>JAOTNS010003645.1:265000-480000 GCA_028476615.1 Culter alburnus
ATTCAGACAGATTTTTTTTTGTATTTATCTACTTTTATTGTCTTTTGCCAGCCATATCATGAGTGACCAGTAATGCCCAAAATAGGGTCTTTGTTCAACAAACACTAAAGAAGGAATTTACAAAAATAAAATTGCACCCAAATCAGGAAACACACTGATAAAACATATCTAAAATCCTTGAAACAAGATAAACGTACTTAAGAAGAAGCATAAGTGCATATGATATTCAGACACAAACTACACTTATATTTAAGATATGAAAGTCTTAATTGCATATGCACTGCTGTTTAAATATATTTACTTTAAGTCAAAAAAGACTAAACTCATACCGCATATGATATTAAGACTCACTGCATTAGCATTTCTTTCTCGCTAGGTTTAAGTATAAACAAATTAAAACCAATGTGAAAAATTGGCCAGTGCAGTGAGACAAAATACACTTATATTCAAGATAATAAAGTCTTCATATGAAGCTTGTGTCGAGTCAAAAAAGACCTTTTACTACACAAGATATTAAGACTTGCTGCATTTGAAGATTTTTCACTATTTTTAAGTATAAACAAGTATCTGTGTGCAGTTAGAAAAAATACAGTCATACACTCATATGACATGAAAGTTTTTATGTGCAGTGTTATGTACATTTATCTTGTTTAAAGTTAAAAAATACTCATTAAAAACCATTTTTGCCCCCACAAAAATTACTGAATGCAAATTGCATACCACGTTTCCAAATTCTGAGTGCTATAAGTGAGTTTTCACCCACATCAGTCCATGCAGATTGGATCTTTCCTGTGAATTCCTCTTTTCCCAATCAGTCGGTGTATTTCACTATTATCTGATGGGCAGATTGTTGTATGAGGGGGGTATTTTGGAGAAAATGGACATCTTTGTTTGAGGTCACCATGTCACATATGAGAACCTGGAATTTGTATTTGATCATGTGTGCATGTCCATGTCAAAGGTCAAAGAAATCACCTTTACATATATTAGTTGTCCATCATATCTGCTCCATTGAGAGCCCAGACTAAGAGAGAGCGCGGAAAAGGGCATCTCTGTTTCCACACATGCCTTTGTGCCCTAAAGTTCTTCTGTCTTTCTGTCCTACCATTAACAAAAAGTCTTTTGATTCTCCTCTGACTTCTGTTCGGAGGACAGAGAAAAGACGAAGATCCCAAGAGAGATGAGTGCTTTTTTTTTAGGAGACTTCCAGACCCAGTGGAAGGTCCAGAACACGTCAGACCTCTAATTTGATAGGGCTCCTTAAAGGCCAGAGTCTTCTGTTTGTGTTGTGTATGTCTTTTCACATTCAGAAAGACTGAATTCCCTCATTCGCATCTGAATTGCACCGACAGAAAGTTGAACATTGGAGCAATTGAATATTTCCTCATTTTCATCTCTTAGGCCAGTGGCACTGTGAGTCTTAAAAGAGAAGTGTGTTGTTTTTGTTATGTTAAAGGGGACCTATAATGCTCCTTTTCACAAGATGTAATATAAGTCACTGGTGTCCCCAGAATGTGTCTGTGAAGTTTCAGCTCAAAATACCCCACAGATCATTTATTATAGCTTGTCAAATTTGCCCCTATTTGGGTGTGAGCAAAAACACGCCGTTTTTGTGTGTGTCCCTTTAAATGCAAATGAGCTGTTGCTCCCCGCCCCCTTTCCAGAAGAGGGCGGAGCTTTAACAGCTCAACAACAAAGCTGGAGAATCTCACGCAGCCAAAATGAGGATTGTCAGTAACGGTGTTCAGCCTTACATTGTTCAAACCGGAGTCGACACTGATGGAGAGACTCAGGAAGAAGTTACAACTTTTAGACGTTTCTGAATGGTTAGTGGATAAATTTATGTAGTTGCTGTGGAGTTGATTCAACTCATCCACTAGCATGTGTCGTCATGTTCATCTTTTGTGTTGAATTGACCCTCGTTTGTGAAGCAGTCCGGCGTAAAATGACGGCATGACAACAACACTCTACTACAACAACTCTTCCTCTTCTCTAAAGCAGCCCAACATGGCCCCGCCCCCTTTGTTGCGTGTTCTCGGGGGCGGGGTTTATGTCAATTTTAGGGTTTGTGATGTCACAAACCTGGGAAGAAGCTCGTTGTAGTCCCTACCAGCCATTTGTTGTAGTCCTTAATCGATTACTGTAAAAGAAAATATCTCTCTTTGCATTGAACTTTGAGCGTCGTAACTTTGCAGATGTTGTTTATTGTCAAACAGCAACATTACACACTAACTAAAGTAAAAAAAGTCAATCATAATCAACCACCCCTTTAAAATACTCTCATATTCCAATTTATGGGCTGAAGAACGCATACATGAATAAAATTGGAGTAGGATTTATTGGAAAAAAACAAACAAACTAGTAAACAATTTTAACTCAGTAAACGCTAGTAAATTTCACAAATAACTGCCAAGAAACGACAAGTAACATTGAATTAACCTTGAAATTTTGAAGTAGAAAGACTGAAATAGTATTTACTTGTAAAATATGTTTTATTTATCCTTCACTACAAACTATATTAATGACTATTTACAGTTTTAAAGGTACTATGTATCTTTTGGCACTCTAGTGGTTAAAAAACAAAACTGCATGTATTTTGTGGAAGACATTGTTTTGGTTGTGCTTCGGCTCTGTGTGGATGAATATGTTTATCCTACTGCTCATTAAACATTCAAGGCTAAAGAGATAGAACCAGTTTAGATGTAATGGATCACAAGCTGACTAGCTGAAGATGTTATTGCAGCTTTACTCATTAATAGACACAGTATTTCCTTGAAAATAATTTCCAACACATTGCTACAATAACCATTATTAAATTAGCCTTCACAATAGATAATGCTTTACAATGAACTCTGTTAGAGATCTACATATGGCAATTTATCTGTTCAATAAAACACCTTACTCACCTGTTGTGTAATAAAAACACCATCATTAACATTTAAAATCCCTCAGTTCTCTCCATCTCTGAAAAGCAGAGCTTATGTTGATTCTTGTTTTATTACGAGCTCTGTCGCATTATCTTTTTCCCAGCAGACTCTTTTTTTGATTCTCTGGTGGTTGGAGATTTAGCAGCTCCATGTCAACCTTTCTCGCTTGAAGTATTGATGATGTACAGACTCATTATTGAAGTATTGATGATGTACAGACTCATTATTTAAATGTTGTTGATTTTGAACAAAAATCACGACTATTGTTTAAAAATTACTACACTCTAAAAAATGCTGGGTTAAAAACAACCCAAGTTGGGTTGAAAATGGACAAACCCAGCGATTGGGTAGTTTTATTTAAACCAACTATTGTTTAAAAATTGCTATATGGCTAGCTTAAAATAAACCCAAAATAGTTGGGAAATTAAAAACCAGATGCAATTAGAGGCAACAATAATAGAAAAAGGTGAATGTTTATTAATAAGCTTTAATATTTTATTAATATAAATTAATAGTTTAATAGTTTATTAATATAAATTTATTAATAAGCAATTTAATAAATGTTTATGTTTAATATTTATTCATTGAACATTAATAAATGTTCATTTCCAACATACTTTGGGTTAATTTTAATTAAGCAATACAGTAATTTTTAAACAATAGTTGAGTTAAATAAAACTACCCAGCAGGTTGGGCAAACATTTAACCCTACCGCTGGGTTAAAACAACCCAATTGCTGGGTTTGTCCATTTTCAACCCAACTTGGGTTGTTTTTAACCCAGCATTTTTTAGAGTGTATATTGCACACTTAAAATGAACCCGAAATAGGTAGGAAATTATTCACCTTTTGATTATTATTGTTGCCTCTAGTAATTATGATATTTTGCGTTCATTTTAAGCCAGACATATAGTCATTTTTAAACAATAGTTGAGTTAAATAAAACTACCCTGCATGTTGGGCAAACATTTAACCCAACTAGTGGGTTTGTCCATATTTAACTCAACTTGAGTTGTTTTAACCCAGTATTTTTAGAGTGAAATGTACCTTTAAGAGCCCCAAAAGCTGTGCATTGATCAAATATCTCATATATTTAAATATATTCTATTTCAATGCTTGAAAATGATCTGTTAATGGATAAAGATGCTTTTCCCCCCCTAGAATTATGTAGTTACGTCACTTACTATCAGGAGCTAACCAGCCTTGATCCCTTCTAATACATATGATGATTCATATGATATTTATGGCTCGGGTGGAAAAAATGTTTACAGAAATAAGTGCCCATTACATGGCAGAATGTGCCAGATGAGCATTCGGCACTGAAATGGATGGGAGTGCTAACAGATAAATCTCTCTAGCTAGAACTCATTGGTTTAGCAGGTTTACATGGCATGACAGAAGTTTAAATACTGGATTCATAACTTTGCAGATACAACGATGGTGAGTTGTTTTATGACCAGTCTCATGTTAACGTGTAATGTTTAAATCTTGTAGATGTACTTTCAAAACTGTATGTTTGTGCATTTATTGCATTTTTAATGGTAAAAGACATTATGCTGTTGGTGGAGCTGCACACAGGACATTCCTTTAAGCAAACAGTAAAAAAGTAAATCTTTAGCAAAGAAACATTTACAGTCTGAAAGACCACTGGCCATTCCTTGAAATTAACTTTTAATCTCTTATGCAGTTGAATATGTTTTTGGTAGCAACAGGCTCTTTATAATGTTGTTCTTGAGTGTCCTTGCAGTGAAATTGACAGATTCAGAATGTGTGAGTCAATTAGAAAAGGATTAGATGTTGATATGTGTCGGAGCGGAGTGCGTTTATGTAGGAATGTGAGACACAGACACACGCAATTAAATCTCACCTCTGAGGGGCTCCTAACAGAAGACAGATGGAGATCACCTTCTGAAAACATGATCTAATATCTGTGTGAGCGGTCATGGATGGATGAGGGGTTTTGTGTGATCAATGGTGCAAGAGGATATAAAAGGTGTAAATCTATTGGTCTTTTTAAATTGAAGTTAAAATCTTTTTTAAAATTGAATCAACTTTGTAGACATTGACATGGTTGCTGTTTAATTGATTTTTTTTTGTGTGTGTGTGTGTGTGTGTGTATGTATGTGTTATTGTATATATGTATTGTGTGTGTTATTTTATGGTTTATGTTGACCTGCCAGGGGACTGCGGGTGAAAATGAGCTTTTAGCTAAATCTGGTACAATGCATGGAAAGGAAACATTTATGTTAAAAATTTTACATGGTCCCTTTATAAATAAAGTAAAAGTAAAATATTTCGATTTACTTTAAACTGATATAATGCATATATAGTTTCATACTGGATTTTAACATGCACATCAGATTTGATTTATCGAGAGGCTGAAGATGAATTAGAATGCAATTGCTTCATTCTTAAAAATTAAGGTTACAAGAAAGGGCTTTCGGTTCCCCAAGGAACCTTTCAGTGAAAAGCTCTTACAAGAACCATTTTTTTCTTAGAGTGAAGAACATTTAAATATTTTTCCACTAAGAAGAACCTTTTGTCGTTTTGTGGAATGGAAAGATTCCATGGATGTTAAAGGTTCTGCATTGAACATTTATTTTTAAGAGTGTATCTTAACATAAAGAATGTTCCAGATTTAATGTTTAATATTTTTTAATTTTAAATCATTATTTTTGCAATCACATTTGGAAAGTAATGCAGAACAGTCTTATTTTAGTCTTATTTTTAGTATATTTTCCCATGAGATTTGGAGCCAAATTAGAGGGGTGTAAAAATGACTTTAGAAAGATGGCAGAATCATTATTTTATTTTTACACAGAGATTGGTAGGTCTATTAGTAAAATCTGTTGACTCTAGCAATCTTTATTTCATTATTTGCTGACGGTGACAGTTCAAAAATGGCAAAAAGCACTTCTTGTGTTTTTTTTTTGTTTTTTTTGCCTTAAGTTTGCCTTAAATATTCCTTTTCCAAAGTTTGCATGCCTGTAACTCTAAAACTGTTCAAGATATCTTAATATCCTTCTAGATTCTCATTCTTAATAAACTTTCCTTTTGTAATCTTCATTGCCTTTCAAAAGGGAATTCGCACTGCGTCAAACACACTATGGGGAACGCCTCCGCGGGAACCGGTGTGTGAAACGCTATCAAATTACGACAATCATATTGGCCAGCGACAGCCTATGACGTCACTACTAGTGCGACCCAAATGCACATAAGGGGCGCCTAGAGAACAAGTCATCCTCTTTTCGTCTTCAGAGACTTTTTTGCTTGAAACGCTGTTCAGCGGTGTGTACATCCATGTCATAGATTTGATACTTGATGACACACATGACTTGTGCGCCCTTTGTTAGAGCATGCATGTTCAGTGCTTGAGAGTCCTTTACATGTTTTTGTGAGTGCGTTTTCCGCTGAGGAAGCTCCACTCTCATTTGTCTCTCTTCTTGAGGGAAGAGGGACTATCTGTTTATTTCATATGCTTCAGCGGCTGAAGAGAGTGTTCTGCTGATTGAGGATGTGTTATCTCTTGCATCCTCAATATCTGCAGACTGTGCTCTTTATACGTTCGAGTGATGTGTGGATCTGTCTTCAATTCTTTGACACAATCACGCACATTACTTGTGCATTGTTTGTTTGGGCGAGGAGTGTGCATGTTCAGTTTTTGAGAAAGCCGTTTGCTCGCACTGTGAGTTTTCCAGTCGCGTGTTATTTTATCTGCACCCGCGTATATGTGCCTTCCTTTCCCTTTTGATCTCCACCCTGAGATCGACAGGGCATGGAAGAATCCATTTTTGTCCCACATCCGTCAACATCAGCATGCAATTTATGCAGATGTCGAGGGGTTGCGTGATCTTACATGTCAATGCCCCCATCAGACGAGATGTTTGCGAGCTATCGCGTGGCTGGAGAGGCATCGACGCTGAAAGCTCTGGTCCTGCGCTTATATGTTTTATATATATATTTTTTTGAACCCTTGCAATCACAGGGAGTTACTCTGCTTAAAACAAGATTAGGTTACTACAAACCTTATATATCTGGCCTAGGCTAGTACTTTAGGAATATGTCTTTTAGACAGAGGTGGTTCTGCTGTAGCTTTTCTGCCTCCTACCATGCCGTAGCTCGGAGTAGGCTACTCCTAGGAGTTGGCCCTCCTTAGGTCTCCTTATGAGCGATCCTCCGGGTTGAGCTAGGTTCCTGAGCGTCCTAGTTCCCTAGAGTTGAGCAGATGGTTATCAGGTAGCTCAGGCTCCAGTGGAGCCTCCCTGATACTAGCCCTAGAATTCTAGATCTGCTAGCAAGTAGTTGGCCCTCGAGCGGACCACCTTGAAGGCTATCCTCTGGGTCGAGTAGGTCCTTAGCACTTCCACCTAAGTTAGTATCCTGACTCCCTAGAGCAGTGGTCGGGCCAAAACTGGCCCACCAGCAATAAAATCTGGCCTGTGCCTGCAGCCAGATTATTTTAATAGCGGCCGGTTCTGAAATAGATCTTTGTCTCGTGGTGCCGTCTATATTATCAACGTGTCTACACCAGAGGCACCGCGCATCCACAGCTCAAAGCTGTCTACACTGAACACAACAAACCGACCATTGCAAAGCATTAGGACTGAGTCAGAAATAAAACGGGAATCCGTTTACTGTAGGGAATGTGTTGTGTCGCACTGCACCACATCCAGTGTAGACAATATCATTATAATGGGTTCTATTATCTTTTGTAGCATTGCCTCGTGCTGCTCGCGTCCAGTGTCTGTGTTATATTCTTTGAAAACAGCGACAACTTCGTTGCAGATAAGACACACCGGCTTTGCATTCACAAAACTACACTGTAAAAATGACCGTGATTTTAACAGTAAAAGACTGTAAAAATGTTGCTGTGAAAAACTATCAATTGGTTTACAGAAAGTTTCCGTACTATATATGGTGAATAACTGTAATAGATCTAACAGTACATTTAATGTAATTTTATGGTAAAATACCGTTAAATTCAGTTTTTGGAAGTGAAAAATAACGATTCATTGTACAATTTACAGTGAAAAACCGTAAATTGACATTCCCACAATTCCCTGCGTGACACTTCACATTTGATATATTTTCGTTGAAATAACTCTGTTTCTTCTTAGTTTTTCTCATTATTTTCTAATCAGTTATGTACATTAGGGTTTTATGTTACATCTAATGTTGTTAAATTAATGTTTATTGCATTTTTAAAATTTCATGCATGTTACCATGATGGTGTTTAGTGTGTGTGTGTGTGAATGACACTGTGTGCACCTTCTATATGTTAGTGTTGTTCTTCTCAGCTTGTGGAAAATCAGCTTGTGATGAACTTTGATTCATCATGTGACTCTCATCACCACTGTGTTTGGTGACTGTCAGTGTATTATAAAGGTACAAAACAGATATTAGTACTTCATTAGGTTGGTAAATTAACATTATATCAGTTAATGAAATACGTATTTTACCGTAATTTAACAGATTTTTTTTTACGTTGCTACTGTTTTTTAGGGTAAAGTTCTGGCAACCACAGCTGCCGTTTTTTTACCGTAAATTTTACTGGGATTTTTTTACAGTGTAGGCAGGATGGACGCATAGTTGTCTTGTTATTTTTGCTGTCAACTTTCTTCTTTAGACTCTTTGATAATGCCATTTTCTCTCACCAGCTAGCTTAAATGATAACATCACTCTGCACATGATGTAATAGCATACCTCCAGCATGCAAACAATTAAAAAAAATGCAGTTTAGTGTGTGAGGATGCCAAGGAATAAAAAGTAGGCTACGTCAAATAATTATTACAATAAGTTAGGATCCATTGTGTAACAAGCAAATTAAAATGATACACATTTATTATTCACAATATGGAAAGAGGAAATAAAACATGGTTTAGTTAAGAGCATGACTCAAACATGCCATTAATGGGCTAATTCAAGTTATTTTTATCCATTCTGCATCTCCCACATATGTGTGTTTTAGCAA
Organism: Culter alburnus; assembly: GCA_028476615.1. Lineage (NCBI taxonomy): Eukaryota > Metazoa > Chordata > Actinopteri > Cypriniformes > Xenocyprididae > Culter > Culter alburnus. Next base: position 273,897 of record JAOTNS010003645.1, read on the forward strand.
GGCGGTCTGTGTTGCAAGTTGGTGAATGAAGATACTTGCCAGGTTACATGTCACTACTCTACTTTATTAATTTATCCAGTGTAAAACCTGGACACCGCCACACAAATGTGGCTTTTTGTTAATGACTGTCCTACTACAGGATTTAACACAGAGTAACAGCTCAATACCAGTTACAAAAGACACTAACAGTTTTTCACAGGCAATTCTAGTTGCATTTTTCAATGAATTTCTTAAATCTACTGGCGAAAATTATTTTTGGCCCGATGCCAAACTTAATTGCCGACCCCTGCCCTAGAGCTATATCAGAGTGTAGGCTCTTCAGTAGCCTCCCTGGTACTTGCATTGAGCTTGGTCAGTACTCGTCTCGGTTGAGTCTAGTTGGTACTCCCCTCGCGTTGAGGGTCGTTCTTTAGAGTACAGCGCTCCCGAGGTCTGGTCGGAAGGTCAAAGGTCTCTCATGAGACCTCCCTGGTAGATCAGTATTTTAGGCTGTAGGTACTCCCCTCTCTTGTGTGGGTCGTCATGTAGAGGACCTCGCCCCCTGAGTTGGTCTTAGAGGTTTAAGAGATTCTTTTAGTAAGAACTCCCTCTCCTGTTAGACTCTGTTTAGGTCGGTAGGCCTCTAGATATTTCTGGAGGCCTCTTTGAGGCTTATAGCTTGGGTGTTGGCCATAGGGAATGCTGTCACTGACAACCTATTTAACCCTATGAGGAGGAGTGGTTTTTGGCATTTCAGTTGAAATCTGATTTTTGTCACAGCCATTATTTGGCATGCACTCCATCAAAACAACTGAACACAACACACCTCTCTGATTGCCAAAATCAAACATTTTTCTGGTTTTCTTTCATTCAAGAAGTGTTAAAGATATCTTAATGTCATTGTAGATTATTGTTCTTATGAAACTTTTCTTATGTAATCTTCATTTTTGAATTTTGTAATTTTGTAATTTGTAATGTAATTTTCATTTTCTTCATATTTGAACTCTTGGTTGCTTCAGAAGCTATTAAAATGAACAAAATCCCATCTTCCAAATATCCTTAAAAATTGATTCAAATATAGATTCTTATAAATTTTGAGAGCAAGTTGTTGTGCATCAACAATTTTCAGTGGATTTTTTGGTACTCAGAGAGTTATGTTTTATGCTATTCTTAGAGGGAAACAAGATACATTTCTAGTTTGTCTGCGCAGCTGTGTGCAGAGTGAACCACATTTGGTTTTAAATCACGGAAAATGGAAAAAATTCAACAATTTGAACATGGAGCTGCTTTGAGATCCTCATATCTATGAGACTGGATATAGGGCCTTGAAATTAAAGATTTCAAAAGGAAAGTTTATTAAGAATGAGAATCGAGAAGGATATTAAGATATCTTGAATACTTTTAGATTTACAGGCATGCAAACTTTGGAAAAGGAATACTTATGGCACTCCGACAGGTATGTTCCATGAAATTGAGCTGATAGAAAAACATGAGATACATTTCTAGTTTCAACATTATTTGTTCTTCAGATATTCCTCTTTAAAAGACAAAAGTATCCACTGTATGCAAAGTGACCCAAATTTGGTTTTTGACAACTGAAAATGTGTACAATTGACCAGTTTACTCATGGAGCCACATTAAGATCTCCATATCTCTGGGATTGAACAATTGAGGGCCTTTAAAATGAAGATACCAAAAGAAAATTTGTTAAGAACCAGAATCTAAAAGGATATTAAGATATCTTTAATACTTCTTGAGTTACAGGCATGCAAACTTGGGGCGGTGAAGAATGCACGAGACTGATTTAAAAATGAAATGCAGTCATTTATTATTATAATGGAATGCATTCTCTACATCATTAGCAGTTACATCATAATATCATCAGTGCATTCAGACATGTTGACAAAACTGATATTTAATGAAGAATAAACTGTCGATGTGCACAGGCAGGAGATGGTGATCGTCGGATCATTGATTCCAGTGTCTAGAGGAGGTCAGATTCATTCACTTTCAGCAATGATGCAAATACGAAACAAATAAACATACATACATACATAATGTGTAGAAAAAAGCTAAACATAAACATAAAGATAAAGATAACATGCCATGAGTACAGAGGTTGCACGTATCCCTGTGTGTAAAGTCTGCACGGCCTTTACGACAAAATCCTACTAACATGATGTGTTCTTCATATTCATTTTCATAGAATCAACACACCATGTTTAGTGCATCTGAGACCTTCAACTTTTAAAAACACAAATCATGTGTCCTCACAACAGACTGGAGTAGAAACTGTTTGATGTACAGCATACTAAGTTTGTGCACAAGATGCATGACTTTAGACGTCTACAGCAAGTCCGAATGTGTGTAAATATCATGCCAAAGACTGTGTGTAAGTGTTGTGAAATTGTGTTGTAGTAAATTCTAGTTAAGTTTAAAATGACCTCTTCTCACAGATAACACACTACTTTTGTTTTGACTGTCTTCGCTGACCTAGTATGTTTTAGGCCTATGTGTCTGAATGAAGCAATGCAAGTCTGCGTTAAACATAGAAATGCCAAAGTACTTGGTTCCTTCCTTTTCTTTTTAAAGTGACTTTGGGGGGGGGGGTTACACTTCATTTTTAGGGGTCTGAAAGCTTTAAAAAAAGAAAACTTGAGTATATATATATAGTACTGGTCAAAAGTTTGGAAACATTATTTATTTTTAATGTTTTTGAAAGTAGTCTCTTAAGCTCATCAAGCCTGCATTTATTTGATTAAAAATATAGAAAAAAACAGCAATATTGTTAAATATTATAACAATTTAAAATAATGATTTTCTATTTTAATATACTTTAAAATATAATTTATTTTTGTGATGCAAAGCTGAATTTTCAGCATCATTACTCCAGTCTTCAGTGTCACATGATCCTTCAGAAATTATTCTAGTATGATGATTTATCAATGTTTATCAATGTTGGAAACAGTTGTGCTGCTTAATATTTGTTATAACCTGTGATACTTTTTTTTGAGGATTCTTTGATGAATAAAAAGTTCAAATGAATAGCATTTATTCAAAACAGAATTCTTTTGTATCAATATAAACTACCGTTCAAAAGTTTAAGGTCAGTCATTTTTTTCTTTCTTTTTTTTTGAAAGAAATTAATACTTTTATTCAGCAAGGATGTGTTAAATTGATTAAAAAAAAAAGGAAAAAGATTGTTAGAAAAAAAATCTATTTTTTAATAAATATCCTGAAAAAAAGTATCACAGGTTCCAAAAAAATATTAAGCAGCACAACTGTTTCCAACATTGATAATAAATGAGTATCAAATCATCATATTAGAATGATTTCTGAAGGATCATGTGACACTGAAGACTGGAGTAATGATGCTGAAAATTCAGCTTTGATCACAGAAATAAATTACATTTTACTATATATTCACATGGAAAGCAGGTATTTTAAATTGTAATAATATTTCACAACTTTACTGTTTTTTTTCTGTATTTTTGATCAAAAACATTTTCTTTCAAAAACAGTAATGCATCCAAACTTTTTACCGGTACTGTATATATATAATATGACCCTATATATAGTAAATGTACTGTAATATTTGGTCATTTAAAGGGGTTAAAGTTTGTGTAAAAACACCCTAAGAAAGTGTCAATTGAATTCATGTAAATGTAAAGTTGTGTATTTGCGCTGTCTGGCTTTCTCTCTGCTCTATTCTCAAGGCTCTGTGACCTTTCACCCTTGACCTCTGCATCATACTCTTGTAGAGTGCTGATCATCGTTGTGTGTATTTGTAATGCACATCTCCAGCATGTCACATCAAAGCCGCCGCTTAAATATAGCCGTGTGTTTGTGTATGTGTGTGTGTGTGTGTATGCATGTGTCTTGGCAGATGTCTATAACAGATAAAGGTCATGCATTTATTACACGTCAGACCTTCACAGAGGGTCAGAGTGGCTTTAGTCCAGCTCCTATAGATAGCTATGAGCAAACGTCTAATGGTCATTCTACTCATGCAGTCGACCGCCATCGTTTCTACACTAACTACTCCTGTAGAAATGGCTCGTTTGTGGTTTTATTCAGTTGGAAGTATTTTGGACACTGTAATTCTGTGATTTGTCTTTATAGGTTTGATCCTTTTGGTCCGTTGATTCGATGAGAACTCATTGTGTTAATTGTGCAGGTAATGGGTCGGTCTTGCTCTAGTTCAGATGGGACAGACCAAACGCTGTGCTGATGGAGGCCAAAAGGAGGACGGCGCTGGCCGCGACCGCCGCGCTGCTGGACCGATACACCACACGTCCATTACGAGGCTGCACGGGTCTGAACGTTCCCACCATTGGATCCCCATTTTTAAATTTTAGGGTGGAAAATGCATGAAGCTGTATGAAGATAATAATAATAATCAAAGATAGTCATACAAGTTTAAAACAATGCTCATTTTTGGGGTGAACTGGCCCTTTAAGTGCTCTCATGCTATCGTAAATTTCTGAAGTCGTAATTGCACTGTAAAAAATTATTGTTCCAAGTAAGCTGGCTGCCTCACATTCTTGAAACTAAAAATTTGAGTTAATACAAACTAATCAGGTTAATCAACAGAAACTAAATATTTTGTTTTCTAAACAGCAATTATTGCATTTGATTTAATGGTAATTGATACTTTGTTGTTGGAAAGAATATGAATAAAAGAGGACACAATGTTTATTCATGCCTATTTAGATTTTTAGCCAATATCCAGATTTTTTACGGAGCCTCGCACATGACATGCAGGAAAAAAATAGTACTAATTTGCTCCCTCAAATTGCTAAATCATGCGCACAATTTTAAAATAGTAAATTGTGACGCCACGATTTAGTAGGGAAAAATAGTAAATCGTTTACACAATTGGGAACGAAATAGTAAATCTTGAGCGTGATTTAGCAAATCGAGGGAACAAATAGTAAATCTTGCACACGATTTAGTAAACAGAGGGAACAAAATAGTAAATTGTATGCACGATTTAGCTAATCGAGGAAACAAAATAGTAAATCATGCGCACAAAAAGTAAATCGTGCACATGATTTTAGCAAATTGAGGGGAACTAAATAGTAAATTGTGCACATGATTTAGCAAACTAAATAGTAAATCATGAACACGATTTAGTAAACCGAAGGAATGAAATAGTAAATTGTGGTATGATTTAGCAAATCGAGGGAATGAAATTAGTAAATCGTTTACACAATTGGGAGAAATAGTAAATAGAATTTAGCGAACATAGTAAATCTTTTACAGAGGGAACGAAATGTAAATTGGCACATTTAGCTAATCGGGAACAAAATAGTAAATCTGCAGTAAAGCGAATAGTAATTTAGTAAAACGAAATAGTAAATTGCACGATTAGCGAAATTGAGGGAACTAAAAGTAAATTGGGCGAAACAAACGATAATAGTTTGCATGATTTAGCAAAGAAATAGGAACAATGCAATTTAATACGAAATAGTAAATCGTGCCATGATTAGCAAATCGAGGAAGAAAATAGAAATCGTGGGATTTAGCAAACCTTAACGAAATAGTAAATGACGATTTAGGATCGGCACAAAATTGAATAATGGAAAAATGTAAATCTGGCCATGATTTAGCAATACGAAATAGTAACTCTGCATGATTAGCAAATTGAGGGATACAAAAATAGTAAATCATGACAAAATAGTAAATTAAGTTACGAGCATGATTAGCAAACGAAATAGTAAATTTGTGCACACGATTTAGCAACCATCGATAGGGAAACGAAATAGTAAATTGTACGTACGATTTAGCTATCGAGGGAACAAAAAGTAAAGTAATCGCTCAAAATAGTAAAATCATGCACATGATTTAGCAAACAAACAGTAATCGGCAAATCGAGAGAACGAAATAGTAAACTTGTACAGTTTATTTAACGATGCAAAAAATAGTAAATCATGCGTGCGCACATGGCTGCACATTTTTAGGAAATCTACACTCGACGAAATGTAAATCGTGCACATGATTTAGCAAATCGAGAAACGAAATCAGTAAATTGTACGTACGATAGCTACATTACCGATGCATTAAATACAAAATAGTAAAATCATGATTAGCAAATTAAGGGAACGAAATAGTAAATCGTGCACATGATTAGCAAATCGCGAGAACGAAATGTAAATGTACCGATTTAGCTAATCGAGGAACAAAAAATAGTAAATCATGCGCTCAAAATAGTAAATCGTGCGCATGATTTAGCAAACGAAATAGTAAATCATGCACATGATTTAGCAAATTGGGGGAACGAAATAGTAAATCGTGCACATGATTTAGCAAATCGAGGAAATGAAATAGTAAATTGTGCACATGATTTAGCAAACAAAATAGTAAATCATTCACACAATTTAGTAAACGAAATAGTAAATCATGCACACAATTTAGTAAACCGAGGGAAGGAAATAGTAAATCGTGCACATGATTTAGCAAAACAAGGGAATGAATTAGTAAATCATGGGCATGACATACTTTTTTTTTCTGCATGTCATGTGCAGGGCTTTGTAGATTTTTAATGAACTGTTGCATTCCGTTCAACTTCAAGCATATAAACATTACCGTGCAATTGTATAATTCACCACACTATCTAGATTGTCAGCTTGCTGACGATTCTAAAGTTTTGGTTAAATAAATACTATATTTCTGATAGCATGTGAAGTCAGCATGGGTCGTACCTGTTCCTTGTCGAGGGGAATGGGGTTTTCAAACACTGTCCACACCACAGCCTCCGTGCAGCCTGGTGTTGTTAGTGACCCGTCATATCGGTAATAGTTAGTCATGTTTGCTTCAGACAGAATGAGCTGATTCAGAGAGATCTTACGAAGGGTCGTGTTTCCATCTGTGCAAATGAAAAAGAGTTATTCAGTTATTTACTATATGTGTTTGAATGAGTTAAATCAGTTTCAGGCTGGACATTCACACAGAATGCATTTTTGCATTCCACTGCATTACTTGTTCTTTTTTTTTCTTTTTTTTTTTGGTGCAAACACATGCTAGACGGACATCTTTAACTGGTGTGCTTGCATCTTTTGAAGTTTCCTGCCCATGTTGCCGCTTAAAAAGTTCAACGCATTTCTAGACCTAGAGCCTTTTTTCATTACACAGACCTGCATGTTTTTAGTCTGTAGTCATTAGGGGTTCAAGCACGTACCTACAACATTACCAAGGCTTGCTGATAGGGCAGCGGTGAAAAGTACGAAATCGCTCATAACTCCTAAACCATTAGGATTCACAAAGTTTTGGGGAATTTTTTGCAATCTAGTCCTAGGTTTTTGGCCCAGTCGGAGCCAAACCAGTGCAGCAGGTTTCTCTGGAGTATGATTGTCAATAATTATCAAAGAAGTTGAAATTTCAATTCAAGGGCCACCAAAATGTTTGAAGTGGGCAGAGCCACTTTGACTAAAATGGTTACAATCGTGAACAGAATTAGATAGCTTCACCAAACTTGGCACACCTATGTAAGAGCTCATTCTGTGGTCCTGTGAAAGAGGACGTGGCGACTGGCCACTTGGTGGAGCTATAACAGGAAAAAAAACATGAAAACGGCTATAACTACTTCACCGTTAGTCCGATCGACTTGAAAATTGGCATGCAGTAGACAATCATGTCTGCCATCAGCCAATGAAGTTTGAGCAGCTATCAGACAAGGTTAACAGAGGCTGATCGGAACGAAACTCACTGAGGTTAAAGGGTTTGTTTATGGATGAGCAAGGAGGATTTTTCTTGAAACCCTCCTGAACAACTTGTGGTAATGTAGGTAGGTGCTGTTTGACTCAAGACTCAACTAATCTCTGCAATTCTCAAGATGTGATCCTTGGAGAGTCTTTGTCCACTCAAACTTTCCTCCTCACCATGCATTAGGACACTATAGACACACGTCCTCTTCCAGGCAGATTTGTAACATCTTTAGTTGATTGAAACTTCTTAATTATTGCCCTGATGGTGGAAATTGGCAAATTTAGCAATTTTCTTACAGCCACTTTCTATTTTGTGAAGTTCAACAATCCTTTGCTGCACATCAGAACTATATTCTTTGGTTTTACTCATTTACTCATCTTATTTCTTTCTCAGCTTATCTAGTGCAAATGCATGCTATTTTGATCTTCGTTCAAAAGACCTGTTTTACCTCAAAGTTCCTCGGGTCTGAACTGAGCTTGGGAAAAAAAATATTTGAAATATAATGCTTCTGTTGCTTGGAATAATTTACAGAACAACTTAAAGCTGAGTTGCGCTGTCTTGTGTTTTTGATGTTGTACGTTTGTATATTTACATTATTTGTTGCGGCCCTCTTGACCAGGTCACTCTTATAAAAGATTTTTAATCTCAATTAGTTTTTAACCTGGTTAAATAAAGAACTGAATGAATGATTAATGGAATTTGGCCTTTGTGTTTCCTCATATTTATGCTCCTGTGAACCGAGAAGTCATGGCTGGAAAATTTCATATTCCGAAAACCTGTAAATATTAATGGGAAAATACCTTAGAGATATTTCACTCATAATAATTTCTATAGGTACCAATAATTGTGGACAGTGTGCATTAGAGAAAAACATTCATTTCATTACGTGATTTCCTCCTCCACAGTTATTAGTTTAACTTCAATGAAACGTTAGATTTTTGTGATTTTTTTGAAAGATCAAAAGGATTAATAATGCACATTTATTTTTACAGCCTTCTTTGATCATATTTACCAACGTGCCAATAATTCTGACCATGACTGTATGTGGTAAGTTTCCATGTAGATAGCAATTTTCACAATTTTTTTATGTTACCAAGGTATTACATTTGAATTCATTTAAAAAATATATATATAATTGATCAACAACTGTGAAGTGTGTAGTTTCTGTGCCATTAACAGAACTATATAATGAAAAATAAGGATATCAGTCATTTACAAATCCTCCTATTGTCTCTCAAACTCACGTCATTGGTTGAGTCATAATTCGCTCAAACAAACAGATCAATGTTTTGAAAGCGTCACAGTGGAAGTCAAACTACTAATGACTGACTTATTGATATTCTGAACATTAAACTGACACACCGCAAACTAGTTGAACATTGAGCAGATTACAGACTTCACCTTTAAGGGAATATTCCAGGATATATTTATTTTGATGTCAGTGTGCCACATCAATCTGCTATTGTTCTTTAGTTTATATAAAACGAATGAAAAATGCAGGAAAGCATGGAACTGAATGCACGAGTATCAGAAATACAAAGTGCACATATTTAAACCAAGTCAAAATGATTGTCTGTGTAAATTGACACCATTCCACAAATGAAATATTCCTGTAACATTTCAGAAGGTCTTACTTGTGTTCTGTATGCTGCGCAGGGCATGTGTGAGGAGGTCGTACTTTCTGTTTGAGCTGCTTGACTCCTGATGAACAGAAGTGATGTTATTGATGTTTGTCATCATATAAATTAATTTCAAATTCTCTTAGCAAACTGAACAAACTCAAACTCTGCATTTTAAAGCACAGCCATATCAAACCTCATAGAAGAATCCCAACACAGCGACTCCAGAAGGATCTCTGAGTGCCTCTTCAAGTCTGTTGTATCTTTGTTTCATGTGCACAATATGCAGCTGGTGAGAGAGTAAATAATGACATTTATTTATAAAAATTATAACTGTAAAAATTTATCGTAACTTTAACAGTTTAGGGTATGTTTACATGACAATATTGTAGTAAAAATGGAAAGGTTTTCCTTTGTGTTTTTTGCAGATGACAATGTTGTCGAAACAATCCTCGTTCACATGGATCTACGAAAACTAAAATCGCTGTATTCTGCTGCCAGGCCAGTAGATGGCGATGTCACTGCATAAAGAAACAGTGCCTATAGTCTGAGCACATAATACACATGTGCATGATGTCACCGTTTTCACAAATTGAATGTGAAAACGCTGACGTCATGCACATGCGTATTATTACGTGTTCAGTCTATAGGCGTGTAGTGTTTCTATACAAGTGACATCGCCATCTACTGGCCTGGCAGCAGAATACAGCGATTTTAATCATTTTTGCGTATCAGTGTGAACAGGGATAGTTTTGACAACGTTGTCGTCTGCATGCGAAAAAAGCAAAGGAAAAACTTTTATATAGAACCCCACTGAATCTTTTCTTTCTAAAAGTGCTAGTTCTGACTAATATATTTTGTGGATTTAACTGTAGTTCTGTTTCTTTGCGCAGTGACATCGGCATCTACTGGCCTGGCAGCAGAATACAGCGATTTTAATCGTTTTGCGTATCAGTTGAACGGGATAGTTTTGACAACGTTGTCGTCTGCATGCGAAAAAAGCAAAGGAAAAACTTTTATATAGAACCCCACTGAATCTTTTCTTTCTAAAAGTGCTAGTTCTGACTAATATATTTTGTGGATTTAACTGTAGGCTGTTCACACAATTAAGCCCAAAGTATACTTCGTTTTTTTTTTTTTACGTGCAAACACGCGAATTTGTGAAAACGGTGACGTCATGCGCATGTGTATTATGTGTTCAGACTATAGGCACTGTTTCTTTATGCAGTGACATCGCCATCTACTGTCCTGGCAGCAGAATACAGCGATTTTAATCGTTTTTGCGTATCAGTGTGAACGGGGATAGTTTTGACAACGTTGTCGTCTGCATGCGAAAAAAGCAAAGGAAAAACTTTTATATAGAACCCCACTGAATCTTTTCTTTCTAAAAGTGCTAGTTCTGACTAATATATTTTGTGGATTTAACTGTAGGCTGTTCACACAATTAAGCCCAAAGTATACTTCGTTTTTTTTTTTTTTACGTGCAAACACGCGAATTTGTGAAAACGGTGACGTCATGCGTATGTGTATTATGTGTTCAGACTATAGGCACTGTTTCTTTACGCAGTGACATCGCCATCTACTGGCCTGGCAGCAAAATACAGCGATTTTAGTTTTCGCGGATCCGTGTGAATGAGGATCGTGTCAACAACATTGTTGTCTGCGAAAAACACAAAGGAAAACATTTCCATTTGACAAACACGCAGCCTTTCAAAGTATACTCCATTCGATATTGTGCGCAAACACGGGCCGTTGACACATGTGGTCTAAAAAGTTTCATCTGCGCTATTTTTCTCCAGAAGTTATGACCAATAAAAATGTCTTGTATTCTTTTTAACTAAATCCCCTCACACAAGCGCTTGTCAATGCAGGCATCTGTTGGTGTTGCAGTCTCCGGTATTTTGTTGTTGTTCTGGCCTGTACCAGTGTTGCCACCTTGTGGAACAACTGATTAGTGCAAAACAAATGAAATGCACAATTCAACGTCACTTTGTAAAGAAACACTACGTGCCTGTAGACTAAACACCATACGTATGCGCATGACGTCAGTGTTTTCACAAATTCATGTTTTTGTAGTTTACACTGAGACAATAACGGTATCTTTTTCAAAAACTTGCACTTTAAAACCCATTTTCAAAAGTTTGCATAAAAAGTGTTCTGTTTTTAATAAAAAAAATAATAAAAAATAAATAATGGGCTATTTACATGAAACTCTTTTCAATTAAAAAAGGAAAACTTTTTATGTTCCATTCATTTACATGACAACAGTATTTTGGAGGCCTAAGAAACTTTTGAAGACGGGTTTCAATGTTACGGTTTACCATTATCGTCTCATTCTTTATTGTGTAAAATACAAAAATGCAATTTGTGAAAATGGTGATGTCATGCGTGTCATGTCCAGTCTATAGATGCATAGTGTTTCTTTACAAAGTGACATCGCCATCTACTGGCCTGGCAGCAGAATACAGCGATTTTAATTGTTGTTAAATTGTTGTTCCGGCTTGGGTCAATGTTGGCACCTTGTGGATCAACTAATTAGTGCAAAACAAATTCAATGCACAAAAATCGTCCTATTCTAGTGACGAAATTGTACGCGTAAAAATCAAAGTATACTTTGGGCTTTAATCGCACCTCCATGGGATACTGCTCTCCATCGATGGTGTGTTCAGATCCAGGCCCTCCATCTTTACCCCAGTGGAGGTGAAACTGCACAGCCTTGTACGTTCCTTCCAGGTTTCCTCCAGACACTGTGGCTGTGATGGGAATACTGACCTGAACTGAGGTGGAAAATACAATAAGTTAATGCTTCAAGAGTGATTTTAGTGTTTGAACTGTGAAGATCAGGCAGTGATACACATTTCTGCTGAAATAAACACATATTACTATTAGATTACACATTTACAGTTCTGTTTTTATTCCATGAACACAGATTGAATCTTGTTGCATGCATGTAAAGAGCAAAAATACGTGAGTTACGTAATCAGATTACTTTTTTCAAGTAATGTTGATTTTTTTCAAGTGAATTTGCATTTTGCATTTCACATTTGTGTCATTTTTGGTAACTTTACTTAAAAAGTCATTTGTTACTTTTTTTGGGGAGTAGCACAATATTAAATGCATTATTTTTAAAAAAATTTTGGGCTTTTTTGGCTCAAAATTTTTTGAGTTTTTTGGCTTTAAATATGAAATAACCATGACTGTGTTCACTTTAAATAATGTTCTTACACTGTAAAAAATTATAATCATAATTTGTTATCAACATTATTTCTTTTGTCAAATCAACTTTGATAATTAATGTGGTTCAGATAACATATTTTGAGTTTCTGTTAAATAAACCGATCACCTTCATTGTATTAACTCAATTTTTTAATTTCAATGAACTCAAAATTTTAAGGCAACCAGGTAACTTATTTTTTTTTATTCTTTTTACAGTGTTTCCAGTGCAAATATCTAACATTCTTAAATCAAGATACATTTACTTGAGAATCAAAATGATATAAGATAGTAAGCCTTGTTTTTTTTTTTTTTTTTTTTTTTAATCTAAATTAAGTGAGATTACACTTGAAAAAAACAATTAAAAATATGTATCAATGTAGTAAGAAAAATAAACGTAATTCAAAGGGAAAACAAGATTAAACAAATGTATCTTGATTGAAGTATTTTTAGATATTTGTAATGGAAAAAAAGACAAAATATTAAGTAAGCAAATCATTTTTAGCAGTGTTGGCAATATGTTATAGTGTAGTTTTTAAACAATATTATAGAGAACTAATGAGAATCAGATGCACGACCAAAATATAGATCGGAAAATATGGCACAGCTACAAATTTGCTCTTGATCAGTCAGTAGTTGTGTTTTTTGTCTTCATCTGCTGTCTTTATACCCGAGTGGCCGTTGTTCTTTATGATGCTTTCGAATGTGTCCTGATAGCCGGTGAATTTGAAAGGCGTCAGTCGCTCGTTCAGCTTGGTTTTCTTCGTCACTATGTTGATTGGTGACTGTCTGTTTTTCCCACATTCTCCGTTCACGTCACTCCATTTGTCTGGTCCTTATAGAACAACACAGAGACGCTATTTAGTTTAGATACTGTAAACGAGTGACGTGTCTAGAACGGCACATTAAGAGACATGAGATGTTTCTCCAGAAACTCAACTTACCTTTACAGTGGGATTCACAGCTAACCTGCGTCTGGTAGCACCAGTCTGTATGAGTATAAAGGATTAGTTAGTACATTGAAATGCTTTACTTAGATTATTTTTGCATTAGTACTTGTTTTTGTTTTTTTTGATCCTCGGGGCATTTCTGGTATAATTGGTCAAAAGTTTGGAATAAATAAGATGTATTTAATGTTTTTGAAAGAAGTCTCTTCTGCTCACCAAGGCTGCATTTATTTGATTAAAAATACAGTAAAAATAGTAAAAATCTGAAATATTATTACAGTTTAAAATAACTGTTTTCTATGTTAATATATAGTAAAGTGTAATTTATTTCTGTGATCAAAGCTGAATTTTCAGCATCATTACTCCAGTCTTCAGTCACAAAAACTCACGGCAAAAACTGTTTTTAACATCGATAATAAGAGCCATTATTAATAACTTAGCAACAGTAATAGAGTAAATTAAATGTAAAATATATTTAAATAGGAAAAAGTTCTAATCTTTTAAATTGTAAGAATATTTCACAATATTACTGTATTTATTATTGCAGCCTTACTGAGTATTCAGACTTCTTTCAAAAACATTAAAAATTACACAAGTTCTTAATTCTAATGACTTCATTCTATTGTCTTGTCCAACAGGAAAACCTCTCCCTGTCGCTCACAATAAACACAGATTATATTATGAGAATTGTTAATGATGACAAAACTATCTTCATATTCTTAACAGAAATAACTAACGGGATGTTTTGAAGTCTATCAGGCGACTTCTAAGAAATGACTTGATTTGATGACCCTACATCTCCTTTTTCCTCCGAATGAGATCCTGTTATTTTAGGAATTAAAGAGAAATGTCACTGATGACCCAAATGTTATTGCTTGGAAATTGCACTTGGTTCTCATTTGTTTAACATTTGAGTCTTAGATGACTCTATTAGTCAATTATTGTAAGTGTATGAATGTGGAGCAGCTCAGATCGTTTGATGAGAAATGTTTGAGTTCATATTGAGATCTCTGACTTTTGATAGCAGATGCTGATAGCTTGAAAAATCTGAGTACATTTGACACATTGTTGAGATAACTCTGAAATATAACCTGAAATATACAGTTGCAAGAAAAAGTATGTGAAACACTTGCAGAATCTGTGAAAATTTGAATAATTTTAATAAAATAAAAGAGATCATAAAAAATGCATGTTATTTTTTTATTTAGTACTGTCCTGAGTAAGATATTTTACATAAAAGATGTTTGCATTTAGTTCACAAGACAAAACAATAGCTGAATTTATTAAAATGACCCCATTCATAAGTATGTGAAGCACTGATTCTCAATACTGTGTGTGGTTACCTGATGATCCACGACTGTTTTTATGTTTTGTGATGGTTGTTCACGAGTCTCTTGTTTGTCCTGAGCAGTTAAACTGAACTCTGTTCTTCAGAAAAATTTTCAAGGATCTTTTGCATATCTGAACCCTTTCCAGCAGTGACTGAATGATTTTGAGATTCATCTTTTCACACTGAGGACAACTGAGGGACTCAAACTCAACTATTAAAAAAGGTTCAAACATTCACTGATGCTCCAGAAGGAAACATGATGCATTAAGAGTCGAGGGGTGAAAACTTTTGAACAGGATGAAGATGTCACAATTTTTATTTTGTTTAAATATCATTGTTTTTCATTTAGTACGGCCCTTCTGAAGCAACAGAAGATACTTGCATGTTTCCCGGAAGAAAAATTAAGTACAATTTACCTTGATATTTGAATTCAAAAGTTTTCACCTCCCGACTCTCAATGCATCGTGTTTCCTTGAGCATCATGAATGTTTGAACCTTTTTTAATAGTTGTGTTTGAGTCCCTCAGTTGTCCTCAGTGTGAAAAGATGAATCTCAAAATCATTCAGTCACTGCTGGAAAGGGTTCGAATATGCAAAAATGCTTGAAAACTGAAGAATCTGCAGGAGCTGGAGGATTTTTCTGAAGAACAGAGTTCAGTTTAACTGCTCAGGACAAACAAGAGACTCATAAACACCCATCACAAAACATAAAAACAGTCGTGGATCATCAGGTAACCACACACAGTATTAAGAACCAATGGTTCACATACTTTTGAATGGGGCCATTTGAATAAATTCAGCTACTTTAGAATATAGTTTTTGTGTGTGTCCCTTTAAATGCAAATGAGCTGCTGCTCCCCACCCCCTTTCCAGAAGAGGGCGGAGCTTTAACAGCTCAACAACAACAGCTGGAGAATCTCACGCAGCCAAAATGAGGATTGTCAGTAACGGTGTTCAGCCTTACATTGTTCAAACCGGAGTCGACACTGATGGAGAGACTCAGGAAGAAGTTACAACTTTTAGATGTTTCTGAATGGTTAGTGGATAAATGTAGTTTTGTGGTGTGATTTGATTCAACTCATCCACTAGCATGTGTCGTCATGTTCATCTTCTGTGTTGAATTGACCCTCGTTTGTGAAGCAGTCCGGCGTAAAATGACGGCATGACAACAATACTCTACTACAACAACTCTTCCTCTTCTCTAAAGCAGCCCAACATGGCCCCGCCCCCTTTGTTGTGTGTTCTCGGGGCGGGGTTTATGTAAATTTTAGGGTTAGCGATGTCACCAACCCGGGAAGAAGCTCATTGTAGTCCCTACCAGCCGTTTGTTGCAGTGAAAGTGAAATATCTCCCTTTGCATTGAACTTTGAGCATTGTAACTTTGAAGATGTTGTTTATGATCAAACAGCAACATTACACACTAACTAAAGTTAAAAAAAGTGAAATTATAATTAAGTTAACTTATCATACTAATAGTTTATTATTTCTATATTATTTTTGCATGTTTTTAGCTATTTAGGTATTATTAAAATATACTTTAACTCTTTCCCCCACCACTCTTTCTTTTTTAAAAAGTTGCCAGCATTTTTGATCGTTTTAATGGCCTCCAGAACATATTTTATCACACTGGCCTCATCAAGTGTAATAGTTCACAGGTTTGGCACAAAACTTGTTTTCAGTCACGGTGTCAATCAAATTTATCATTTCATGTTTATTAAACTCGTCCTGAATTGTTGGCTTGTTTCGTTTCACTTCCTCACAAACAAAAGACTGTTCCCATGTCTCCAATCCATTAGCTGTTATTCTCTGCCATTCAAATGCTTCTAATACACAGGAATTGCTTTTCTATTGTTCGAGAGCCGCAAAGACACAAATCGCTCTATCTGTCTCTGCTATCTGCTCATAGACGACTCCACGGCCCAGGCATCGCAAGGGTCACATTCTTCTTACTTATTTTATTAATATTTCACAATGGAGACGCACGTCTCCACCTTAATGGTGGAACAAATATTTTGACCCTATCTCTGAAATCAAATATTTATGAAAAACACCCATTGAAACTAATGGGTCGGCTCGTTTTGTTATTTCTAAGTTCTGCCCCACAGATTGGAACGGAAGTGCCAGCGAAGTGGCTCCACCGGCAGGTCTTTCTACCTCATCTGTGATGCCGTTTCCTTCTGCGGGCACATGATAATCGGGCTCACAAACAAACCCATGTGAACAGCATCCCAGTTTCTCCACATGAGCCGTCTGGATCACAAAGCCAGGAATGCGAGGTGATCGGCACAAGGCCGTGATCAAAACAGTGGGCCGTGTTTATCATCTCCCATTGTGAGCTGCTTTTTACCCAGAATGCAGATGATGTCATTTCCATTTTGGTAGCATCCTCTAGGACAAACCCCAATAGTGCAAGCTTTCATGTTTTAGGAACATATAAACATCGCATGATTACATGTTCACAACTTTTCCCAATGCATTTCCCAAAAACATTTCCCAATGCATACGTTTCAAATCACAGAATCTGACTGATTTTCAACTTTCAACTTTTTCTGTTACCTATAACTTGAATAATAATTTTGCATGTACTGCAAAAAGCAAGTTTCTTCCTTAGTGTTTTTGTCTTGTTTTCCAGTAACTATCTAAACATTCTTAAATCAGAATACATTTACTTGAGAAGTAATGATAACAAGTCTTATTTTATGAAAAGAAATGCATGAAAATTAAGTGAATTTATGCTTAAAATAATAAGTCTAATGGGGTCAGAAAAACAATCTTGTTTTCCCTTTAAGTTAAGTTTATTTTTCTGACCCCACTGGCAGATATTTTTTCTTTGTTTTAAGCATAAAGCCGATTTAATATTGTGAGTAATTCTGCTTCTTACGTAAATGTATCTTGATTTAAGAGTGTTTACTGAAAAAGAAGTGCATGGGTGCAAGTTAAAAATTCTAATTTGTTGATTTAATTAAACCTTTTAAGTTGCAAACATTATTTTGATGAGTTTTGTTGACATAATGTTGACTTAAAAAACACAATATTAAACTGGGATTTCTACATCAATTGATTTTTTTAAAATCACGTTGTAGTAACTGAATGAAATTGTCTTGATAACTATGAAAATTGGCCAGTGGATTTCTAGTTCCCAGCATGCTTTGTATAGCCCTGGACATGGAGAAAAAATGTTGTAATTAAGTCTTATTTCATATATTTCATTAGTAAAGGGAAAGACCCGTTAGTATTTAATGCAGTTATGTTTGACCGTTTGTGTCGACTTTTTTCTTTTACTTTTAACTTGTTCATTAAAGGGGACATATCATGAAAATATGACTTTTTCCATGTTTAAGTGCTATAATTGGGTCACACCTAAATAGGGGCAAATTTGACAAGCTATAATAAATGATCTGTGGGGTATTTTGAGCTGAAACTTCACACACATTCTGGAGACACCAGAGACTTATATTACATCTTGGGAAAAGGGGCATCATAGGTGTCCTTTAAATTTAAATGTTATATAAGTTATTTTAGTATGTGCTATACTAGCTGTTGATTTAGATAAATTGGTTCCACGGCCACAACCCAGTTAGTTGAAGTAATCAACTTAAAAATGTGTGTTTGTGCTGAAAATAAGTTAATCTAACTCATTGGTTGAATCATTTCATTAACTCAGAAAGATGTTGTATTGAGCCTTAATGTTTTATTTTAATGAAGTTTGCATTGATTCTGTTGTTATCCTGTTTATTACTGTTTTGAAACAGTCTATAAAGGTGACTTGATGTAGTTTGTATTGAAATGAGCAGGTGTCACTGCTCTCGGCTATCATAAACCGCGTCGGGTCCGCAGCGTACGGTCGGTGGAGAACAATACCTGG
Source organism: Culter alburnus (assembly GCA_028476615.1). Lineage (NCBI taxonomy): Eukaryota > Metazoa > Chordata > Actinopteri > Cypriniformes > Xenocyprididae > Culter > Culter alburnus. The sequence goes on from JAOTNS010003645.1 coordinate 292,556, forward strand.
CTGTTCACAGCGACAGGCTATTAACAAACAGCCTTTGATCTTTAGAGCGGCACGAGAAACAAAGTAACAGAGTCACAGAAGGTCAGTAATATCTCAAAGAGTCAACGCTGCCATGGAATAAAGGCACAAAAAACAAAGCAAAGAAAATACGGTTTCATGCACGTAAACCAAAACAAAAATCCTGGCATGATATTATCTGGAGCGACTCAGACACTCCATAAGTGTGTGTATCATCTGAACACGAAAAGGGTTTGAAATCTGCTTAGTTACAGAAAGAGAGTTTCCTCATTCAGTCAGCAAGATTGAACTTCTGGCATTTTGCCACTTATTGTACAAGCAAAATGCATACTATGTATAGAACAATTTGGAGCAGACGTCACAGTTACGTCACTTGTAGCTGCGCACATAGTGGTGGCAGAAAAACAGTGGTAACAAAATGTGCAAAAATTAGAAATTTTTGTTCCACCTGTGGATGTCAGAATTGGAATGTCTTAATTTTTATAGAATACCGTTGTTGCCATTTGAAGCTGCTAAACGCAGATGTTTATGTTGCAAATCACAGACTGGACTGATGAAACCTGCAATGATTATTCTACTATTAAAGTATGAATTTGATGTAAACAGTAAGTCTACATAATATTCACATATGCAGTTCATAGAGGACATACATACATAACAGTTACAACACAAAATAATATTTAAACCTATAACATATCTTTTAAACATAGCCTATAACATTTTTATCTCACAATTCTGACTTTTTTTCTTGCATTTGCGAGTTTATATCTCCCAGTTTGGACTTTATAACTCGCAATTGTGAGTTTATTTGACAATTCTGAGGGGGAAAAAGTCAGAATTGCGGGATAAACTCAGATTTGCGAGAAAAAAGTCAGAATTGAAATCAATTTTTTTTTTTTTTTATTCTACTGCAGAACTGTCATTTTCTGCCACCAGGTACAGTAAGCTCCACCCACAGAAAAAAAAAAGTTTTTTTTCTATATTTTATTACTGTAGCCTATCTATTGTATAATGTTATATTAAATCTTACTGTCTTGTCTTTACTATTGTGTTATATAGTCCCTTTTACTGCCTTATCTCTATGTCTGTACTCTTTTATGTACAAATTTCCTGTGTTTGTAAACATATTTGGCATTAAAGCTCATTCTGATTCTGATTATTATTATTTGCTTAAAACATTACTTGTAACACGAGTCAGAAGGTTAGACTACTTGAAGAATGTTTCAATCAGTCACTTATCCATTTTGGTTAGCTGCCCTAGGAAGGAAGCTGTCTATGTAGACAGCTTCTCAGCAGTGAGATGCACTTAAAGTCTTGATGTGAACGCTTGGCGCATGCGTACAGCTGAATGCACTGCCTTTTAAAGTATGGGCTCTAGCTAGTCTCGCGTAGCCATACCTTCAGACTGACGGCAGAAGGTTTGCTATCATTGGCCAAGGACCACCCAAGAGGACGTTTGACTGACATATAACGCAACCAATCACAGCAATTCATTTTGCTATGCGTCATGTTTAGGGGAGTGAAAATGTAAAATTGATGTCATTGCAATAACATACCACCGTGCATCTAATAAATTATTCATTCAAGAACATTGTGCAAGTTTACTGCAACAATGGAGCTGCGAACTTCACGTACTTTTGAAACTCCAGCATTTATTTGATCCTGATGCACTCATCGTCACAGTTTTAAACACGACGGCATTCTTTTTCCATAAGGGGGTTTGGCTTCATGGCATTTGTTTCCAGGTGGACCGTTAAAGAATGCGACACACACGTCTCCCGGACATCCTGCAGAATTCAACCATCAGTCAGATGATGACTTCGAAAATCCTGAAGTGTTTCTCAAATCCTTGACATTTGATATTCAACAGTGCTTTGATCTGCCTGCATTGACACTATTCTTTAAGAGCTGCTGTGCAGCCAAAATAATGTACCAGTTATCAATGTAAAGCTGCTTTGACACAATCTACATTGTAAAAAGCTCTATATAAATAAAGGTGACTTGACTTGACTTGTTGCCAGATAAGTGCCATATGCATCAGACGTTAAGACAACAGTCCGTGGGCGTGATGTCTGAGCTATAGCCTACTCCATTTGATAGTGAGCCCGATCACAGACGTGCGCATCCATACAGTGTCAGTGCAGTTTCTCTCCATAATGTAACCTATCACTGATTAATCTTATTATTTTTTTTTTTTGGTACTCAGAATGACTGAAAGGGCCAATCAAATCAAAGAAGGCAGGGCTTTACTGTTCACATAATCACATAAAGAATTCCAGTGCGAAAGAGTGCGAGGTAAAATCTAAGCAGGCTAAACATTAAATATTTGACAACTGTTTTAAGATAGGAATGTTTAACAACTGATGGTAATGTGTAACATTTCTGGTAAATTTTTGCCGTTTTAAATTTAAAATATAGGCTAACATTAAACTGTAACAGAGCCGTTTTCGCATATTAGGCTTATGTACCAATTAGACTGAGTGTGTGTATTTTGAAATAAAATGTTTGCAAATAGTTCATAGTGATTACATTATAACACGGGGCTGTTGAATGCATGAATCTGATTGGTTGATGAACATTCAAAGGTTTGCAAAGTAGTTCCAGGCAATTTCTGAGGAAAAAAAAAGACAGAATAACGAGTATATCTCACAATTCTGTTTTTCCTTATAAGATTTGTGAGCTATAAACTTAGATTTCTGAGGAAAAAAAGAATTGTGAGATATAAAATTGAAATTAACATTCTTTTATTATGGGGGCTGTTGAATGCTTGAATCTGATTGGTTGACGAACGTTCTAAGGTTTGCAGTTATTTTCAGTGAAACGCACAGCTAAAGTAGTTCCAGGCAGGTCTTGACCGCATTACATGTCCATATCACTTCGCCAAATGATTTCAGTTATTTGAAAGGTCCTTACAGCCTGTAACTGCAAAAGAACCAAAACCACCAACGACACTGACAAAGCAAATAAATATAGTAAACAATTGGATAAAAACAGCAAATTATTTCCATGTTTTTTTGCCACAAAATTGTTTTGTTATGTACGGACGCGATTTTGACGCGCTAATTATTCACGCGATGGTTTTGTTTTTTGATCAGCTGTTTGTGTAATGAGTGCTTCCACACCGAACGCGAATGTGCTGCTGCGAAAAAACGACGTTTATTTTTTTCGCTTCAATGTCGATTTTTTTCACATTCGAGGCGACAGAAAAGGCTTCAACCAATCAAATACAAGGAAACAAAGGTGATGTCACAGCAATAATGACGGATCATCTGATAGCTTGTGTGTCGACGCATTTACAATAGAAAACTACTTTGTGAATGTTTATTTAAACTATATGTCTAGTTAAACTTCTATCTGTAGTCCATAGGCATACAATTTCCCCATTGTGGGACAAATAAAGGTTTTCTTACCTTAGACAGAAGCCTATTTATAGCCTGGGCTACTCGCAGTATATGTGAGTGGGTTTCTTTTCTGTAAATGAAATGTCCAGTAGATGTCACTAGCTATTCAATCAACATTAACCTTTGACAGGTATCGCATTTCTCACGAGATTACAGCTCCTGTGTGGGAGTACATGCAAGTCGCTGTAGGCTATAGACAAGGATAACATAACCTTCTGAGGTAAAACTTGTTGATTTTTTTTTTTTAAACCTAAATTGTGTCCGTGACTATGGAAAGTGAATGTGTTGTTGTTAAGACTGGGTGCACCCAAAAACTTCTTTTCGGTCTTTGAAAAAAAATGAAAAGCTCATCTTCACTGGATGATAAAGTGTCTATGTTGTTTGTCCTGAGCAGTTAAACTGACCAACCTTTCCAACAGGATGGAGATTATTTTGTTGAAATATATATTTTTTTTCATTCAGCTATTGCTGCGAATGTTTTGGAATCTTTCAGAGCACAAACGTCGCAAATTCGCGTTGTGGCTGATGTGAATGGTTCTGACGCGAACTATTCGAACGCGAACTATTCGCTTTTTCATTTCGCTTTTCCGTTATGCGTCCGGTGTGAAAGGGCCTTTAGACATCAACCTTCTTGGTATTCCTCAATCAATTCATTATAAAGAATATAACAAGAAAAAAATCATAAAATTATAAAAGAATGCCTATTTTTGTATTCATTTTTTGTAAAAAATTGTATAGGGTCGCTAACGACCCGAGGTGTGTATGAGTGTACGTATATTTTTTCTGCACAGCAATAATCGAATCTTAGATGACGGAATAAGTGCAATTCACTTTTATTCCACAAGGTGGCAATGTCTGATACACAATGCTGAAGTGACGACTCATTTAGACAGAAAACGAAATAATAAGAGAAACATGAAATGGCTCAGCGATTTACTGCAGAGCAAGTACTGAACGCAATCAAATATGACTGTAACTGTAACTGGATAGATCTGGTGAAGCTGTTAGCGATCGAAATATTGATTTAGAAGATGTTGAAAATTATATAGTTCTGAGAATATGTTTGAGATCGCGAATGGGCTCATATTCGTGACCTCAAACATAAAACTAGCCCATTATTTGCTGAATTTACTGGGAAATGAGCTCTGATGAGGACAGTGATGATGGCATAAAACATCTGCTCAAACGGAGCCCTTTCAAGCTCCAAAAGGTAACAAAATACGATTTATTTTATTCTTCTGTAATTGTTACTCTAATATCAGAGGAGTTTTATATTATCACGACAGGTAGATATCCTTCCATGTTAGATATAGATCCAGGTCGATAAAGACCCGAATATGTAAGAATGATTGGCGAAACAGTCACATGCATTTAAGGGTTAATAACATTAATGTCTGCTATCAATGGCTCAATCCTCCATTACTAGCTCTGGAATGACGTTTTGGAATGAGATGTGTAATAAATTAGAACTACGCACAAGAGTGTTTTCAGGACAATGACATGAGGAATGTCTTGAAATACAACAATAAACAATGTTTCAGGTGTGATGAGCGTAATAATTGACTCTGTGGCCGCATCACCACCTCAGGTGTGCATTATTTTCTAATGATTCAACGGCGCGTCGACAATTAGTCCTTACATAAATTCTAGTTCTTCTTTCTTTTTTATTTTGTTTTTGGTCCACAGTGTTCAAGACAGGCTACTCATTATGCAGGTCTTCAATCCAGCATGTAAAGATTCCTATTGGCTTCATTAGTAGCACTTAAGGTGCAGTTTATGAACTATATCAAGATTTATTGACCTTTAATGTAGTTAGCTGCCATTTAGCAGATGCTCTAATGAAAAGTCATTTACAGTTCACTTCACCTCAGGTTACTCCACAGGGACTGAAGCTTGATAAGTGTGTTGATCAAGGGCACAATGAGGAAGACCTTTCAGTCCTGGTTCTTTCAGTTAACATTTTCACTACATTAAGTTATTGATAATAAGATATGAAGATAAGATATGAAGATTAAAGAGTTTATAGCTTCATGTATCTAATTTTGGCTCTTGTATGGAGACATTGAGCCTTTTGACTTTTTATACACATGTGCCCTAGAAAGTATATGAAGTCACACTTAAAACATCTGAATGTTATTGCATTAGATGCGATGCAAATGATGTCAGTCTCAATCTTTAATTTCAACACTCCAGGTTTTAGCGTTTCAAAGCGAACAAACGTCTTTTGTCAAAAGCTTTGCTTGTCGAGTCATTTTTATTTGTACAGCCTTACTCTTTCACAATACACATTGTTTCAACGCGTCAATGTTTAAATGTCTTTAGATCCTATAGTGAGCAGGTTCTCATGTCTAAGCAAGAGATGATTTAATATCTTTAAGCAAGATGCATTCATGTTGATAGCTATTTCCAATAATTGACACTTGCTTTAATATTGTGTTTTCTAACACTGAGACATTTTCAAATTTCTAAATGCATTTTATTATGCATAAAAGAACATTTTAACTTGTTTTTACATTTCACTAACCACAAAAGATGAGCTTGTACATTGTTTGTCCAACCTGCTCAACTATTGTTTACAAATGACTATTGTTTGCTTAAAATGAACCCAAAATATGCTGGAAATGAACATTTATTAATACTTTTAATGAATAATAATTAAACATTTATTAAACTGCTTATTAATAAATGTTCACCTTTTGATTATTATTATTGCCTCTAGTAATTATGTGTCTGATTTTTAATTTCCAACCTATTTTGTGTTCATTTTAAGCCAGACATAGTCATTTTTTAATCAATAGTTGGGTTAAATAAAATTATCGAGCATGTTGGTCAAACATTTAACCCAACCGCTGGGTTTGTCCATTTTCAACCCAACTTGGGTTGTTTTTAACCCAGCATCCTATGTATTTTCACCTTGCGGTAAATAGACGCTCGTAAACATTCGTCCGTCGAGATAACCAGCATTTTGCTTCTGAAAAACCGAACCATAACTACTGTAATTATCACTTTGTTCATTTACATATCATATCACTAAAAACTTGGCGTTTTGGGAAGATTTTAAGTCTTTGGACATTTGGCTGGGGCGCAAAAAGGACCATTTGGGTTGCGCGTGATGTTGAGGTTCATCACGCGCAACCCAAATGGTCCTTTTTGCGCTCCAGCCAAACATCCAAAGATCTAAAATCTTTCCAAAACGCCAGGATTTTAGTGATTTGATATGTACCGATCATTCCTTTAAAAAGTCGACCCGCCTGAAAGTCATCGTATAAATCGCAGGTGCAGCTCTAGTCATGAATGTTTCCGTTCCAGAGCTTTCTTCACTCGTTGGCAAACACTTCGGACGCCTTGTGGATTTTATGCGCTCCTCCTACACAAGGAACGGGAACAGACCGAATGTCCTTGAGCAGAAATAAAGATGCTCCTTCCTCCACAAGATGAGGCGCGCGCAGGAATGATTTATTTTTCGATGACGGATTTTTCTAGGGGTTCAAGGTTTGTGCGTCAAATGACAGAGAAGGTTCTTCTAAATTTATAAGATAAATCTGACAGTCTGCCTAGGTAAGAGAGTGTTTGAATCAGCTTACTGACACTAACAAAAGTTATAAAAGCCAAAATGTGCTTTGCGTTTTAATGAATGGGGTCATCTTTATTTTTGGTTCGGAATGAAATTATGTAGGCTATTTATTTTAATTTAGGTTAATCTTAGTGGTGGATATACTGTAAAAATAAATAAAGATGAAAAACGTTAGAAAGCATCATGTGTGTACTTTTGAAAAGCTCCAAAATCCAAGTTGTTGTTGTTAAATGTTAATGTCGGATATTAATTATTTTAAGTGTTTTGTGCATAAAACAACTGATTAGAAAGGCGATTTCTATGAAACTGTTTACGAACAGCCTGAACATGTAGACAATTAACAGTAATAATGCAGGTCGTTAATTTTACACAACAGTCAGTCTGCTCACCTTTAAATGATGCACTTTAGTTATTAATGCACACTAATAAATGCAAAATAGATCTGATCAATGCTTTGTCACATAAAATGTCCTATTGTACCTGCAAAACACTGAAAACTTGTAGATCTGTAATTACACTTGAACATGAATGCATATATGATGCAGCATCATGCAGTATAGTGAAGCTCCTGGACTCACCTGCACCGGTGCATGAATGCAGAATCAGTGGCAGAAGATAAGCTGAAAGCAGACACCGCATTGTGAATGTCCTGTGACTCCAGCAATGAGACTCGACCAAATGTGACCCTTTGAGAGTGTGATCGTCTCTTATATAGTAATATATCTATCAATGGACAGGATGGAGTCTGTTGGCCCCTCCCATCACATTCCTCTGATTTTGAGAGCATCACTGTAACAGTTTACATCACACCTATCTATCTATCTATCTATCTATCTATCTATCTATCTATCTAATCTCAGTCTTGACTACCTTTAAGGTAAACTGTCATTGCAGTATATGAAAAAAGTATGTAAAAAAATGCAGTATGTAAAAAAAAAAAAAAAAAAAAAAAAAAAAAAAAGTCCTCAGGAGTCTCAGGTCATCTTATTCTAAATTTGTTTGTATTATTATGTATTTTATTAACCTGCTACTTACAGTTTTCACTAATCAAAGCATAAATAACCTCAAAAATTGCACTTGTTATTAGATTATTTCAGGTGAAATCCTTAATTATGATTCCTTCAGTATTTCTGTTCCAACATATTATTCAGGGAAAGGGAATTTTATCATTAAAAAATGAGGAAAAATCTGTCAAGAAGTAGGAAGTGTTGAATTATTGTTTTACTTTAACTGCCTCCCCTCTTAACTAATGTTTACTGTACTGTAATCTTACTGCGGTGTAAGTGCTGTAAACATTATTTGTAATTTTAAGATGATGCACTTCCCATCATTTTATAGGCTGGTTGTTTTGTGCCATTTGCTAGTTACTCACTTTATAGCGTGTATATGGGAGATTATTATATCTTGTATAAAGTTCACTTGAGTAAACACCTGCTTTATTCACAAATTACAACAGAAATATACAGTTATGAGTAGTTGAGCAGTCGAGAGCAAAATAATCATTAATGTGGCTTTGATGACATCTAATGGCCAGTGAAGAGAAGACAACAAACTGTTCAATACCTAATATACCATATTATAATAATAGCCTACAGCAGTACTAATAATAGTACAAGTAGTAATGAATTTTAAAAAATGCGTATGCATTTGTTTATTTATTTACTGGCTATTTTCTATTAGGAATACATTAAGTTTTGTGAGCACAACAATGAGCATCCACTTTTTCTTGGTTAGAGATGTATTTTTCCTATTCACTTTCTTCTCAAGGATTTTAAGAATTCTGCAGTAAAGACATCATTTCTCTCTGTAATCAAGCTCTTGATTGTGAGTTGTGTTGTACTAACTTCTGCATATGTATACATTTAAAGGTTTAGTTCACCCAAAAATGAAAATTCTGCCATCATTTACTCGCCCTCATGTCGTTTCAAATCCCATAAGACTTTCATTCATTTTAGGAACACAAATAAAGATGTTTTTAATAACATCTGAGAGCTTTCTGTCAGTCCATTGACAGCTATGCAACCGACACTTTGACACTTTAAAAAGTTCATAAAGTGATTGTAAATCTAATTCATATGAATCAAGAGGATTAGTCTAAATTTTCTGAAGAGATACGATCACTTTATATGATGAACAAATTTAATTTAGGCTTTTATTCACAAATAAACATTCATAAACTCACAAGTTGTAAAGCTTAAGCATATTCACTTTAGTCTCAGTTGCTCCATTGCAAGGAAGATTAAGGAAAATAGTCCAGCGCCGTGGTACAACGAGCACACCCGGGCCCTTAAGAGAGCAGCCAGAAAAATGGAGTGCAGCTGGAAGAAAGCATCTCGTGGAAAGAAAGCATTTCTGTTAACAGAAAGGCCTTAAAAACTGCTAGATCTGCTTATTTTTCAAATCCTTTAGAAGAAAACAAACACAACCCTAGGTATTTATTTGATACAGCAGCTAAATTAACGAGAAGCTTGAACTTCTGATGTTTCCAAACAGCACAGCAGTAATGACTTTATGAACTTCTTTACTAACAAGATTGATAATATTAGAGAGAAAATTATAACCATGCAACTGTCTTCTCAGGAGGAATTGTCTAAACTTGTTAAATCATCAAAATCAACAACATGTATGTTAGACCCTATACCGACTAAGCTATTGAAAGAGATGCTTCCAGAGGTCATAGATCCTCTTCTTAATATCGTTAATTCATCTTTATCAATAGGGTACATATCGAAAACTTTATTATCAAACATCTTATTAAAAACCACAACTTGATCCTTGAGAATTAGTCTATTACAGGCCAATCTCAAACCTCTTTTCTGTCAAAAATACTAGAAAAGGCAGTATCATCGCAACTGTTCCTTTTTAGAAAGAAATAGTATCTGTGAGGATTTCCAGTCAGGATTTAGACCGTACCATAGTACTGAGACTGCTCTCATTAGAGTTACTAATGATTTGCTCTTATCATCAGATCGTGGTTGTATCTCTCTATTAGTGTTACTGGATCTTAGTGCTGCTTTTGACACTATCGACCACGATATTCTTTTGAATAGACTTGAAAATTATGTTGGCATTAGTGGAATTGCATTGGCATGGTTCAAATCATACTTATCTGACCGTTATCAGTTTGTAGTAGTAAACGAAGAGATGTCATATCGATCACAAGTTCAGTGTGGAGTACCACAAGGCTCAGTATGCTTCTTTTGCTCTGTACATGCTACCCCTGGGAGATATCATTAGGAAATAGATATGGGTAGAGGTGTTCTTTGCAGACTCACAATTGAAAGTCGAATTCACAATAGGAAGTAAAATGGACGGGACTCATTAAACAAACTTCATGTTCAAAAAAAGATTAAAATCTGAAGGAAGTAATAATAGCAACTCCCATGCAGCCGCTGGAACACATTGATACTCTTGTGGAATTGCAATTTACTCAGAAGATATAATAATGACTAATAGTATTGTAAAGTTTGGTAAAGAAAGCACAACAAAGACTGTTTTTCTTAAGGACATTAAGGAAAGCTTGTTTGCCTCAACAGATTACTTTTTATCGGTGTAACAGAGAGCATTCTAACATATTGCATTTCTGTATGGTTTTCTAGCTGTACAGTTAATGATAAGAAAGCACTCCAGAGGGTTGTCTTGCGAGCACAGAGGATAATCGGTGTTGAACTACCAGCACTATAAGATATCTGTAGGTCACGCAAAGTCTATCAGCATCTGTAAGGATTCTACACGTTTGAACTACTACCGTCTGGAAGACATTTTATGCCCGTACTTCACGTTTGAGGAGCCATTAATGCTCTGAATCAAGCTAATAAACTTTTTTAGAGTTGTTGAAATACTTTAATAAGTTTCGTGGGACATTGATTATTGTGTTGTTTATTAAGTTTGTAGATTGTTACTTTTATTTATTTGTTATTAACTGCATTTAGTTTTGAGGTTGCATGTGAAATTTGTTGGTGGGTACAATGAAAGTTGTACGCATACAATAACAATAAAAAATTCAATATAGTGATGTTTACTAGTCATTTTTTTCTATCAGACAGATGTGAAACCAGAGATGATCTTATTATTAGTGAAACTAAACTTCACAGTCACTGTTTCTTAAGGGGCCAGTGTCTAATACAGCAAATTCACCTGCTGACAATGGTGAATCACTGAAACAATCAATGGCATAAATGAAGGTAAACAATAAATAAAACATATAGGTGTCTTATTTCTCTATACAGTTTTTTTATTCAAATAATATATAATTTGAATTAAAGAAATTAATGAATTCATAGTGCAATCTCATTTCCGTTTCCTGTCGAATCTCTCATATTTTGTTAGTTCATTACAGTTTTTCTCAATCACTTTAGCACATTTCTCGAAACAGTCTTAACATTCTCTGAACTATAAGTTCAATGGTCACAACTGTTCGCTGAAACATCACAACTCTATCACATATCTGCAAAATGTAGTTACTCACCCAAAACATTTAATTCATGCTTCAAACCCTAGTTTTTGTGCACATAAATTGGCCAACGCCACCAAAATAAAGTCTTTTGTCACTGTGTGAGCCATACTGGTCAAAATGTTTTTTCATCATGGAAATATTTATAACCTGTTAGCCAGCACCCCCACTACTGAAAAAATCCCAGGAAATGACATACCCAAACTAAAACACATACAGTTCATGAACTCTTTGCACTAAAAGCATAAGTATAGTCTCATTCGAAAGCACAGTATTTTGTAGTCAATTAATTATTGTCATAATGAAAAAAAATAGTTATAAATAGCTTATTAAAGTTATTAGAAATATATTTTTATGAAATATCTTTATGAAAATAAAATTGAAGTTGGCATTGTTGCAATCTAGAAATGCACTGCAGCTAAAGCCACATCTGACCATGTTATAGTTCAAATGTGAAGATAAGTCTAAAACTGAGTTTTATTAAATGTTTTTCAAGACCATGTCATGTGATTTTATTTTGAAAAGACTCTAAAACGCTAACTGATGTTTATTGTCATCTTCTAAGCATCCATTCAGTGTATTGTCTCTATTGTTGTGGTGCAATTCAGTTTCATTCTCCTCTGCTGCACACATTCACACCTCTTCAGCCTGCTTATGGCTCTAATTATTCTTTTCTTTTGTCTCTATTATAATTACTAACACAGATGTAATCCCTCATTTCTTTCATCAAAATTCTCACTTCACCTTCTTTGAAACTGTATCAAATGCCCTTCATGAAAAAAAAAAAAAAATCAGTGAGCTTTACATTTATTTTTATATTTGTACAAACCCGATTCCAAAAAGTTAGGACACTGTACAAATTGTGAATAAAAAAGAAATGCAATAATTTACAAATCTCATAAACTTGCATTTTATTCACAATAGAATATAGATAACATATCAAATGTTGAAAGTGAGACATTTTGAAATGTCATGCCAAATATTGGCTCATTTTGGATTTCATGAGAGCTACACATTCCAACAGAGTTGGGACAGATAGCAATAAGAGGCCGGAAAAGTTAAATGTACATATAAGGAACAGCTGGAGGACCAATTTGCAACTTATTAGGTCAATTGGCAACATGATTGGGTATAAAAAGAGCCTTTCAGAGTGGCAGTGTCTCTCAGAAGTCAAGATGGGCAGAGGATCACCAATTCCCCCAATGCTGTGGCAAAAAATAGTGGAGCAATACCAGAAAGGAGTTTCTCAGAGAAAAATTGCAAAGAGTTTGAAGTTATCATCTACAGTGCATAATATCATCCAAAGACTCAAGGCCGGAAAACCATACTGGATGCCCGTGATCTTCGGGCCCTTAGACGGCACTGCATCACATACAGGAATGCTACTGTAATGGAAATCACAACATGGGCTCAGGAATACTTCCAGAAAACATTGTCAGTGAATACAATCCACCGTGCCATTCGCCGTTGCCGGCTAAAACTCTATAGGTCAAAAAAGAAGCCATATCTAAACATGATCCAGAAGCGCAGGCGTTTTCTCTGGGCCAAGGCTCATTTAAAATGGACTGTGGCAAAGTGGAAAACTGTTCTGTGGTCAGACGAATCAAAATTTGAAGTTCTTTTTGGAAAACTGGGACGCCATGTCATCCGGACTAAAGAGGACAAGGACAACCCAAGTTATCAGCGCTCAGTTCAGAAGCCTGCATCTCTGATGGTATGGGGTTGCATGAGTGCGTGTGGCATGGGCAGCTTACACATCTGGAAAGGCACCATCAATGCTGAAAGGTATATCCAAGTTCTAGAACAACATATGCTCCCATCCAGACGTCGTCTCTTTCAGGGAAGACCTTGCATTTTCCAACATGACAATGCCAGACCACATACTGCATCAATTACAACATCATGGCTGCGTAGAAGAAGGATCCGGGTACTGAAATGGCCAGCCTGCAGTCCAGATCTTTCACCCATAGAAAACATTTGGCGCATCATAAAGAGGAAGATGCGACAAAGAAGACCTAAGACAGTTGAGCAACTAGAAGCCTGTATTAGACAAGAATGGGACAACATTCCTATTCCTAAACTTGAGCAACTTGTCTCCTCAGTCCCCAGACGTTTGCAGACTGTTATAAAAAGAAGAGGGGATGCCACACAGTGGTAAACATGGCCTTGTCCCAACTTTTTTGAGATGTGTTGATGCCATGAAATTTAAAATCAACTTATTTTTCCCTTAAAATGATACATTTTCTCAGTTTAAACATTTGATGTGTCATCTATGTTGTATTCTGAATAAAATATTGAAATTTGAAACTTCCACATCATTGCATTCTGTTTTTATTCACAATTTGTACAGTGTCCCAACTTTTTTGGAATCGGGTTTGTATTACATTTATTCATAACAGGTGCATCTCTATGAGCACACCAACAAAACATGACAATTTATGAGATTAAAACCATGTTTTTGCTCCAAACTTACAAGTCGAGTGTTTTAAATAACCTTCTGTGATGTAATTGTTGAAAAAAACAGCATATGCTGCACTGTAAACCTGAATAAGTAGGGCTAACTCAAAAAATTTGAGGTAATCAGTTACATTTTTTTTTTGAGTTATGATGTTCCCAATTTTAAGTAAGCAGAACTATTAAGTTTTGAGTTTGTAGTACTCATGCATGTTAATTGCTCCTAACTTGAAGCACTGAGTTAGCTAACTCATACACTTTGATAGCAATTAACATAAAATATTTAGTTAACTTTTTTTATTTTGAGGTTTACTAAATCAAATGAGTTATTTACTTCAATGTAAACCCTAATAAGAAAATTCAGAAAATGCCAACTCATTTAATTCGCTAACAAGTTAACAGTAGCATGGTATAACACTTACTGAATGAGTACAGCAACTTAAAACATGTAATTTACCTGCTCTCAAACCAAGCCACATGTGCCTCTTGTCACCATGATGGTAACTCTCCAAAAACCCACATTAACAGAAACTCTTCTAAATTAACAAAACATTAATCACTACTAAAACTCCCTTATCCATTAATTTTGTACAAAAAAACATTATATAATGCTTAATTTTAGCATTTATTCTCCCTTTCGAGTGCCATGGGCAAAGCATGCTGGCAAATAGAAATCCCAGCCCAGCTTCAGTTAAACTTAAGTTAGTCTAAATTAAAAGAAATGAGTTCATACAACTCAAAACGATAAAACAGTTCAGTTTACTTAAAATATATCAGTTCTGTAAACTCAAAAGAAAAAGAAAGTTCTAAATACTCCTAACAGTTAATTTAACTGAACTAATTTGTTAAATTTAAGTTTGTCCTATTCAAAACAATTAAGTATTTTGAGCATTAGGGTTTACAGCGTGGTTAAGGTAGGTTTTGAAGCTGGTATGCTGGTTTGAGCTGGTTTATGCTGGTCCAGGACGCAGCTGTCGTCGCAAATCGTGTATTTATCATCTTCAAAAGTGTCTATCTGCATGTTATAGTGATCTGTGGAAGCCTCGGTTAGTTCCTGGAATGTCACATGGTATGCCTGTTCTTCACTTGTGCTATTTGTGGACAAAATAAGTACTTAAGTACAGTGTACTTGTGTTCATATTGTATTGCAAAACACTTTTGCTGCTATTGAAGTGGGATATGGGTAAGGTTAGTGACAGATTTGGTGGTGTAGGTAGGTTTAAACCCTTACTAACCAAACCTGTCACTAACCTTAAGTTAAGGGGTAACAGAATAGTCAAGGGTAATTCTAGATTTAATTAGCTGTAATTACATGCAGTTTTTAAAAAAAAAATATAAGTACACAATAAGTGCATTGCATCAAATTAACCTTTATGTACTAACATTTAAATGAACAAAGACACCTAATATAAAGTGGGACTGAACATTTTTATTTATAGAGCACATATTTGTAGAAATATGTTACATGCAAACTGAAAATTCACAGTTGCTTGTTCATTTTTACATATTCCCGTAACACCACACATTCTTACACATCTAGCTCTTCCGCAACTGTAAACCTACCTTAACAATAACTCTTCTGTTAATAACCCTCTGATGATCCGACTATCCGGCAGAGACACAAAAATGCGGAAGTATAATCTGTAGTTTTCACAAAAGCCTCAAAAGACAAATAAACGTGAATCTCTCGGCCCACGAAAGTCTCGGAGAACTCGGACACAGATGGCTGATAAAGACATCTTTTTATTTAACCCATGGGATTGAACTTGTACAATGCATATCTTTACAACAATTATTCACTAAGTGACAAATTTTAGCCACTATTACAGACCAAATAACTATACATCACATTTCTGGGTTCCTTTTTTAATGTTTTAACTCAAAATGTGTCCTTCATTAACACAATGAAAAAAGAAAAATTAAACCATCAGACAAAACCAAAATCTGTTCTCAGTGTTTATCCTGTTTTTAACCCAACATCGATTCTCAACAGATCGTTTTCTCATTGTTAAGCATCTAGCTATTGTACCATTGAACATGTTAAAGTTACAAATAGTGAATCCATAAGAAAAAACGAAACAAAAACACATGGCACTGTTGAGAGGTTCACCATTATTAACAATACACAAGGGAACCAGGCCTGAAGACGCGGACGACATGAAAGAAAGGGGAGAAAAAAAAAAAATCATAGCACTTATTTTGAATATGTATTTCTATTGTGTGATGTTCACAAGACACATTTCTGAGAACAGGAGCGAAAAAAGACGCAACCGCGAAACCACTGAATAGAAAAGTCATTTAAATCGCCACCAGTTTCCAATGATCCACGTGTGTGAGATTGAATTTAAATATTGTAAAATTACTGTCATTGGTTTGTTCAGATGAAGTTGTAGAAAAGAAACTAGTACACTAGTATTCTGGCTAAAGTTTCTGAAATAGAGCAGTGCAACATGGCTATAGTTTTACCGTAACGTACAACAACAACATACACATTAACGGTGCATAAATGTTCAGCTTGTTCTTTTTTTTTTTTTCTTTCTTTCTTCCTGCTACAGACGCTCAACCAACCAGATGAACATGGAAGTCTATATATTATTGACATGTTGGAATTTGAGTTCGATTTTGGCATTTAAAAGTGGTGCATTTCACATAAAACCAGAGTGAAAAGAACATTTCACAGTTCAGCTGAAGCGCCATTTTGAAGGGAGTGGCTGAAAATCAAAAAAGGACAACAAAAAACCCATCAGTTCTGTGCACTGCCCCATTAAACAACACAAAACTGCAATCAAATCAATGCAAACTGGCAGCTTGTTCAGTAACCGCAGCCCAGAAATCTCTCCAGTTTCAAAAAAAAATACAAATTAAACAAAACAAGTGTACATTCAAGCTTCATACAGCCGCGGATCAGCAGACAACAGCAAGTAAACAACTGCAGATTTCTCCATTTTGGTCTCAAATCCCCTCCATAGTGCACAAAATAATAAGGATACAAAAGTAGAATTATTTCATTTTTAAATACTGTAGCAGCTTGTTTCATTTTAAATAGTGAGCCTCTCGATGGACACGTATGGGGCTGTGAGGGAAGGAGGTGATTGTCCTACGTGTGTGTGTGTGTGTTTCATTGGTGATGCATAGGGGGCCGTGTGTGTGTGTGTGTGTGTGATGATTTTTGAGATGAAGAAACGCCTCTCTGGACATCTGAACCCGGCTGGCTTCAGTTTATGTCCTCAACCAGAGATGCTTTCAATCAAACGCCCCTCCATCACAAACCGCGCTCATTTTTTTGGACTTCATCCATCGTCTTCCTCAAGTCGATCAGTCTCAGAGCTGATCTGGACTCAAAATCGCCCTCCTCTTGTGTTTGGGGGGGGAAGGAGGCAGAGAGCAGCTCTTCCTCTAAATGACGGGCATCTGTTTGGACACCCACGCGTGGGGCCTTAGCGGCCCGCTGGGCGAGCTGTGATTGGCCGTCTCAGCTGGACGCGGTGGCGATGGGTTTCTTGAGCTGCTGTGAGCGCAGCTCTCGCGTGCGGGACTCCAGCAGCAGGTCGTAGCACGTGTTGCACACCAGCACCGGGTCGTACAGCTGCTGGTCTGGGATGGGCAGCTTCAGGTGGCAGCAGTCTTTACAAAACACGTTACCACAGTTCCTGCCAGAACATCACATATTCAATCAGTCACATGTTCTATCCAACAGCCGAGCAATTCAACTATTCACATACAATAAACCAACCTATCATTCACACGTGCGATAACTGAAACGATTAAGAAATGCTTTCAGTAATTGAGATGAAATATAAATATTAGATGAAAAACTTTGCCAAGGCAATATTTCTAATTTTTACTCCGTGTAAGTACTAAATGACTAAAACTGAAACAAAAATAAATGAAGGCTAAATAGAAATATTTAACAAAAAACTAAAATAAAAAAATGACAAAAGCAAGTAATTTTTTTTTTTTTTTACAAAACCTGAACTAAAGTTAAAATGAAAACTAAAAATATGAAAATAAAAGCTAATAATAATAATAAATAATAAATAATAATAATACTATAACAATAAAAATAACACTGGCTAATCAATTTACTAATCAATAAACTATTCAATTACATGCACTTTAAATATTGTTCAAAAATTGAAATAAAGCTAAAATAAAATATAAATATTACATGATAAACTTGAACTTAAAATGAAAATTAGAAATGCTGCCTCGGCAACTAACTAAAATGAGTTGGAGTTAAAGTACTAACATGGCAAATAGAAACTGAAATTAAAATAAAGCTACTAATAAAAATGACAAAAGCAAAAAAATTACTAAAACTATTAAAAATGTTTTCGTTATTGAGATAAAATATAAATATTAGATGAAAAACAGGCAACATTTCTAATTTTTTACTTTAATTTGAAGTACTAAAATACTAAAACTGAAAATAAATGAAGGCTTTTTTAAAAAAACCTTAACTAAAGTTAAAATGAAAACTAAAAATATGAAAATAAAAGCTAATTTTAATAATACTATAACAATAAAAATAACACTGAATAGTTTATTGATTAGTAAATTGATTGATTAGCCAATTACATGCACTTTAAATATTGTTCAAAAATTGAAATAAGCTAAAATAAAATAAAATTACATAAACGAACTTAAAACACTTTAGAAATGCTGCCTTGGCAACTAACTAAAATGAGTTGGAGTTAAAGTACTAACATGACAAATAGAAACTGAAATTAAAATAAAGCTAAACATTAAAAAAAAAACTAATAAAAATGACAAAAGCAAAAAAATTACTAAAACTATTAAAAATGTTTTCGGTAATTGAGATAAAATATAAATATTAGATGAAAAACAGGCAACATTTCTAATTTTTTACTTTTAATTTGAAGTACTAAAATGACTAAAACTGAAAATAAATGAAGCTAAATAGAAATATTTAACAAAAACTAATAAAAATGACAAAAGCTTGTTACAGATATGTGATGTACATTGTTGTGTAAGTGTTCAAGAAAATGCAATAAAAATAGTATTAAAAAAAAAAAAATGATATAAGCAAGTAACAAAATTGCACAACCTAAACTAAAGTTGAAAATAAAAGCTAGTTCAAAATATGAATAATAAAATAATGGTATATAAAACTAAAAATAACACTGGCTATAAATCGAATATTCTGTAAATTATTCTATAATCTATAACCAACCAATTACATATAAACCTATAAATACAATATTCAAATACAATAAACCAACAAACTAATCAATTACATGCACTATAAATATAAACTGTTAAAATGAAATATAAATATTACATGATAAACTTGAACTTAAAACACTTAAAGTGAAAATTAGAAATGCTGCCTTGGCAACTAACTAAAATGAACTGAAGTTGAAGCACTAAAATGACAAACAAACTGAAATTACGCTAAATATTAAAAATAATAATAATAAATCAAGAAAATTACTAAAAACCTAAACACATTCAAATTAACACTGAAAATATAAAAATAAAAGCTAATAATTCAAAATATTAATATTTTAACAGTATTATATAAATAATACTAAAAGTAAAATTATCCAATAATCTCTAAATTCACAAATAAACAACAACGTACAAGCATCAGAAACAGGACGCTTTCATCTTATGAGCACTGATTAAATGAGCTATTTTAATTATTTGTGATTGTAGTCAATTGTAGTGAAATTCAGTACATTTACTAAATATTTAACACGACTTAAAAGGGTGCTTAAAGTAAATAAATTTAGGTCAAGCTGACAAAAAGAAGCAAGAGTCTCTTATTCATCTGATCCCTCCATTCCTACACTCTACACTGCTGACATGAGGCACAGGACGTCCCAGCAGTCCAGCGGCTGACGGATCTGCAGAC
The DNA here is from genome assembly GCA_028476615.1 of Culter alburnus. Taxonomy (NCBI): domain Eukaryota; kingdom Metazoa; phylum Chordata; class Actinopteri; order Cypriniformes; family Xenocyprididae; genus Culter; species Culter alburnus. Next base: position 312,334 of record JAOTNS010003645.1, read on the forward strand.
GCGACCCACCTGCAGTGATGGCGACGCTTGGCAATCCAGAACTCAGAGTCGCAGTTGAAACAGTGAGAAGCCATGTGATCCGGGACCCATCTGGTGACCTGTGAAACAAGGCGTTAGACTCTCTGATTGCTATTAGTTGAACCGAGCATTAGCAGGAAAGCGTGTGGATCGCTCACCTCTGTGTCCTTCCTCTCCACGCGGTCCCAGCTGCCCTCACTGAAGCGATCCTCGCTGTGATTGGACAGAGAGTCTTCCTCGTCACTGCCGTCAGACTCCCGCAGGCACGTCTGGAGGGACAACAGACAAAAGATACTCTGGGATTACGATGAATGTGAGCACATCGCATCTGAACGCATCCTAACGCAGCAATCAACCACTGCACTGAAACAAGGCTTTTAAACTTTTGGTTTTAAACTTCAAAACTTAATATGCTTAACACATCATACACATTTATTTAAATAAATCCTAGCCTTCTGAAATTTGATATTCACATTAGGCCAAACAGGAGAGCTGCAAATTTAAAATAATCAAGATATACAGATAAAGATATATAAAACACATATATGTTTTCCATTTCAATATATCACACAATTCAACATTTTCTCACAACTATAAATCTCAAAACTTGCACAAACCTCAAACTTCCACGTCAAAATCAAATATTTTAGTTTTCTCTCTTGTCAGAATCAAACTTTAGCCTCAGATGACACACAAAACCTAACAAATACACAGAATATTTTCTTGCCCAGTGAACACTAGTGAGATCAATTCATAACACTAACAAAAACCTCTCATTGGGATTCAGGAATAACTTTGCAGCTCAATGTCTATTACAGTAACATAAATAGAGGGGTGCAGATACAGTAAAATACAACGAGCTTAAAGAAAAGTTACTGTAACGTGATGAAAAGCACTAGAAAAGAAAAGCTCAAATACCAAAGAATTGAATATGAACTCAGTATGCAGCATAATACAGTATTACTGTCAATTATAGTAAAAAATTCAGCATCATTACAGTATACAGCACTATAGCAGTTTCTTCAAAAGACTTTCTCTATGTACCTTCCCTAGGCAGTCATTTCTCAGTTCTGAAAAATACAAAAACAACTGGCTACAACAAATAAATTGGACAATCACGAGTTTGATGGTATAGATCATGTCACAGTTTACTCTCATATAAAGTATTGTAACTGTACTGTAGATGAAAAACCCTGTAGATGATACTTCAGCTCGCTCTCCAGTGTTAGGATGTAGTTTCTAAAGCATAATCATTTGTGCTTGAATTTCAATAAATAAACAATGGCGCCCTCTGCAGGAATTTGTTATAATATGTAATGTACACAAGTTGATTGTTTATACTATGTACAGTACAGTCCAAAAGTTTGGAACCACTAAGATTTTTAATGTTTTTAAAAGAAGTTTCGTCTGCTCACCAAGGCTACATTTATTTAATTAAAAATACAGTAAAAAACAGTAATATTGTGAAATATTATTACAATTTAAAATAACTGTGTACTATTTGAATATATTTTCACAAAGTAATTTATTCCTGTGATGCAAAGCTGAATTTTCAGCATCGTTACTCCAGTCTTCAGTGTCACATGATCCTTCAGAAATCATTCTAATATGATGATTTGCTGCTCAATAAACATTTATGATTATTTTCAATGTTGAAAACAGTTGTGTACTTTTTTTTTCAGGATTCCTTGATGAATAGAAAGTTCAAAAGAACAGCATTTATCTGAAATATAAAGCTTCTGTAGCATTATACACTACCGTTCAAAAGTTTGGGGTCAGTAAGAATTTTTATTTTTATTTTTTTGAAAAGAATTAAAGAAATGAATACTTTTATTCAGCAAGGATGCATTAAATCAATCAAAAGTGACAGTAAAGACATTTATAATGTTACAAAAGATTAGATTTCAGATAAACACTGTTCTTTTGAACTTTCTATTCATCAAATAATCCTGAAAAAAAATATTGCACACAAATATTTTGTACAATTGTACACATTAAATGTTTCTTGAGCAGCAGATCAGCATATTAAATGATTTCTGAAGGATCATGTGACACTGAAGACTGGAGTAATGATGCTGAAAATTCAGCTTTGCATCACAGGAATAAATTACTTTGTGAAATATATTCAAATAGAAAACAGTTATTTTAAATTGTAATAATATTCACAATATTACTGTTTTTACTGTATTTTTAATTAAATAAATGTAGCCTTGGTGAGCAGACGAAACTTCTTTTAAAAACATTAAAAAATCTTAGTGGTTCCAAACTTTTGGACTGTACTGTATATTACATTATGTATTTTAACAGTGTTGTTCAATCAAATCATGTGATTACTTGATCCTAGCCTTAAAAATTAGTTCCCCGTTTCCTGTTTTTCCATCCCCAAATTTAAGACCTTTTAAAGGATTAGTTCACTTTAAAATGAAACTACCCCAAGATTTACTCACCCTCAAGCCATCCTAGGTGTATATGACTTTCTTCTTTCTGATGAACACAGAGTTATATTAAAATTTCCTGATCATTTCCTCACCCCCATGTCATCCAAGATGTTTATGTCTGTCTTTCTTCAGTCAAAAAGAAATGAAGGTTTTTGAGGAAAACATTCCAGGATTTTTCTCCATATAGTGGACTTCACTGGGTTCAACGGGTTGAAGGTCCAAATGTCAGTTTCAGTGCAGCTTCAAAGAGCTCTACATGATCCCAGACGAGAATAAGAGTCTTATCTAGAGAAACCATCACTCATTTTCTAAAACAAAAAAAATTATATACTTTTTAACCACAAATGCTCATCTTGCACTGCTCTGTGATGCTCCACGCATGACGTAATCATGTTGGAAAGGTCACATGTGACGTAGGCGGAAGTAGCGATTCAGTGTCTACAAAGCGAACATGCAAAGACTAAGACAAATGCTCGTTTCAAAAAAGGTTTAAACAACAATGTCGGACGATTTTGAAGTTTGAGGAGAAAATGAGATGAGATGGAGATGCAGAGCAGTGCAAGACGAGCTTTTGTGGTTAAAAGTATATAAATTTTTTTTTTTTTTAGAAAATGGCCGATGGTTTCTCTAGATAAGACTCTTATTCCTCGTCTGGGATCATGTAGAGCTCTTTGAAGCTGCACTGAAACTGACATTTGGACCTTCAACTTCATAACTTGTTAAATATGGATATTTTTCTTACATAAATGCATTGCTTCACATCAGAAGGCCTCCCCCAGAGCCGTGTGGAGTACGTTTATGAAGGATGGATGCACTTTGAGTCATGACCCATTCACTGCCATTATATAGTTTAGATGCATCAGGATATTTATTAATATAACTCCAATTGTGTTCATCAGAAAGAAGAAAGTCACATACACCTAGGATGGCTTGAGGGTGTGTAAATCTTGGGGTAATATTCATTTTAAAGTGAACTAATCCTTTAAAATTATATTTAAGCTTTCTGTTAAACCATTCAAGATATTTAACACCCTTAAATTTGATTAAACTAAAGAGTTTCAAGGACACTCAGGGAGCATGACACATTTACTTTCACAGAAATCAGTTTGCATGTCTAATGGGAAATGTGCATATGTAGGAACTTACGATATCATCCTCATAGTCGACGTCCGGCTCGGAGGGCGGCGTGCAGAACTGTTTGCTCTCTAGTTTGAGCTGAAGCTGCCGAACCTGCCGCCTCAACACCTCCACCTCCTGTTTGTAATTGGCTTCGATCTGCCGCAGCCGCTGCTGCACCGCGTCCACCGCGACCGGCAAACCGTCGTCGTCCAGGTACGCGGGAGCCAGAGATCCACCTGAGGAGGGTGAAGAATGGGAGGGTAGAAGCTGCCGGAAGGACGGTCCCATTGCTAACGAAGAGGCGGCTGAGGAACAAAGGGCGGCGTAGCTTGAGTTCTTCACGGCGGAGAACCAACCGACTGGATGGGACTTCCAGGAGTGCGCAAAGGGTCACGTCGACAACACGGCCCACCGTTTGCGCTTCCGCCTTGGGCGCGGAGAAGCTTGTTTGCCAATCGACGGCCGTGATAGCTTCCGTGCTGAATAGCGCCACCACAGGCCGACTGAACAAGGCCCTGGACGCTGTCCCACTGGGATCCAAGTAGGGAAAGATCAGTCAACTGGCTTTGGGAAATCAGACGCCGTGCTGCTTTGGCGTAGTCGGCAGGTGGTGGCCGTTCTCTCACGGAAACGAGTTCTCCATTCCGTATGGCCTCAGTCTTTTTTGCTTCAACTGGGATGTGCGATTCAATCCTAGCTGGAGCGATGTCGCTTTGCTCCGTTAGCGTCTCCACAGACGCCTCCATTGGAGAAAAACGTTCGAGTTTGGAGTTCAGAGAGCTGCTAGTGTTTTCTACGTGTGCAAAGCCATTACAAAGAGAAGGCGGATTTGAGGTTGTGGAAGTAATTTCTGCAGTCCTGACTTCCACTTCCTGTGGTAAAGGTGGGAGGGGACTGATTGGGAGTTGAGGCGGGGCTTGATTTAAAACAGGAAGAGGCGGGGTTTGATCTAATGCTAAGGGGTGGGGCAAAGACGGCAGAGGCTGGGTTGTCAAACAAGGCTCCGCCCTTAAATCATCCTCATGTTGCTCACAAGATATTGGAGAAACTACTTCCTCACACGTCTCCGACTCCTGCTCATCGCTGATCAACCCAGCGATCGGCGTGTCCTGGATCGACAACGGCTGATTGGACTCCAGCGCTGGCCGTCCCTCCTGGCAGTGCTTGTTGAGGTTGGGGTCACTTGAGGTGCGAGTGAGCGTCACGCCGTTCTCACAAGCAGACACCAAGTTGTCCATCGACCGTGTTTTGGGAAGCCTGAGTGAATGGAAAAACACAGCTTCAGTTCTCCACAAGAGGGCAGAATCTGAACACAACTCAAAGCATCTCAGTACAGTGACTCATCATCATCAAGGTTTATATTTATCAAAATTGCATTATTTTTTGTTTTGAAAAGCAAATGTAATGTTTTATAAAAAAATCTTTGTGTTTAATAAATATACTGAAAAATATTCAGCTAAAACAGTGAAAATGTCACTAAGGCAAGTAAAGAAAACTAAAAGTTTAAAAATAAAACATTAATGTTTTATAAAAAAAATATTTAATGCTTTATAAAAAAAAATACTTTGCCTTTTTTTTAATAAAAATATAAAAAATAAATATTTTGTTTAAAACACTCAAAATGTTGCCAATGCAATTAAAGCCAACATAATATTTTATAAAAATTATTTAATGCTTCATAAAAATTCTTAGTTTTTTTTTTTTTTTACTACGTAAACATACAGACACTTAAAAATATTTTGCTTAAAAACACACTGAAAATGTCACTAGGACAAGTAAGCAACTTATACTTTATAAAAAAATAAAATAAATGTACAAAAAATAAAACATTAATATTTTTATAAATATAATATGCTTATAACATATTATAATATGTGCATTAAATATATAATAATAAAGCTTTATATCAATACTTGTTTAATAAAAATACTGACCAAATATTTTGCTAAAAAAAAAAAAAATTTGAAATGTCACGGGACAAGTCAAGCAAACTATAAAAATGAACATTTAATGCTTTATAAAAATTATTTAATGCCTTTAAAAAATACTTTGCCTTTTGTTTAATAAAAATATTCAGCTAAAACAGTGAAAATGTCACTAAGGCAAGTAAAGTAAACAAAGTTTTATAAAAAAAAACATTAATGTTTTATTAAAAATATTTAATGCTTTATAAAAAAAAAATACTTTGCCTTTTTTAATAAAAATATAAAAATAAATATTTTGTTTGTTTAAAACACTCAAAATGTTGCCAATGCAATTAAAGCCAACATAATATTTTAAAAATTATTTAATGCTTCATAAAAATTTAGTTTTTTTTTTTGTTTACTACGTAAACATACAGACACTTAAAATATTTTGCTTAAAAACAACACTGAATGTCACTAGGACGTAAAGCAAACTTATTACTTTATAAAATAAGATAAATGTATAAAAAATTAAACATTAATAGTTTTATAAATATAATATTCTTTATAACATATTATAATATGTGCATTAATAATATATAATAATAAAGCTTATATCAATACTTTAATAAAATACGACCAAATATTTTGCTAAAAAAAATAAAATGTCAGGACAAGTCAAGCAACTATAAAAATGAAACATTTAATGCTTATAAAATTTTTATGCTTTTTAAAAAACTTTGCCTTTTAAATAAATATTTTGCTGAAAACATCGAAAATGTCACTAGGAAGTAAAGCAAATTAATGTTTTAAAAAATAAAACATTTAATGTTTTATAAAAATACTTTGATTTTTGTTTAATAAAATAGTGGCTCTTATAAATATTTTGTTTAAAACACACACTCAAATGTACACTTTATACACTTAATATTTTATAAAAAATTTTTAATGCTTCATAAAAATTCTTAGTTTTTTTTGTTTAATACATAAACATAGAGACACTTAAAAATACTTTGCTTAAAAACACTGAAAATGTCATCAGACAAAGTAAAGCAAAGTATAAAAATAAAACATTTAATGCTTTATAAAAATTATTTAATGCCTTTTAAAAAAATACTTTGCTTTTTGTTTAATAAAAACACTGACAACTAATGAACTACAGACTAGATCAGCAGGAAGTCCTGCAAGCTGTAATTTACTGGCAGCAAGTGTGCTGAAACCTGATTGTAGAGAAAGAAGCGCATCACGATATTACTTTCGGGAAAGTTGGTTGGAACTTGGCCAAATAAAGATTCAGCGAAGCAATATGCAGCCAAATGTAATTGTGAAGCATTTCAAGCACCGGAACCTGCTACTGAGTGAAATGAATCAGCGCGGTCACCTGTCGAGAGAGCGTGAGGTGAACTCCTCTCCTTGTGCCGAAGGGCTCAGGTAGATCTCCATGGCGTCTTCGGCCGCCGTGCACGGCGATGACGTCGGCAGATAAACGGCCGTCCACAACTGCAGAGCCCGTGTGTGACATACCGGCTGCAAAACCTGCGACGGAGGGAATCACAAACATTTTGGATCTGCTTTATCTGATGAAGTTTGATTCTGTTATTTTCCTGTTTATTACTGTGAAGCTGCTTTGAAACATTCTGCACTGTGTAAAGCACTATAAAAATAAAGCTGACTTGACTTTAAGTGTGTGTTTGCATCCTGTGCTGACCATATCATGGCAGGGGATGTAGAGGAAGTTCTGGAAGTTCTTGTTGCCGGTGCGCAGGAGCGACCAGACGGAGCAGGTGCGTTTATAGACGTTACGAGCCTCTCGCTCTTTTGCGTTGTTGCACAGGAAGGTGCCGTACAGACAGGAGTATGTGTGCTGAACCAGTTTCACCTAGAATAAATTAGTTAATTAGCATAAAATTAGAAAACAACATCTGGATGTGACGTACAGATAATATAAAATGATCATTTATCCTTCATGCATAATCAGGAAAAAGGGATACATCAAAAAGTCAAGATATGGTTTTAAAATCCACATTTTCTGCTCCAAAATTAATACAATCATCCAATAGTAATTTAAAAATCAATCATAATATATACCCACACAGTCTTGTACTTTTGTCTGATTTTCAAAAAAACTTTTTTTTGCTTCAAATCAAAGTTTGTAGTGTTGTGATGCTCCTCGTAGCTGATTGGTTTGGTTCATGGCTTATAACCCTTTAACGAAGACTATTTGCTGAAAAAAGGGGGCGGGCCCTAATGCACTCTATGCCCCGCCCTACTGTAAATACAAGTAAAGGCTACGTACCAGAAAGGCCTCGTTGAACTCAAACAGGCAGGGGAACTGCTTCAAGAGCTGATGAACGCAGTCCAGCCACTGCAGGAACACCGGACACTGTTCACTCACATCGTCGCTGTTCTCCTGGTGACCGCAGCGGTCCGCAAACTTGTGACCGTAGTCCAACCACTCGGTCTCTACCAGCACTTGAAAACCCTGCGGACACAATCGAGAGATGACTGGATGTAACAAATTCAGTAATATAATTTAACTGCACTGACATTATCAGATGAGAACAAAAGGTCCCGTTTTAAAGGACAGGAGCAGGACTTCTTCACATTTACCTCTATGGTTCTGTAGAAGGGATCCAGAAGGATCTTTGCAAGGGCCACAATCTGAGGGGTCCGATCCCAGCCGTCTGAGCAGTGGACCAGCACCGGACGTCCATCCCGCTCCACCGCAGAGCAAACCAGAGTGGCGGCTTTCAGCATGACGGATAGATGCTGGAGCCAACGGGTGCTTTCCAGAGCGGAGAGCCAGCTGGAGAGAGCCAACGGGAGATTCGGGTTACAAAAGTCGAAATGCAACATGATAGAGACACTGTACTGAAAATAACTTCAGATGTTTTCACAGTGAAATGTTCTCAGCTCAGGTTATTCTTTAAAGTTAATACCTTAGATTGACCGAAAAACTTGAAAATTGGGTGACACTATACTTGAAGCCTTTATATATAATGCAAGATAAACTTATTTTTAATGCATTAATTATGGCATGTAATGCACCTTATAATGCATTAATAATCGTAACCTCAGTTATAATACACAGAAAATATAATGCATTAAAACACATGACAAACAAAGTCAAATATAATGCATTTTAACTTTGATTACAATTATTTATGGATATTTATATAAAAGATACAATGCATTACAATGTACATTATGAATACCTTTATAATGCATTATACAAAAAGGCCTTAATGAAAATTGCTGCATTCGATGCTTTACTGCATTACTGCAAGTTCATTTTGAACACTTCAGAAAGCTAGAAACAAAATCAAACCAAACCAAATGTTAAGCATATACATATATGGCCTATATATGTACAGTATATGCTTTATAGTATTTAAATAGAAATATACACTCTACCGTTCAAAAGTTTGGGGTCAGTATATATTTTTTTTTAATTAATAATGTTTTTCAGCAAGGATGGATGAAATTGATAAAGTGTCAGTAAAGACATTTATAATGTTACAAAAGATTTATGTTTCCTGTGAAAAAAATGAATCAATATTTCCACAAAAATAGAACTGATAATAATCATAAATGTTTCTTGAGCAGCAAATCATCATATTAGAATGATTTCTGAAGGATCATGTGACACTGAAGACTGCAGTAATGATGCTGAAAATTCAGCTTTGATCACTGGAATAAATTACATTTTACTATATATTCACATAGAAAACAGTTATTTTAAATTGCAATAATATTTCACATTTTTACTGTATTTTTGATCAAATAAATGCAAGCCACGGTGAGCAGAAGAGACTTCTTTCAAAATCATTAAAAATTTCACAAACCCCAAATGTTTGAACGGGAGTGTATATTAATTTCAGCATGGCGATGCAGCACTTACTTGCCGGGATCTGGGATCTGACTGCAAACCGCTCTAAGTGACTGAAAGCTGTTTCTGATGGAGTGGATGTTGGCCATGCCCATAAACATCACCTCACAGTTGGGATAGTACTCTAAAAACACAAAAAAAACAGAGAGGAAACTGACTTAAGTTAACAAACAAACAATAGAGATGTTTCCATACAAAGTTGTGAATTTAACCTATCCACAAAACTGCAATATCACATAAAACATTTCTGAATAAAGCAGCATTTCCATCCCATGTGTTCAAGAGAACACTTCCAGGGAATTTGGCGCAAAATACGTGTAATAAAAATGGAGGTTGTCGCAATCTGGGTAGAAAATGAGGCTTTATTTCCTCCACCATAAATGGCGAAACGCTGTCATGTTCTCTTGAGTTCGGATGCTGGTGTTTGGGAACACAATCGTGTGAGACGCTTCTGGGAGGGAATTAAACCAAATCATTCTGATGACAGACTTTGACTCGGGCGTTTCAGAACCACCAAACCAACATTTGAGATGCTGTGATGCGATTGGTCTGCTGGTTAGTCCAGTTATCCAAAGTCACATCAGCTTAAGTGAGGGATTTATTCAGTCTATGTGTTTCCATCGCTATTTTTGTGCATGGCTTCTTATCAATAAAGATTATCCAACTCAATTGAGTGCATACGTTTTTTTATGCACATTTTAAGAATTCATGTGCATTCCATCCAGCGTTTTTTATGCAATATCCCAAAATGCACATAGGCGAATGGAAACGTGCGACAATGTCGAGATTTACAATAGAGAGTCTGTCATGAGTTGCCCAGAACTAACCTTCACACTCACAGCCTCCTCCTTTGGCACGGTTTGCCACAGCAGCGGTGTATGAACGGGCATCGAGAATCAGTAACTTCTGGGCAGCGGCGCTGGCGTCAGGAGCGGGACATCCCGTCAGAGATGAGTCTGAGGACAAGACAGTGTGAATGTGATTAGAAAGGAATACTGACATACTGAATACTACATACTACACTGCGATGAACAGGTCTAGGACAAAAATGCCATCAAAATGAACAAAAATGTCCCCCAAATTGAAGATAAGCGGGGGAAAAAAAAAAAAATATCGGTACTACTTTACAAAAAGGTCCTATTAGTTAACGATAGTTAATGCATTATTAACATTAGCAATACATTTGTTACAATATTCATTAATCTGCTAATGTTAGTTGATAAAAATACATTGTTAGTTTTATGCTAACTATTTAACTATTGTAAAGTGTTACCAAATATCACATATTATATATTACAACATCAAGAGCAATAATCGACACTAATGATTTTGTGTCATAATTTTGCAGCACTAGCCTTTTAACATGTTCCTGTTTTTTATTTTATAATATATATACACTATATGTAGGCTATTTACATCATGCAACTGTCGTTTGAATACAGTATGCAACTTTTGAACATTTTATCGGTAACAGTCTATAATTGTAAAAGCATCTGACAGTAAGACAACAGATACATTTATTAAGGTACTGGTAATTAAAAAAAATGCCCTTTTGCAAATGCACATATTGCCCCTTAATGTGAAAAGCTATTTTCTGCAACACAACAGAGTCAGCCCATAAGATTCATTTTAATGCAACGCAAATGCAGTTATAATTCTTCAGTCTGTCCCGCTGGAAAAATCAATGACGGCAGCATGCGGAGAAATTTCTGGCATCACGACAGCACTGATACTTTCTGCACAAGACAGCCAATTCACTTAAGACCATTAAGATGAGAAAGACTTTACAGAGGCCAGCCAAAAACTGGACCAGAAGAGTCCAGAGATGAGTCTTGACTCAGCAAAAACACTGACATGCCTGCATTCGGTGGAACACATCCAATTAAAAAGAGTGATTGCATAAAGTAATGTAATTCAGGATAAATGATTATTGGAACAGAACCGCCCTGAACAGAATAAATGAATCAATTACATTTTATGTAGAAGATAAGTGGGGCTTGTACATCCAAATCTCTCCACCGTGCACCGTACAATAAATAAATATCAATATATATCAAAGAGTAATGTGGCACATGCACGCTACGTATAGTCTGTGCAATGCATTTATACATTAAGCAGACTTATAAATGTGGAACATCACAAGAAATCTGTCCTAGAGCCAGCAATATTCATAGTACACAATGCCAGGTTTATTGAAATAAAAAGAGATTAGTTTTTGTTTGGAGTTAGTTTTTATAAACAGGAGTAATGTAAGTGCCTTGGTTAATGGATTAGGGCTGCATTTAGGCCATTTAATATTAACCACCTGGATTACTTTTATGATTGATGGATGCACTTTTTTGAGTCAGGTAAGACATCATTAACCCTAAAATTTACATAAACCCCGCCCCCGAGAACACGCAACAAAGGGGGCGGGGCCATGTTGGGCTGCTTTAGAGAAGAGGAAGAGTTGTTGTAGTAGAGTGTTGTTGTCATGCCGTCATTTTACTCCAGACTGCTTCACAAACGAGGGTCAATTCAACACAAAAAGATGAACATGACGGCACATGCTAGTGGATGAGTTGAATCAACTCCACAGCAACTACATAAATTTATCCACTAACCATTCAGAAACGTCTAAAAGTTGTAACTTCTTCCTGAGTCTCTCCATCAGTGTCGACTCCGGTTTGAACAATGTAAGGCTGAACACCGTTACTGACAATCCTCATTTTGGCTGCGTGAGATTCTCCAGCTTTGTTGTTGTTGAGCTGTTAAAGCTCCGCCCTCTTCTGGAAAGCGGAGCTCATTTGCATTTAAAGGGACACACACAAAAAGGGCGTGTTTTTGCTCACACCCAAATTTAAGAAGATATAATAAATGATCTGTGGGGGATTTTGAGCTGAAACTTCACAGACACATTCTGGAGACACCAGAGACTTATATTACATCTTGTAAAAGGGGCATTATAGGTCCCCTTTAATGCATTTCTGCAGACCATCAGACAGTTTCACCCAATTGTGAAGCGTCTGATTGGGAGGATGTTGGCATCGGCCCTCAACTCATTAGATGGTGCGTAATTAGAGCGCATTTACTCTTCAACTGCGCAAAAAAAACCTCCTGCCAAATTCTCTCTCAGACAACAGCCTGCAAACTCATTTCCATCCGCTTCTGGAGGTCAGTCTGCAGTCGAGTCAGTGGCACCTCTGCCCATCTCATTCCCAAGCAGACATTGGCAGTGTCAGAGAGGAAACTGCCTTAATTGAGTGCGTTGCAACCAGTTTTCCCATGGCAAAACCCGTGATTCTTAGCAATAAGGTTGGCGCAAGCCGTTCATCTGCAGTCCAACACAGTAATTGTCTCTATACGGGTTTACGCTCTTCATTTGTGGGAAAGAACGAGGGCGAGAACGCATTTTAAGACAGAAACTAATTACAAATGGCATTTCTCCTCCAGCACATATACAATAATTATCCGACAGAGAAAGGATTCAATGGTCTAAAAGACCACTATTTGGAAAACTGGGATTTGAAACTTTTGGATAAAGTTGAAACTTTCACTGATTCATGCTTTTTACTTTTAAGCATTTCTAATGCATGGAATAAATTCACAGACCCTATTATACAGACTGGAATTACAATCAATTCTTTCTCCATTTAATCTTTGCAGAACTTTTACATTCACAAACAGCTCTATCACACTCTGCATTAAAGTGAATATCTGAAAAAGCATAATAGCACCACTTTAAAACAAAAAGGTCCATGTTTAGTCAGCGTCTTACCGAAGTCACAGTCGGATGAGTCCGGTCCGTCTCCTCTGGTCCTGCAGGCCCGCGTCCCGGCGTCCAGCTGACAGGCCTTCGCTATCGACGTCACCAGATACTCATCCTCAGTGTTCCTCCAACCCCACCAGCTGATCTCCGGCTGACTGCAGCGAGCGATGACCGCCCCGTTACGCTGGTGCCTGACGGAAAACACGATTAACAGACCCCAATCAGAGAAGATCGATCAGTCACTGCCAGGGGTGCATTTTTAATTTGACCGAGATGGAAATAAGGCTGGAAATGACTGCAGGAGGACAGATGAGCGGCTTCTCGCACCTGTAAACCACCACAGGAATTCTCTTCCAGGACCTGAAGGAGGCCACGCTCTCCAGCTCTTTATCTGTGATCCAGACGGGCACCAGCAGCTTCTGAGGGTAACTCGAACACAACCTACAAGACAGAACGACGAGAGTTAGACACTGAAACTGACAGACATGAACACAACCGACTGTCAGAAACAATTTCAATTCCACAGCAAAAACAAATTATTGATTATTATATAAACGCCATATCATCAGCCTCTGCCGCCTCACTATATGAGGACATGAATGCATGAAGTTCATCTCCAGAGCCACTCTGAGAGTCACGTCATGAGCATTTTACTGTTTGATTTGAGAAAAAAACATCATAAACACACAGAAACTCAAAGGGTTTCACGACAACCTGTCAAAATAGAAATTGTGACAGAAATATATTAGGATTTATTCTCAATTTAATAATAATACTAACACTAATAATAATAATAATAATAATTATTATTATTATTATTATTAAAACTTTATTTTTTAAAAGAAATATCAGTTTTCTTTAATGTTTTAATTTGAACAGTAAAGCGCTTTTTGCAGCACTTTGTTTGACAAAAAAGTTTAATGTCATTTGATTAAAAGATAAATTAATGTTTTATGCCTTCACTTGAAAAATTAAAATACACTAAACAAAATTTCTGAAAAAAAAAAAGAAAAATCATTATTATTTTTTTTTTAGAAAAATAAAATTTTCTTTTTTTATGAATTCAATCAATTAGACATGTTTTTAATTATTAAAATGTAATTAAACCATTAAAATGGATTCCAGAAAACAGAATTTGGTAATAAATAAAATAAAACAGAATTTGAGGGGTGAAAAATAAAACATTTCATAAGGCCCTAAAAAGTCATTTTTGTTCAACTTTTAATGAAATTGTTGTTAAATTGTATAAGTTTCATGATCTTAATTAATTAGGCATGCTTTTTGATTACTAAAATGTAATTTAAGCATTAAAATGGAGTCCAAAAAAATTGAAACAAAAAAGAAAAGAAAAAGATAATTCATGTTTTATGCCTTCACTTGAAAAATTAAAATACACTCACCAGCAAAATTAAAATAGGCTACACAAAACAAAATTTCGAAAAATAACACATTTTGTTGTTTTATGAATTCAATCAATTAGACATGTTTTTAATTATTAAAATGTAATTAAACCATTAAAATGGAATCCAGAAAACAGAATTTGGTAAATAAATAAATAAAATAAAAAACAGAATTTGAGGGGTGAAAAAATAAAACGCATTCCATAAGGCCCTAAAAATTTATTTTTTGTTCAACTTTTAATGAAATTGTTGTATAAGTTTCATGATCTTAATTAATTAGACATGCTTTTTGATTACTAAAATTTAATTTAACCTTTAAAATGGAGTCCAAAAAAATGTAATTGAAAAAAAAAAAAATAAAAAAAAAAATAAATAAATTAAATTAAATTAAAAAAATTAAACTGGAATTAAAATTGAAATTTGGAAAATAAAAATAAAACTGAATTTGGGAAAAAATAAAACAGATTTCATAGGGCCATAATTAGTCCTTCCAGTATGACATCTGAAAAAATAAAAATAAAATAAAAAAATTATATTTTTGAAAAAAATCCATTAATGACATTTCTGAATAAAACCATTGCCTAATGTCATATCTAATATCATCATTTCAGTAAAACATGCTTTATATTACTTTAATAAATCAATAAACAATACAATAATATTTAATTGTTTTAAATAAATATTACATACTAGTAATTCTCCAGAGTTTAATAAATACATGTTTACTAACCCAGATATTTACATATTATAAACATGATTTTCTGTAAAGCTGCTTTGAAAAGCGCTATACAAATAAAATGGACATGATGTTTAATAAAGTATTTCCAAGTTAATTAAAACGTCATCATGTATCTTTAAAGTATTTTAAATAAACGTTTCTTAAGCTTGTAATTTTTCAGGTGAGTGATTTTCTCTTATTACTGTTGTTTGAATAATAAAATTAACATCATAATTGACAGCAATTCTGATTTCTGTCCTATCAGTTTATATTCAATCAACACACACCAACAAACTCAACACCTTTTGACCATGAAGTGCATTAAACTGCCATACATGAAAGTATCTGAACCTCAAAAACAACATCAGACATGAGGATTGAAGTCATTTTCTCTCTCTCGTCTCATTCTGATGTTCAGATCAATCACACCATCTCCGTCTCATGCCCGCTGTGTGTCTGTCTCACCCTCAAATGACAAAACTCGGTCCAATTATTTCCTGATGTCCTCAATGCCCGACCTTACACACACACATGAGTCTGTCTGATGTGACTCATGTGACGCAGCAGGTTCAGGCTGGCTTTAATTATCCATCTCTACAGCACGTCTCCCACCGGCTGCATCGGTGAGCACATGTTATATTGCACACAAAATGAATGATTTTTGCTATACCATAACCTAAACTTAACCTAACTCAACCAGGCCCCGCCCCTTTATTCTGTGTATGAATTATTTAAATGAGGAAGTAAACTCAAGACTACAATGGAGGCGTTTAAAGGCCATCCATCCATCCATCATCACACTTCAAACTTACTTGTAGTTGCTGTTGATATCAGACACTCTCCAGGCGTTTTGCATGTCAAAGCCCATCCGCTTCACCTCCACCTCCATCCTGTGCCGCACATGATCACCTGAGAGAAACCAACGACACGCTTTCTGAATGCAAGTCTGGATTAAATGACATTTTATAAAGTTTAATGCCATCTGTGTCAGGGTTATTCCAGTTTAAACCTGAAATAAAAAACTATAATGTTATCTCAATGACACCGAGATAGCACAGGTGTGTGTACCTGGTCTGCACAGGTGCAGGTGCTGGTCTTCATCGTCCGTGTTTCCTCCTAAACACCAGGCGTGGTACGCCAGCGCGAACAGCTCCTCCAGACGGGCGGGATGAGCGATCGCTCTGTTCAAGCGCTTCAGCCACTCCTCGCACTGCTTGAACGTCGAGAAATGACACCTGACACGCAAAACAACACGGATTACAGCGGATTCACAGAAACATGTGCAGCACACTGAAAGCTGAGAGGGACAATAACACTTTATAATAAGGTGTCATTTGATAACATTAGTTAATGCATTAACATGAACTAACAATGAGTCAAATATTTTGTAAAGCGCTTTGAGTACCCAGAAGAGTGCTATAGAAATGTAAGGAATTATAAATTAATGATTTTCACAGCCTTCATTAATCTTTGTTAATGTTACTTTTCATATTCATGTTAGTTCACAGTGCATTAACTAACCTTAACAGATACAACTTCTGATCTAAAAAAGACTACATTTCCCTTATTTCACACCCCTGACCAGGTGTGTGTGTGTGTGTGTGTGTGTGTGTGTGAGAGAGAATGTCAGTGTGTGAGAGAGTGTTTGTGTGTCTGTGTGTGTCTGTGTGTGTGTGTGTGTGAGAGAGAGTGTTTGTGTGTGTCAGAGTGTGTGTGTCAGTGTGAGAGAGTGTCGTGTGTGAGTCAGTGTGTGTCAGTGTGTGCGTCTGCGTGTGAGTGTGTGTGTGTGTGGTGTGTGTGAGAGAGTGCATGTCTGAGTGTGAGTGTCAGTGTGTGACAGAGAGTGTGTGTGTGTGTGTCTGTGTGTGTGTGAGAGAGAAAAAGAGTGTGTCTGCATGTGTATGTGACAGAGAGAGTGTGTGTTGTGTGAGTATCTAGAGTGTGTGTGTGTGTGTATGGTGATAAGAGTGTGTGTGTGTTGAGTGTGAGTGTCAGGTGTGGAGAGAGCGAGTGTTGTGGAGAAGTGTGTGGGTGTGAGTGTGGTGTCAGTGTGTGTGTGTGTGTTTGTGTGTGTGTGAGCGAGTGAGTGGTATTGTGAGAGAGAAGTGTGTGTGTGTGTGTGTGTGTGAGAGGAGCGAGTGTGTATGTGTGAGAGAAGTGTGTGTGTCTGAGTGTCAGTGTGTGTGAGAGTGAGGTGTGTGTGTGTGTGTGTGTGTTGAGAGAGAGAGCAAAAGAGTGTATCTGCGTTTGTGTGGACAAGAGTGTGTGTCTAAGTGTGATGTGTGTGTGAGAGAGAGTTGTGAGAAAGAGTGTGCATGTCTGGGTGTGCGTGTGTGAGAGAGAGAAAAAGAGTGTCTGCGTTTGTGTGTGACAAAGAGTAAGTGTGAGTGTGTGTGTGAGAGAGAGTGTGCGTGTCTGGGTGTGAGTGTGTGTGTGTGTGTCTGAGAGAGTGTGTGTGTGTGAGAGACAGTGTGTGTGTGTGTGTGTGTGTGTGTGGTGGTGTGTGAGAGAAGAGAGTGTGGGGGTGTGTGGGTGTGGGTGTGTGTGTGTGTGTGTGAGAGAGAGAGAGAGAGTGTGTGTGTGTGGGTGTGTGTGTGAGTGAGTGTGCGAGAGAGAGAGAGAGGAGAGAGTTGTGTTTGTGTGTGTGTAGAGGAGAGAGAGTGTGTGTGTGTGGTGTGTGTGGTGGTGTGTGTGAGAGAGAGGAGAGAGAGTGTGTGTGTGTGTGTGTGTGTGTGTGTGAGAGAGAGAGAGTGTGGGTGTGTGGTGTGTGTGTTGTGTGTGTGGTGTGAGAGAGAGAGAGTGTGGTGTGTGTGGTTGTGTGTGAAGGTGTGTGTGTGTGCGAGAGAGAGAGAGAGTGAGTGTGTGGTGTGTGTGGGTGTGGTGTGTGAGAGAGAGAGAGTGTGGGGTGTGTATGTGAGAAAGAGTGTGTGTGAGAGTGAGAGTGTGGGTGTGTGTGTATGTGAGACAGTGTGTGAATGTGAGACAGTGTGTGAGAGAAAGTGTGTGTATTTCAGTATGTCCTCTGTCTGATGTGGAATCTGATCTATTCTATTCAACAAAATCTCCAGCGAAACGACACAAATGTGATAAGACGAAAGATGGAGGTCAGATTAAAAAGAACCAATTAATTCAATGACCTGCAGTGAGCAGCAGGAGGAAGTCAAAGGAACCGACTGTCTGTGTGTGTGTGTGTGTGTGTGTGTGTGTGTGTGTGTGTGTGTGTGTGTGTGTGTGTGTGGTGTGTGTGTGTTTACCTCACTACTTTAGAGTCTTTGCAGATGATGTGTAGCTGGAACATATCTCGGCTCTCAACGCCCTCAATGAGCCTCAGAGGAACCTGCACACACACAATCAGCTAATCAGAGAGCAGAAGACTCCATCACATGACTGCATCAACCAATCATGTCAAAACTACAAACACATGCAACAATGTAACTCTCGACCTGCAACAATGTAACAAACCATTTTAAATGTAACTCTTGCCCATTAGATGTAGAAAAACATAGAATTAAAGCCTTCATAGTTCTTAATAGTATCATATACATTTTATATATAATAGAATTATTATATTATATTATTTTATATTATATTAAATAACATATACAATTAATCAGCACATTAGAATGATGCTGAAAATTCAGCTTTGATCACAGGAATAAATTTCATTTTAAAATATATTCACATAGAAAACAGTTCTTTTAAATTATAATAATTTTTCACAATATTACAGTTTTTTCTGTATTTTTGATTAAATAAAGAGACTTCTTTTTTTAAAAACGTTTAAATATATTTACTATACACTATAATATAATAACATAAAAGGCATTAATAGTCTCAAAAGTTTGACTTAATTTATTATAACATTCTCTGCCCTGTTAATAATATAATATAATGTAATAAAATATAATATAATATATATTTGAATCCTAAAATCCAGACTGCATCAATGTAAGAAACTAAGAGAAACATCAAAACAAACAGTAACGGGGGGAAACAAAGACATGAAATGTAGGGATGAAGAGGTCAGAGGTCAGAGGTGAGGGTGCAGATTACTCACAGAAATCTCACTGTCCACACCGGGATACATCTACAACACCAGCACAGACACCGACACAGGGATGAGGAGGAGGAGGAGGACAGGAAGAGGAAGAGAGGGTGGGGAAAAAAAGAGGGAGATGAAAAGGTGACTCAGCAAAAGGAGCAAACAAAGAGGAGGATATAAATGGATGGGTATGAAAAATGTACAAAGACAGAGAGAGAGAAAGAGAGAGAAGTTGCTGAAGTTGTGTATAAAGAATTGTTAGAAAGAGCCTTAAATCTCAGGGTCACATGATGCTCTAAGTGCAAAGGATTGCGGGCAGCATAGTGCTTAAAGGAACGTTTGGTTAGCATAATGCAGATTATGACTAATATTTCATCTCATCCCTCAAAACATGGACGTCTATGTGATCAGAATGAACCTCATACGCGTAAAAGGAACAAATACTGTCAGAGCGACATGACGATTATCAGCAAGTTGATCCGAGTGCTCCAGTGAACGCGAGTCGTCGAGGGCAGACGGGCTTTTGAAACGCAGGAGTAACTGTACGTGAGTGACGGTCAGACCGCAGACACTAACAGACAATTTAACAAAAACATCCAGAAGGAACAACAGGTCAAAGAACTCTAAAAATGCCTGTCCTTCAGACATGAAGAGTCGTCAGAAATAGTGCAGGGCGCAGACGGGGTCACTCACGGCGGCGTTTGAACACACATACCAGATAAGAGGCTTTTCTCCTCGCGCTGAAGATGCGTTTACACTGACAGACATCAACAAATCACTGCTGACGACTACAGTGTCCAGTTATAGCAGGTGGATCAGCCACTGTCTGTCACACATCGTCACTCATGTTTAAAAAAAATATATATTATAGTATGCATGTATTTATTTATATATGTATAAAGTTTTTGCATTTATATACTTGAATTATATATATTTTTTCCATCCATCCATGAAAATTTACCAGCCAAAAATATTTTTACCAGCCATAAAACAAGTTATGACTCCCAGATAGGGCTGGACAATTATGGCCTAAAATCGAAACCTCGATTAATTGAACATTTTACCTCGATTGATTTTTTTTGTTTGTTCGTTTGTTTTGCCCTCATAGTTCACTGACAAGGTTTGTATTGTAAATATGATTGACTGTTAAAAGGTGGGAAATTTTTTCCTATTGAAAGAGTGATCTGACATAACAGCTCACTATCAGCAGTTATTTTATCTGTGGTTCGTAACATTTCTTACAGATTTCTGCTCGTTGTAAATCAGATAAATGATCACAGTACCAGTAGTGATTGCATGTGTGAATTAGTCATACCGTCTATTAATTGTGAAGCTGTGGGTTGTAAATAGTTCCTACAAAAGTAGAAAAACATATGCTATAAGTTTTGAGTTTCTAAGCTACTTTAGTGATAAATCACAGGACAGTGCTGACAACTAGTTTCTGCGTTCCTCTCTGTGCACGCGATCTTCACGCTTTGCGCAGCTACTGTTTGTATGAGTGTTTGTGCCACAATGCAGCTGTGTGAGCACGGTAGCTCGATATAATAATACACATCAGATCGTCTAAAATCACTTGAATGTCCAAACTGACAAATCTTAAAACACATACAACTGACAAAGTTTAGTGCAGATGCAAGGCTCACCGCTGGCGTGCCATCACTATGTGTTGAATCGACGTTCACTTGTGTTGCTTCCATGCCACTGACTGGACGGGGCGGAGTCACGTGGCTACATACGCAGTAGTATGTTTTTAAGGAGGAAGTATAACAGGATTAAAAAAAACAAATAACCGACATGGGAAAATTACGCCGGTTAGAGGTTCTGAATTTCGGTTTCGATTACTTTTCGATTAATCGTCCAGCCCTACTCCCAAAATTATTAGTATGCTGTCACTTTAAGACCAAATGCACACACAGATCATGCATTTTGTGTTTGCGTTCACAAAACAGGCATTTTTTTGACACAATTTTGAGTGAGTTTGTCCACTGAAGCGCAGCAAGGCATGAAAGAGCTCCACTTCGCTCGCTGTCTGAGAGACGTGGCTTTCAGGTCGCGTGCTTCGGATGTTAAACTTCCTGAGCGCACGAGTAACAAATTCCCTATCGCGTGTTCTAGCGCTTTGATATTTACATCAGAACGGAAACTTTCTGATTGTCAACTTAGTTTAAATTTTTGTCACAACGGTTCATTCACTTTACTGTCATGTCACGAAAACAAATATTTTAGAAATGTGTCAAAAACTTTTTACTAAAACATTTATTGTCATTTTTAAGGCAAATAAACTGAAACAACTAAATAGTTTAATAGATTTACTAACTAAATAGATTTTTTTCACACATAATAACCAAAAATATATTTTATTTTTATTTTGTATGTCCTCTTTTGGCCTTGATAACAGCTTGTATTCTTACTAGCATTGTTTTTATGTACTTATGTACTTGTATGTCTCTGTTGTTAAAGGGTTAGTTCACCCAAAAATGAAAATAATGTCATTACTCACTCACCCTCATGCCGTTCCACACCCGTAAGACCTTCGTTCATCTTCAGAACACAAATTAAGATATTTTTGATGAAATCCGATGACTCAGTGAGGCCTGCATAGCCAGCAATGACATTTCCTCTCTCAAGATCCATTAATGTACTAAAACATATTTATGTGAGTACAGTGGTTCAATATTAATATTAGCGACAAGATATTTTGGTGCACCAAAAAAAACAAATAACGACTTATTTAGTGATGGCTGATTTCAAAACACTGCTTCAGGAAGCTTCGGAGCGTTATGAATCAGCGTGTCGAATCAGCGGTTCGAGGGCGCCAAAGTCACGTGATTTCAGCAGTTTGGCGGTTTGACACATGATCCGAATCATGATTCGACACAAAAGATTAATAACGCTCCGAAGCTTCATGAAGCAGTGTTTTGAAATCAGCCATCACTAAATAAGCGTTATTTTGTTTTTTTGGTGCACCAAAAATATTCTTGTCGCTAATATTAATATTGAACCACTGTACTCACATAAATATGCTTTTAGTACATTAATGGATCTTGAGAGAGGAAATGTCATTGCTCTCTATGCAGGCCTCACTGAGCCATCGGATTTCATCAAAAATATCTTAATTTGCATTCTGAAGATGAACGAAGGTCTTACGGGTGTGGAACGACATGAGCGTGAGTAATAAATTAAATTTTCATTTTTGGGTGAACTAACCCTTTAATGACTTACAATTATTTTCCATTTGTTCCCAAACACTTGCTTTTGATTAAACTTGTGCGATCCATCTTTGAATCCATTAAATCCCAACAATAATTATATTTTAGCATTAGAAACACAACTGTGACTAAAGAGCTCTCACACACTGGTGAATTAACCATTACAGAAACATAAAAAATGATTTGGTAATCACCAATACTGTTAGTTTAGAGCAGCTGTGGCACAAACCTTACATTGGGTGGTGCTCTAATAAATGTGTTAAGCACTTGGATATGGATATGGCAATAGCATAGAAAGTAAATCAAGACATATTAATAATGCTAACTGACGGTAAAGAGAGAGAGTGAGTGCACGCTGTGCTATTAAATTAAAGATGAAATATGATAGAGCAATAATATGAACAGTGAAGGTAACAGTAGCTCCTACAATTTTAACAAGGCATGAAAATAGCTGAAGGAAATGCTAAGCCAACTAATTTATCAAAATGTCATAACTACTGCTCTGCTAACAGCGCCAAACAGAAAAGGAACAATGCATGTGTTTCAAAACATGGCAGTTAAACTACACAACTACTCTAAACTTCAACTTCACTCAAGTCAGAACTGCGACGACAGCAGCAGTTTTCCTGCTTGAAGGCAAGGGAGGTTGTGGGTGGAAAGAAAGAGAAAATGAGGCCTGTGTGCCAACATGAGCTCAGTCTTTCTTCAGACCTCCCAGAGCTCTGAGGTCAAAGGCTGGAGAAATCAAACCAATGCCCAGAGAACGGCTCTTTTACTGAGATAAGAGGAGACGTGCCCCTCTGCAGGCAAAACAAAGACTTCAACAGCTGGACGACTATGAAAGGAGCTGCAGCAGAGATTGAACTGTGATTCAGCGAGCTGAACTCTTTCGTTTGTGTTGTCGGCGCTCTTACGTTGATGATGGAGTCTTTGAATTTGATGTGAAGTCTGTAGTTGGAGATGGCGATGATGGCATCGTCCGCTCGACCCAGAAACTCCACCCACTCGCCCTGCAGGACAGGGAACGGGACCTGGAGAGACAAAGACAGCGATGTGGCATTAAACACATTTATAGGACAGAAAGGTTGATTAGCTGGCATAGACATTCATATCTCTTTGTTGGTTTGTTTTTATTCTACACATCTAAATCCATTTGTCTGTTGCGGTTTGAATGTGGTTTTCTCAGCTTCTGAAGTTTGAACTAAGAGAAGCTGTTTTTCTGTAGCTATGCATCACCTCTGCTTCCAATTTTCCTTTCCCATAATGCCATCTGTGCCAGCGGCTTGTGTGGTTGCCCAGTCAATGCCCTGCACTGAGCTCTCAGTAAACAGGACATTAAAAACCTTCAAACTCCAAACACTGGAGCAGTTCAGGCTGTATTTAAGAGGTTCTTACTACAAAGTTAACAAGGCAACGTTTGTCTTTCCAGCTTCTTCTGAAGGCATATACTGCATTAGACGTAATGTGTAAGTGTGTGATTTCTGTCCAAAATAAACTGCAATGTGTTTAAAGGGGTACTTCATTATGATTTCACTTTTTTAACTTTAGTTAGTGTGTAATGTTGAGCATAAACAACATCTGCAAAGTTACGACACTCAAAGTTCAATGCAAAGGGAGATATTTTCTTTTACAGAAATCGCTTTTTAAGGACTACAACAAACGGCTGGTAGGGACTACAACAAGCTTCTTCCGGGTTAGTGACGTCACAAACCCTAAAATTTACATAAACCCCGCCCCCGAGAACACGCAACAAAGGGGGCGGGGCCATGTTGGGCTGCTTTAGAGAAGAGGAAGAGTTGTTGTAGTAGAGTGTTGTTGTCATGCCGTCATTTTACGCCGGACTGCTTCACAAACGAGGATCAATTCAACACAAAAGATGAACATGACGGCACATGCTAGTGGATGAGTTGAATCAACTCCACAGCAACTACATCAATTTATCCACTAACCATTCAGAAACGTCTAAAAGTTGTAACTTCTTCCTGAGTCTCTCCATCAGTGTCGACTCCGGTTTGAACAATGTAAGGTTGAACACCGTTACTGACAATCCTCATTTTGTCTGCATGAGATTCTCCAGCTTTGTTGTTGTTGAGCTGTTAAAGCTCCGCCCTCTTCTGGAAAGGGGGCGGGAGCAGCAGCTCATTTGCATTTAAAGGGACACACACAAAAATGGCGTGTTTTTGCTCACACCCAAATAGGAACAAATTTGGCAAGCTATAATAAATGATCTGTGGGGTATTTTGAGTTGAAACTTCACAGACACATTCTGGAGACACCAGAGACTTTTATTACATCTTGTGAAAAGGGGCATCATAGGGGTCCCCTTTAACCCTCCGGAGTCTGAGGCTGATTTGGGGCCTGGAGAAGTTTTGACATGCCCTGACATTTGTGCTTTTTCAGTTGTTCATAAACATATTAATGACAAAGGTGTCATTACACTGTATTCAGCACAAACTAGGCTGCCATAATATGTGAGGAACATGTATGTACATGTTTGTGTTTTTGAAGGAATAACGTTTATGCGTGGTTATTGAAAAAACAAAAAACTTAAGTCACTGAAATAAGGCCAAAAATATATATTAAATCTGTGTTTACAAGACTTCTGGGTATTGGGGGTTGTAGGCTAGAGTTTTTGCTTAAAAATTATAATGCCTACTTGTTCATATAAAACAATATATTGATTTAGTTTTTGTAATTTTTTGTCAAGAACACAGTATGCGTGGAGGGTGTGAATCATCGGGAATAATGGGTCATTTACACCTGAGAAGACAAAAGAATCGCATAAAGAACCTCTAATGGTGCTGCATATTAATGAGGCCTTTCAGTCAGGTAGGCTGTGAAAAAACTCTCTAATCATGTCTCAGCTCAATTTAAAATAATGGTATTCTATTATATTCTTTAAAATATAATGTATTTCTGTGATGCAAAGAGTCTGAATATAGGTTTTTAGTTTAAAAGCATTCACATTTGGAGAAATATTGATGGATTCTCATATGTTTATGTCAATTTTCTATACAGAGGAGTTATATTTATTCTATATTCATTGTTATCACTATGAGCGCTGGTGTTTTCAATTCATACTTGCAGCCGGAGGGCGCTCTGTACAGCTTTAGTCCACAAATTATTCTAAAGAAGAAGAGGACATATCAGGAACTAACGGCATGTCTTCCAGAGGTCTCTAACCATGCCTTTTACATACAGATAAACACTTTTCAAGACAATAAATACATGATTGAGATGATGTATGCCTGTATTGACTCAGAATTTGCCTCTGAATAGCGCTGGCTCTGTGGGCGTGGCCGCATTAGCGGATAATGAGCTGAAACACGGACTTCTGACATGTGTCTCTTTTCATACAGATTACATAAACACAGAATTTTTGTTTTCGATTTGACTTACATGATTTAAAGCCTGACATTTCAACATGTCTTTAGACATAAGTCTAATATTTTTGTGATTAGTATTCACTAAGTTATAGTTCATTTTCTGAGAACTATCAGATTAAACTTTGTTCAGAGGGAGGGGACAGATCATGCATCATTTTAGTTTTCTTTATTTTGCAAAAAGCACAACATTTTGTTTTTACTCTGAGTGTATACAAATAAAAGAAGATATTCTATAGTTTCAATTGATATATTACTTGTGTCTCTATGACAAGAAATGATGGAGTATTTTAAGTCTGTTTTGCTGCAATGTGAAAAAAAAACTCAGGGAGTTAAGCAGCATGACTAAGTATAACAGGGTGAACTAATTGTATGAGTTTGGGGCAGGACTAACTGTTTGTTTGACCAGTAGCAGAAACAGGAAACCTGTTTGAAAACAGTCATTACATTTCCTCGGTTCTTTATGAACTCCATTGGCTTCCAGTACAGGCACAAATTGATTTTAAAATCTTGATTTTAACATATAAGGCTCTTCATGGGACAGCTCCAGCATACCTTTGTAATTCGTTCCCCTGACATTTTTTTATTTATTTATTTTTTTTATTGCATTTTGTCTTTATTTTCTGTGAAGCACTTTGGGTTTGAGAAAAGCGCATTATAAATAAAATGGATCAACCTCATCATCATCATCATCATCATTTTTTAAATTCCATTCAGTCACACTAGAGACACAGAAATAAGACACTGTACTTAAAATACTACTAAGATACATTTAAAAAAAGCCAAAGCACACACGTTCATGCACAAATGTGTCTACTGTCTCCCTTGACTGCTTCCTATCTAAGGATTGTGAAGCGTCTCACACTCACTGCTGTATGAATCAGTCTGTAATGCGGAGGCCAAAAGCAGCACGTCCACATGAGATCTTACTCATCGACTTCCTACTGTTACTCCGTCTCTCTACACGTCTGCACAGCCGGTACCGACACAGAGTGAGTCCCACTTAGGGGACAAAGACGGCGAAAGATGACCTTGCATAGAAAGACATCTGGGCAAGACGTACAAATGTGATAGACGCTAAAACAGACGAGTAAAGGGCACTTTTCACAAGATGTAATATAAGTCTCTGGTGTCTCCAGAATGTGTCTGTGAAGTTTCAGCTCAAAATACCCCACAGATCATTTATTATATCTTCTTAAATTTGGGTGTGAGCAAAAACACACCATTTTTGTGTGTGTCCCTTTAAATGCAAATGAGCTGCTGCTCCCGCCCCCTTTCCAGAAGAGGGCGGAGCTTCAACAGCTCAACAACAACAAAGCTGGAGAATCTCACGCAGCCAAAATGAGGATTGTCAGTAACGGTGTTCAGCCTTACATTGTTCAAACTTTGAGCGTACCGTAACTTTGCTGACGTTGCAGACATCAACATTACACACTAACTAAAGTTAAAAAAGTGAAATCATAATCAACCATCCCTTTGAAGATGTAAATGCACATACAAAGTGCATGCTTTAGTGCCCGTTATTCTATCTTTCATCAAAATATAAAACTTTGCTCTCTGAAATGACTTTCCTTTGATGTCTAGAGCCTACATATTAATAACTCGATGCTTTCAATCAAATCCTTATGAATGAAATAAAGACTTACAGGCTATTATTAAGGTTATGAGTATGCGTGCTCTATGTGTGTGTCTCGACCTGCAAGATAATAAACGTCTAAGTGACTGATAACAGCATGTCAGGAGAATATATACAGTCATATCACATCCATCTTTCAGGAATTATTGCGAACCTACAGCAGGATGGAGTCACTGTCCTCAGACAGCCGTATTTATAAGATATTTATAGGCAATTTTATATTTGTACTCCAGTGTGCACAAGTAAACTTTAGGAAAAAATAAAATGCTAGAAACATGAAGAACGTGTACAGAGAAAGACAGCATCATTATGTCTGTAAGCGCTGGTGCATTCTGCTGCTGTAATGCTGATCTATGGGAAACTGCATCCATATTTCATGGAGCTGCGTGCCAACTGAGTGACACACTACAAGCCATGAAAGCAGCGCTGCTTCAAAGGGATCAGGTGAGCGCTGGAAGAACGACTTCTACCGTGGATCTTCACAGAGAGACACGCAACGGAGAACTCAACGCGGCACGAGCACGACTGCTTCAAATACAAGTCCAAATAAACAAAGACGGAAGGATGCGTGACTCAAAATCAGACTCGAATCCCAGTGCACGCTTGCATTAGTGACAGCTGTATTTTATCTTTTGGTGAAAACAGTCATTGTTCAAAATTCATGGCATTGTAATCAGGAACGCTTCACATTTAAGTACAACATGCACATCTTTACATTTGCATCCTAATGCAACTGGATGCATGTGATCATCTTTAAGGACAAATAATTAAACCCGTTTAAAAATCATGCCTGCATGTAAAATGTACACCAAATACAGAAACATGTATTCATTTTCTTTCTTTTTTTAAATGCATCTAAATCACCAAAACTGATCCAGCAGGATCCAGATATAAATGGGATTTAAATGACCTGTAATGCAGATACTGAATTTTCAAGTATTGTTATATTCATGTTTAAATCACTGGGGAGACATTAAGCACTGCACATACAGTGAATCATAAATGGTTTGTGTATCTGGGGATATTAACCAGGACAGCACAATCCACTCCCTCCTGCAGGAACAAGGAAAATAAGAAAGTGTGTCAGACAAGCTGGGAGCTGCTTCAATTGGACCCAAGATATTCGGGGAAAAAAAAAAAAAAAAAAAAAAATCAAAACTGTAACATATTTTGGAAGGTCATGAGCCCACATACACACACATGTGTAATGAGGTACTGGTTTTAAATAATATTAAATAATAATAATAATAATAATAAAAGTCCCATCATTGTGCATTTGAGCATGTTGCTAGTTTGATAAAAAATGCTTTTAATAAAAAAATAATACAAAAAATAAATACTAAAATAAAATAATATAAAACAATAAAAAATAAAAAAAAATTAATATAATATAAAAGTCCCATTGTGCTTTTGAGGACATTACTGGGGGAAAAGCATACATACATACACATTATATATATATATATATATATATAACTATATATATAAAATAAAATATAATAAAATAAAGTAATAAAAAAAAGTTCTACCATTGTGTTTTAATTAATAATAATAATAATAATAATAATTCAGAAAATAAATATTAAAATAAACTAATAAAATAAACATAAGTCCCACCATTGTGCTTTTGAGCATGTTATTCTAGGTACAGTAAGTGAACTGTAAGAGGTGCAAAACTCATCACTGCGATGCTATGGTATTATGGGTGATTGCAATGCTGTTGCTAGGGTGATTTTGATGGTTGCTAGGGTGCTTGCTGGGTCAAAAGGTATGTAGTCCCAAGACTAAGGTATTGTTTTCCTCACAACGCCCCAAAATCACGGTGGCGAGTTTTACCTTAACAAACATCAATCTTAAAATAATGTGGACTGATGAATCGATCACAGTAAGACCAGGAACATATATTAAGAGTTTAAGTGCTGCATTTAGACTCATAGTTTTACACAAAGTCATAGAATAAGAGTCAATGTCAAGTTCTCCCGCTCTTGTTTCTGTGTCTGGTCTCTGGTTGTCCCTGCTGTATCGTGTCATTGCTCCGTCCTTTTGATTAATTTCACTCTTTTCACCTTCTCATCTGTTACCCACCATCTCCCCAAACATTCTAGACCTCTCATTTCATTTCATTTCACTGATATTTCCTTCGTAGTCTGAGGTGCGTTGACCCACTTACTAAGATCATATTATTATTATAATTATAATTCATTATTGTACCTTTATTATTATTATTGCATGTAATTGCAGTTATTATACAATTATTATTATTAATCATTCATTCATTAGAATTTAGAACATGGGAGAAAGCAGATATCATCGGTCTGGCGAGTGAAACTGACCTGTAGAGCGTCGTCTTCTTTGACCAGCTCTTTCTGGGGGAACAGGTCCCGGGCCTGAATGTACTCCAGGCTGGGCGGTCCCTCCTCACCCTGAAAACACACACAACAACACACATTATTACATATATGAACTTCATAAAACAAAACCATTCCAAATCAGAATTCTGAGCCATGTTTGAATTTGACCGCAATCATCGGAATCTTTTGTTGTTCTTGGCAACTGTAAACCAATTAGCTTTGGCCAAATTCTGAAGCAGAATCACATATATCCTGCTGTAGAACATACATAAACTGTGTCCAACTTCCTCATGCACACACATGGACAGAGGAAACCTGCGTGTCCCATCTGTTGAGTGACATTTACAGCAGTGACGTATCCGTTCTGCTCCGGTCAGAAAACACAATCAGCCTGAGACTCCTGACTGACGGAGCGTGTGCAGGACAAATCAGCTATTAGCAAGAGATGACAGACAAGCATAACAGCTGTCATCAGAGAAAAACATCAACAACATCAACCATATTCACTGCATATCAGCGTGAGTTATGAGCAATTACTGAATGATTGTTCATATGACATGCACTAGGGCTGAATGATCTGAGAAGAAAATTGCAATTTCGATTTTAAAAAAAGAGCTCCAAAAAATCAGATTATTTATCAATAGAACAATAAAATAACTATTATTATTACTACTATTAACTATTATTAAATATAATAATAACTGTAATAAGTATTATCTATTATCTATAATTATCTATTATCATACCATTACTCTTATTATACAATTATTAATAATAATATTATTTATTATTCTTATTTAAACAATTTTGCAAATAAGAAATTACTTGTAAGAAATTGTTTGTAAATGTATATATTAAAAATAATAACTATTATTGTTATTATTACATATAATAATAAATATATTATATTTATTATAATATATAATAAGTTTTATTACTACATAAATTATCATCATTTATTACTATTTATATACAATTATTAATGATGTTATTTTTATTAATGATTATTTGGATGTTTAAAAATTTTATTTTTATTATTATTATTATTATTATTATTATAAAACTATTTTGAAAATAAGAAATTACTTGTAAGAAATTAGAAAAATTATAATAAAATGTAAATGATAAAATGTAAAATTATAATAAAAAATAAATGATTATCAATAGGACTATAAAACAATTTATTGTTATTGTTATTATTATATTTAATAATAAAAACATACTATACTTTATTATACAGTTTTATTTAAAATATATTTTTATTATTATTAAAACTTTATTTTGAAAATAAGAAATTACTTGTAAGAAATTAATTGTAAAATTATAATAAAAAAATTAATGATTATCAATAGGACTATAAAAAATTTATTGCTATTGTTATTATTATATTTAATAATAAAAACATACTATACTTAATTATTATACAGTTTTATTTAAAATATATTTAATTATTATTATTAAAACTTTATTTTGAAAATAAGAATTTACAACTGTAAAAATATAATAGAAAAATTACATGAAACAAAATTACATTTTTTAATACAAATTGTTACTATAAATGAGTTTAACTGCAGAATTACAAGCGTGTCCTTGGACTAAACCGTCCTTTCACACAATATTCTCCGCAGGACAGAGTTTCGGTGCTTCAGAAATCGGTCATGGCAGAGGTACGTGTTCATCGGCATCACGTAGAGGATTAAACATTGATCTAAAGGGACCTTGAGCCGCCGTTCACATCAAAGGACGAGGTGAAAGACCTGCGACTGGCATCAGATGTGGCTGAAGAAATAAACCAACCGCCTGACACACACACACACACTTTACAACAGGCAACAACAATCAAAACAAGACTGTTTCCAGAAGACATTAGGAATGATCCAGATGTCATATTACTGTGTGAAAAGTATCTGAAGACCTTCGCTCTGAACTCTGTACAGTTTGATGATTGAGAAACACAGGTTAACGCACGTTTCATCAGATCTTTCCACTTCCTCATGCAGCGGTTTGGGCATAAATTGACACACAGGGCATGTTAAAGTTTGCAGCCAAATGCGGGTGAATGTTTCACACACATCACCACCAGGAACACCAGGAACACTTTAAGAAAGTATTTTCATGCAAAAGTGACCACCGGGGACAATACGTAAAGAACGATCACGGCAGCGACCCGAGGCCAAAAGGTCAAAAGGTCAGATCGTACAACAGCGGGAACGGCTGCGAAAAGACCAAGTGAAACTTTGTAACAAAAATGGTTACTAAATTAATTTGAACTGGGCTGAAATGTATTTAATACGTCAAACGACTAAAGACTAAAATAATTTAATATTATGTGCCTTACATATATTAAATAGCCTTTTAGCCCCGACTATAATCATAATCATAATGTGCAAAAAGTACTGAGAAATTGTACTTAAGTTGAAGTAAAGATACTGTAATGCATTTTATTCAATTAAAAGTCTAAGTACCGACTCAAAAATAATAATAAAAAAAACCCAAATATCTACATTTAATTGTATTTTAAAGTTGTAAAATTAAATAGACTTTAGAAAACAAGAGGCATTAGAGATGATTACATTAGAGATTTTCTAATTTTAGTATTTTGAGGCATTTTTTTTGTAAAGAAACCCCTCAAAAATGGCATTGTTCTGACTGTGTAAACCAATATCCTGAATATTTTCAGCAGATGGATTGCTAGTGGTTTGTCATTTGAATATAGTGATTTTTAGACTAATAATCTTGAACTGCGTTCACACTGGACTCAAGTTCATCCATCTACAGCGATGTTATTATAAAAACACACTTCAATGTCTGTCTGATGGGGATAGTACACTAAAAAAAATTAATGTTCTGCCATTTAATCACCCGTGTCTTTCAAAGCCACATTAGGATAAAGAAAAATACTATTTTTATTGTTAAATAATTGAGAAATGATTGAAGTCACATGACGTATACTTTGTACGTTGAAGTCTACATGAAATTGTAATGGGAGTAAAAAGCATTATTTACAACTGATTAAAAGCACAGATGCCTCAAAATTATACTCGAGTATAGCAGTGAAGTCACATCTTTCGTACCTTGTTGCTGAAGCATGATTGCATGTTTCTGGCGAAGGTTTAGGAGTGTGTCGTTTGTGTTATCAGTCGGGAGAGACAAAGAGCGAATGACCCAGACACTCCGTCTACGACGTCCCGCAGTCACACACCCAGCCAGATGGACAGAGGACACCTTTGTAAGTGTGTGTGTATGTGTGTGTGAGAGTCTAAATTGTAACCCGACTGGCACAACAGCAGCCGAGCCAGCTGTGCCATGAAACACACACACTAACACACGCCAGACATTATCAAAACAAACAACTGAGAGACAGACTGGACAGATACAATCAGGTTTTTAAACATCACACACACAACGTTTTAGTAACCAATACTTAAACGTTTAAAGTCGGCATGAAACTGAAGTTGAGCTAGTCTTTTCTTCCCTATTGTGCCGTATATCCGAGTGAAATGCTTCTCGAACAAGAACAAAAGTAGGGCGGGGCTTAATTTTGTCTGTGGGGAATTGATTGGATGGTTGTAGTTTGCTATTGGTGGATCTCATGTGAATGACAGGTTGCTCCGCCCTCATCATCAGAGAAGAGAAGAGATGCTGCAAGAGGGAGGGGAAGTTATTCTGATTCAAGATTACAAGGAACATGAATTTAAACAAAAATAATGATGTGCACGGATGAATTATTTGTAATAAACAATGCAATATTCCAGTTAATTTTGATTTCATTATGACTGACATTTGGTCACCCACATCTCAAATATTCGAATAAATCCTGGCATTTTCTATAGAATGAATAGAGAATATTTATATGCAACATTATAAACATAAATGCTGAAATAAACTTCAGTTCATGAGATTTTCAGATACCAAAACTCTGCATTTGATTAGAAATACTGATTTTAAGAAAAACAGAAAAAACACTGTGGCAATACTATGATGCCATTCAAAGAAGTCTCTTCTGCTCACCAAGGCTGCATTTATTTGATCAAAAATACAGAAAAAATAGTAAAAATGTGAAATATTTTTGCAATTTTAAACAGCTGTTTTCTATGTGAATATATAGTAAAGTTTAATTTATTTCTGTGATCAAAGCTGAATTTTCAGCATCATTACTCCAGTCTTCAGTGTCACATGATCCTTCAGAAATCATTCAATATGATGATTTGCTCCTCAAGAAACATGTATGATTATTATCAATGTTGAAAACAGTGAAGTTGAATGTTTTGTAACACTATTAATGTCTTTTCGGTCACTTTTGATTAATTTAATGCATCTTTGAATAAAAAAAAAAATAAGCATTATGGTTATTTGCATGTCACAAAGCCATAAAATGCTGCCTGTAACCCATCTGAACCATAAGTATCATCAACATCATAATTCAATATTTAGACAAATCACTAGTCTAACCTATAGCACATGAATGTGGTCACATGCGGTCACATGACTGTGAACGCTGTATGAACTATTGCTCTGGCACACTGAATGATGCCAGTGTGAAGGTGACTGAGGACGTTTCTGCTCAGCCGTGTGTCGGTCACAGAAGAACAGAGTGACAGTAGATGCCAACACCTGTCAGACAAGACAGAGGAAGAGGAGGAGCTGCATGCAAAAATGATCATTATAGAACTTCAGCTGCTACAGTTTCAGAATGTTACAAAATAACAACAAGCAGAATCTAGAAGCATTTAAAATGTAACATTTATCTTTGCCAAGTAAACAAGGTTTGAGGTTTTCCTTATATTTTGCTCATCAAAGCTATGATTTTTGATCATCATATGTCATTATGATTCTCTGGAGCATTTTATAATTAAAGAATGAGAAAGTTAATTTAAATGCACATTTAGAAAAAACATGAAAAACTTCTCTTTCGTTCCTGCTGAACGTGAATCACTGCTCACACAGCTGTATGAGACACGCCACACTCCCAGAATCCCCATGGGTTTACTCCCACAATTCCACGGGGCAGACGGTGGCATGTTGCTATGGCAGCACTCTTTGATAGTTGTCATGAAGACACAGAGGTCATGGCGCTCACACGAGAACACTGGCATCTACTGAACCGCCATGAGTCATCTGACTTTATTTCTGCATGTGTTTACATCTATAATATATGATTAAAACTGAAATAAATAAATAAATTAAATTATTTAGAGCTGTTTTACTTTAGCTGCAGTTACACTGAAGAATACATTGAAGTTACAGCAGTTACATTGAAGAATCTCATATTAAACAATTTATCTATCCATCCGTCCATCCATCCATCATTCCATTCCATTCATCTATCATTCCATTCCATTTATCCATCCTTCCATGATTCCATTCCATCTGTCTATCTGTCTAACATTCCATCCATCCATCCATCCATCCATTCCATCCATCCATGCCATCATCCATGTCCCATCATTCCATATCCGCCTTCCATCCATCCATCCATCCATCCATCATCATCCATTCCATCATCATCATCCATCCATTCCATTCCATCTATCTGTCTATCAATTCCATCCATCATCCCATCCCATCATCTCATCATCCATCCATCCATCCATCCATTCCATTTCATCATTCCATTCTCCCACCATCCATCCATCATTCCATCCATCCATGCCATCCATCCGCCATCATTCCATCCCTTCCATCCATCCATCCATCCTTCCATCCATTCTATCATTCCATTCCATCCATCCATCCATCCATCCATCCATCCATTCCATCCATCCATCCATCCATCCATCCATTCCATTATATCCTTCCATCCATCCATCCATCCATTCCATCATTCCATTCCATTCCATCCATCCATCCATCCATCCATCATTCCATTCCATCATCCCATTCCATTCCCATCCATCCATCATTCCATCCATCCATCCATCCATCATATATCATCATCATCCATCCATCCCATTCCAGTCCATTCCCTTCAATCCATCCATCCATCCATGGGCATCCATCCATCCATCTTCCATCATCAGGTTCACAATTGGGACACAATGAGTAAAAAGAACGACAGAAGAGTTTAAAAACAGGGGAGAAACAAGCAGAACTGCTGGCAACTCAGAAATGGTTTGATATGCAGATTCCATCTGTGCATTTCTGCAAAAATCAGGATGACACAGAAAATATGCCTCCAGTGAGACAGAAAGCCTGCGTGTGCACGTGCATCAGATGCAGATGAGAGAGATTCTGC
The DNA here is from genome assembly GCA_028476615.1 of Culter alburnus. NCBI lineage: Eukaryota > Metazoa > Chordata > Actinopteri > Cypriniformes > Xenocyprididae > Culter > Culter alburnus. The sequence goes on from JAOTNS010003645.1 coordinate 348,424, forward strand.
TTAAACTGAGCTGGAAAAGTAATGAAAACTGCTAAAGGACTGAAAAACAGAGAAGATTAAAAAAAATAATAATTAAGTAAATAAATAAATACTTGATTTGTTTAACTACTACACAAAAAAAAACACCCCAAATCGTTGCTCTTTGTTTGCAAGCTATCAAAGTACAGTTTGCACTAGTGTCAAAAGCTAATATAATTAGTGACCGTCTGCCTGCTAATTCTGTGCTGTATATCCTCATTAGTGTGAGGTGGCTAAAGAAGAGACGGGGTGATGGCTTTTAAATAGACAAAGTCAAATGAACGAGTTACATGACGAGCAGTTAGTCAAAATACAAACTCACACAGCCCAGTTTCTCTCAGAACCCATTTCAGCCAAAATATCATAAATATTACAGTTAATGTTAGTCAAACGATAAGTTTTATTGATGTAGGATTTACTTACAAACAATTTCCTCTCAGAAATTGCTGGTAAATTTTACAAATAATTACAAAAGTAAAACATTGAATTACACATGAAATTTTGTATTTTCTTACTCAAATAATCTTAATTTACAACTTGGAAAATTGCTTTACTGTGCAAATGAATATTTTCTCTGCAATTCACTGAAATGCTACATTGCTTATCACTTCAGTTACCATCTTGGATGGAGTTTTTCTCACCAAGCTCACTGCAGTGCATTATGGGACTGCCTTCTCCAGAGACTATACATGCAAAGATGGCAAAAAATCTAATCTTTGAAGAAAGCATAATTATGCAGTAGACCGCTTAGCGCACCTTTGATGTCTTAACATGCTGCCTACGTAGTGGCTGGAATGGAGAATAAACGGGAAAAGTTCTGTCAGTTAAGAGAAATGAACGTCTCTTGTATTAGCCGAAGAAATCTCTTCGCTCTTTAGCCGCCCCCCTTTATCCCATGTAAATTATCCAGCACTTTCTCCATTAACCAGATGAAAGGAAAGCCATTCTTTCCGTGTCCCTGAGGCATCGAGCCAGCAGAAACTCTCTGAGGGTTGCAGTCAGCAGGCAACGAGCCAGCGATCGGCCCCTAGAAACGCCCTTGACGGGGAAATCACAGCATTTACTGCTCAGGACGATTGCATTCACCAAATAGCGTGGCTCAAATGTACTAAAACCAGTGTGCATACTTTGAGCTACAAAAAAGAGACAAAGTCCATGAACGGTGGAATCAGGACTGTAAACCATCATGGGCACTGAGGAGGACAAGTCCCCCCCAATAATTGGAAATGGCCAAATTGTCCCTCCCAATATTTGATATTTCTTAATGCTGCTCTCCATTACACACCACTCTGTTTGTTCTCAGGATGACAGACAGTTTAAAAAGTTTTTTAGGCTAGTCTGACTCAGCGGTCTAACAGCACTCGTCAATGTCAGAATGATGGCCAATCAGATCAAAGAAGGCGCGGCTTACTGTTCACAGAAGACCAAGCGGCAACCTTCTGTTCTCTTTCTTGAAAACAACACGGAAGTGACTTAAACTGCAATTCATCGACTGGCCGCTAGAGACAGGCTCCAAAAGGGAGTCAATCCCATAGAAACCCTATGTTAAAACATGTTTACAGCCTGGTACAAAAAGTGGTTTTGATCTATATAGCTAATTTTGCCCTTCATGACAACTCTGAGGGGGTTGAATTTTGTTATAACTCATCCGTTAAAATTATAATAAGCCTTAAAGTTCTGCATAATTAAGGGCGTGGCCACTTGAGTGACAGGTGGGTTGCCGCTGGTGTCACTACTAGCCATTTGTCTGCCATCTGTGAGCCGCCAGCTAATTCCAGCCGCTGAGCTTGGCATCATTGTTGGATCGTCATAGCATTGGCTAAAAGTTTGTCCGCCAGCTTCACTACAATGGCAATGGCTGGAGAATATGCCTGTCAAGACACCAAAAAATCCGACAGCACTGCTTGGATGTTATAACTAAAACTGCTGCACTATTTTGAAAAATATACTTTGGACACGGGCTCATTTGTTTGTGAGAGTCCAATGTATACGATCGTATACAGTTTTACATCAGAATGCATAATTTCTTGAGGAACGATGATGGAGAACAGATCTTTATGACGCAAACAATCAATATTTCATGAATTTAATGCTTTTGTGGACAAAAAGTGCTGTTGGAGGTTTTTCAATGGACATTTTACCCAAGTGCGATGGACTGGATTCATCTCGCGATCGCCATTTCATTACCAAGGTATAAAGTCCTGTGTTGATTTTGCGTGTTGTCATTTGTACACCCGACACAAATTTCAATATTACTGTAGCTGGAGCATCGTAAAACAGAGACCGTAGACTGGCAGAAAACCCTTTCAAATGAAGTATAATTTGTTATCTTTAATTATGTTTTAGATTGTGTCTAAGATAGATAGATAGCTCCTTAGACTGAGCTAACGTGGTCAGGTCGAGCTAGGTGGGTGTGGTTTCAGCATCCAGGCACCTCAGCTCCACCCACGTCCCGCCTCTTTGCCCATTTTCGGTTATCCGGGAGGCGCTGCCAAGATGTCGAGGGACGGCTCCGCCCACTTTGGGCTTCAAAAATGCTCTTCAGAAACCTACGGGTGACGTCACGGACACTACGTCCATGTTTTATACAGTCTACGCTGAAGACGAGTGTGAATTCCAACGCAACGCTTTTAGTTTTGATAGTGAAAGAGTGTGTGCACAACACACAAAGTAGCTAAACATTTAATATTTGACAACTGTTTTACGATGGATATGTTTAACAACCCACAGTAACACACAGTTGAATAGGTTTCAATAAAATATCCTAAACCTGCAGTAAATAAACACAAGTGATAGTGGTGATGTTCGGGCTAGGAGGCGCCAGACAAGAGCAATAAATTACAGAACAAAAATGAGAAAAGAGAGACGGGTGATAGATTTAAGATCAATCCTCCTGATGGGCTCGAGTTTTCAATCCATCACTCTGTGAATCCCATGAGCAATTCATCACGTTCTCCGTCCTCAACGTACATCTTTTCTTTTTCAATAAGCCAATGGATCAGTTCTGCTGCGTTTGCATTCTGGTAAAACATGGAGACGTTTAGACATTGTGGTTTAATCCAACACCCAAACCTCCTTAAAAAGACACAGGACGGCCTTAACGAAAAGAGATTTTACTCTCCTAACGAGCCTCGGCTGCAGACGTGCTATAAAAAGCTCAGAGTGACACAGGGATCTTCAAACGGCTGCAGTGAGAACACACAGACTCCTTCTTAAACAAGTTATAGGACAGAAATAGGACAGGGACTGATGCCAAAACTGAGACGAAAACACAAGAAGAAACCAAACGTACGAAAAGTGATGGCATAAGTATAAGGGAGGAGGAGACCGTGATATTTTTAGCATCTGTCCGGAACAATGAGGCAAGAAACATTGTAACAACACAAACCAAATGTTCCGACAACGTATTCAAGAGCAGTTCTGATCAGTGTTTACTGTTAACTAAAACTATTACAAAATAAAATTTAATATAAATATTAGATAAAAAATGTCAAAAAAATAAATAAATAAAATTGTTGCCTAAAAGTACTAAAACTTAAAATGAAATTAAAAAAATAAATGATAAAAGCACATAAAATTATTAAAATTAAAACAAAAAAATTATATAAAGAAATGCCAATTCAAAATATAAAAAAACTACAATCATATATAAATAATGGTAAAATGACACTGGTCACATTGTACATATTTTATTTAATTTATTAATTTATTTAATATTATTTATTTGTATTTATTTTTTTTATTATTTATATTCTTTCATGAATACAGTGCTAACAAATTCAGCAGTTGTTTAGTTAATAACTATAAACATGTCAAGAGTTTAATTTAATTTAAAATTTAATTTTAAGATCATTAAATCATGAAAAAAACCATCAGTAGTCATACATTGTACATATTTTATTAATTTATTTTTCATGCATTAAATTTATTATTCAATTTCTATTTTTATTTTATTTATTAATATATATTGAATCAATGGAAAAGCAAAAACATCTTGTAGTGAGAAACGTCCACTTACATGTATAAAAAACATTTTTAGACACAAAAAAGACGGCAAAATCCCTTAAGGAGTCACACCGAGGTTACCATCTCACATAAGCAAACATCACCTTTGGGCTGTTTGAAGAAAACACAATGTTCTTCCGTCAAAAAAAATAGTTTATGAACCTTCAGATGAGGTCAGGTAAACCTGATACCATTCATCTCATCACTTCAAGACAGCCGCATGAACTCTCGGTGGAAAAATGGCCTGTCGGAGGCTCTGACGTCTCCTGTGGTCTCTGGGAACATGTTGATTGAGAACGCTGCATTTTTTTGCTTCGTCACGCTCTATTCTAGCCCATCCCTCGCTTTACCTCATTTGCTTGTTCTAAAGTAACAGTAGACGAACACAAGACGAAGCACTGAGTCAGGACGACGCTGCACTAATGCATTAACACACAAACCAGAGCGATTCTACATCACAATAATGGAAACTTCATGATTCATAGTTACTTTGGCTGGAAATGCAACCCAAAATGGTATCATTTTTAAAATAACCATGAGAAATAATTTATAAATTAGTACGTTTAAGTAGTAAAACTTAGTTTTACTGAAACATGAAGATATAAAAATTCAAAATATTAATAAAAACTACAATAGTATATAAATAATGCTAAAATAACACTGGAGCTTTATGTCATTGAGTTATACGGTTAAGCTTAAGGTCTCTATTGTGTTACAGAACAACCACGAGCATGAATGAAATTATTGAAAGAGGTTTTTGGACGGGACAGCTATTGGTTTAATTCATTAAAACAATCATCATCTGCTGTAATCCAGAGGCAAGCGCATGAGTTAGATTGACTTTGAGAGATTATTACAGGACAGCTATTCAGATTAAAACTCATTCAAACACTTCTTTTCAATGAGTCTCGTTTCCATGGATCGCTCAGGAATTCCAACTCCAGTTTATTCTTCCCACATATCCATGCACAATGGAGGAGAAGAAGTTCTTTGCTTCATTAAAAAAGTTCTTTGTCTGGGTTACCAGATTACCGAACGACGAGTCACTCGTATTCAAAATATAAATGCAGAGTATCTACTGTGTGTAAATGGAGAGTGGATGCATGTCATATTTATTTCCAACGTACACCAAAAAATATGCTGGATTAAAAACAACCCAAGTTGGGTTGAAAATGGACAAACCCAGCGGTTGGGTAAAATGTTTGCCCAACTTGCTGGGCAGTTTTATTTAAAAATGACTATATGGCTGGCTTAAAATTAACCCCAAAATAGGTTGGAAATTAAAAATCAGACACATAATTACTTGAGGCAACAATAATAATCAAAAGGTGAACATTTATTAATAAGCAATTTAATACATTTATTGTTTAGTTATTATTCCTTCAACTTATTAATAAATGTTAATTTCCAACATACTTTGGGTTCATTTTAAGCATTACAGTAATTTTTAAACAATAGTTGAGTCAAATAAAACTACCCAGCAGGTTGGGCAAACATTTACCCCATTCGCTGGGTTAAAACACGCCAAATCGCTGGGTTAAAACAATCCAATCGCTGGGTTAAAACACCCCATATCGCTGGGGTAAAACACCCATATCGCTGGGTTAAAACACCCCAATCGCTGGGATAAAACACCCCATTCGCTGGGTTAAAACACTCCAATCGCTGGGATAAAACACCCCAATCGCCCGGGATAAACACCCCATTCGCTGGGATAAAACACCCCATTCGCTGGGATAAAACACCCAATCGCTGGGATAAAACACCCCATCGCTGGGATAAAACACCCCATTCGCTGGGATAAAACACCCCATTCGCTGGGTTAAAACACCCAATCGCTGGGTTAAAACACCCCAGTCGCAGGGATAAAACACCCCATTCGCTGGGTTAAAACACCCCAATCGCAGGGATAAAACACCCCATTCGCTGGGTTAAAACACCCCAATCGCGGGGTAAAAACACCCATTCGCTGGGTTAAAACACCCCAAATCGCTGGGTTAAAACACCCCAAATCGCTGGGTTAAAACACCCCATTCGCTGGGTTAAAACACCCCAAATCGCTGGGTTAAAACACCCCAATCGCTGGGTTAAAACACCCCAATCGCTGGGTTAACCAAATCGCTGGGTTAAAAAAACCCCATTCACTGGGTTTGTCCATTTAACCCAGCATTTTTTTGTGCATCAAAGCAGCACAAAGCTTATTGTGTTTATTAAACGTCAAGCGGGTTACAAACAATGCTTAGTGAAGTTTTGTTCACGCATCAGCAGAAAACAGCACAGACTAAAAGATCTTTTTGCTGATTGTAGTTTATCCACATTGTTGCATGAAATTAAACGTCACAGTTTCGCCCGAAACCAAAAAAAAAAAAAAATTCAGTGCATCACTAACTACAATCAGGGTAATGCCGAGAAACAATCAAACCTCAGAGAGGAGAGAGGCAAAGATGAACGAGGAGGAAGAGAGATGAAGAACAAATGCATCTGAGTCTCTCCCGCTGCTACTGAATATTTCAGGAGCAGGAATATTTGAAAAGATCAGAGGCCTCACCCAACATGGAGCAAGAACACACGTGAAACAGCGATACGCAGAGATATCTGGGGCGGAACAGCACACATGTTGTTTCGCCTTAATATACATATCTGCACGAGAGCTCGACTAATAACCAACATCATGTACCCACATACGGGCCGAACGCACGATGTCCTTCAGTGCAGCGCCTCAGGAGATCCTACAGTGACCTGCAGTGTCCTTCAACACAGGACAGAGAAACTACAGCCAGTTTAATACTGTCAGATCCTCTGTACATGCCCATACATTCACACACATCAGTTTAACTCTATATTAATGCAGCAAGTTCCTTCAGGCAACCATTAACGCCTGCACTTAGACTAATGGACTACATCTAAGTTTCTTCTGCCATATAGAAACGTTTATTGTGATTATTAATCAATTTACAAATAATTTACAAAGCTTTAGAGTCTTTATTATGTTGCCGTCCACTTTGTGTGCCAACAATCAATCACTAAATAATGCTTTAATTAGTGTCATTTTACAACAGCGATATGTATTTTAATCCAAGAATATCACTCTCTTATTTATATTTTTGACTTCACTTTTATCTGTTTTCACTTCTTTAGTTAAAGTTTTAGTAATTTTGTTGCGTTTTTGTTAAATATGTCTGTTATTTTAGTTCATTCATCTGTTTTTGCAAAGTACAGCACTCATACACGACACAACAGTGTATGTAAATATAACTTATTAAATAGCATGCACACTTGAGTTTGCATTGTTAATTATGACTCTGCCCTATTTGTGAGTTATGTATATGAGGTATTTACATCCAAACAGGTGTTGCGAATTAGCCACGGCTATATACACTGTGATACAGACATCAGATTGTTTTGATATAATGATCTATGTTGGTTGTATCTGTCCCTATCAAATAAACTATAAATAAATAAATAAAAATAAACCAGTGAGCTACATCGAAACAATTTCCTTCATATAACATTGAGGAAACGCTTTAATATTGAAGGTGTGTTAGTCACGACTCCCTATCAGCTCACCCGCGGGCCGCAGCGAACACGATGCCACCTCATGTGAGACATCACAGCTGCCAGCGTGGCTCCGAGAGCGGCAGGGGGACGGGCGTACAAGCGCACGCTCGCACAGACTCATGGGACGGAAGACTGACAGACAGATCTCTCGTACAGGACTCCAAACATAGATTGAGTATGCGGGAAAATACATGCAAAACATGCGCCTGTAGAGACACACACACACAGCTCATATTACTGCTTAATCAGATACTGAGAGGACGTCACAGGGAGGAACAATCTTTGTTCATTTGATAAAAGCCTTTTACTGCTCTCACTGAGACAAAACACACTTAAATCAAGAGCAAATAGAGGAAAATATTCAATGTAGGAGTATGCAATATGATCAAAATCTTACATCACGCATGAGTGACATCCAACTAATAAAATGCTTTATATGCCAAATCCATAAAATATGTTATTTATAATTATAATTATTTGTTATTTTTATAGTTAGTGTATATTAGTTAATAAAATATAATTTTATAATAGATATTTTGCTGGAAATTCAACTAATGAAATACCCTTTACCTATGTTATTTTTTATAATTATGTGATTTCTATATTTTTATTAGTTGTGTTATTTTTACAATTCTATAATAAAATTTTGCTGGAAATTTGACATACATATACTAAATGTAGAAGTGCATATTTTACATATTCTGGTTAATTAAATTGTTTTGTGCCAATCAAACAGTCATGTCCGGTTTGGGACACATCCCATTTTTTTTATCACTCAGGTATAAATAAAACTTAGTCATCCTCACGCTTAGAAACATTCAAAACTACATATTTTCTATAAAAAAATCTATTAAAAATTTTTTTTTTTATTGGTTTGTCAACTAATTGCTCTTAAAAAAATCCATGTATAAAAAAGGCTGATGTTTTTTTTATCTATCAATAAACTGGAAAAGTGTCATGCTAATGCATGACATCAACTGCCTTTAATGCGGATGTATTCCTGATGGACCAATCGGACGCTCAGAAGGTCATCTTCAAGAACCTGACCTCTGACTATAAACACAAACATCCCTTCAGCCACGTCTCCACTTAAGACGTCCTCATTAACGTCAAGAACGAGACGCAAAAGTGCTGAGCGAGACTCAACCTTCAGCACTACTGAGATAGCATCTCATCTCCTTACAATGTTACAGCACACACTCTATAGGAGACACACTAGACGAGAGACATGTGCTCTTCAACACAAACACAACATACACAACCAATCAAACAACAAACACACAGAATACTAGAGTACAGTTAAACCACATAGAAATATGGGAATCAAACCAAAAACTAATGTAATGTAATGTAATATAATCTATTATTTGTATTATTCTACTAAATAATGGTAAATATCAATCATATACCCTTTTCATTATTAAACTAATACAATAGTACTACTACTACTACTACTAATAATAATAATAATAAAGATTATAAAAATAATAAAGAAGATCATGTTATTATTATTATTATTATTATATATAATCTTCATTACTATTAAACTAAATAATAATAATAATAATAATAATAATAATGAAAATATATTATAATACATTATTATTTTTTCATTATTTTTATTAGTAACATATAATATATATATTTTTTATTATTATTATTCTATTTGGTAAATAACGATATACTCAATTATTAAACTTTATAATAATAATAAATAATAAATAATAGAAAAGATTATACCATTGTTATTTATTATTTTTATTTTTGTTATTAATATTATATATATCTTCATTACTATTAAGAAATAATAATATAATGAAAATATATAAATTATTTAGTATTTTCATTATTATTAGTAACAATATATAATAGTTATTATTATTATTCTACTAATAATGGTAATATACTTATTAAACTTAATAATAAATACAATATAATAATAATAATAAGATATACTATTATTATTTTTTATTATTATTAAAATATAATAATCTTCATTACTATTATAATATAATAATAATAATTCATTATTTATTCTTATTTCCTATTACGATATACTCAATTATTAACTTTATAATAATAATAATATATAATAATAATAATAAAGATTATATTGTTATTTATATTTTTATTTTTGTTATTAATATTAATATAAATCTTCATTACTATAAACTAATAATAATAATGAAATATATATAAATTATATTAGTATTTTCATTATTAGTATAACAATAATAATTAATAGTATTATTATTATTCTACTAATAATGGTAAATGATATACTATTAAACTTAATAATAATAACAATAATAATAATAATAATAATAAAAAGATATACTATTATTATTTTTTATTATTATTAAATTATAATAATCTTCATTACTATTAAACTAAAATAATAATAATATGAAATATAACAATGATAATATTAACAACAACAACAAACTATAATATAATACAATATATTATTTTTTATTATTATTATTATTCTACTAAATAATGGTAAATAATGATATACTCTTTTCATTATTAAACTACATAATAATAGAAAATAGATTATTATAATAAATTATATAATATTATATGGTATATTATATTATATTATATTAATTAGTAGTAACAACAAAAACAACAACATAATTGATAAAATATTTTACTTAATAATAAAAAAACAACAACAATTACTGTCATTTCTCAATGTTATACCAAAGTTTTCAAACAATAAAGAGAATCTATAATGAAAAAGACTAATTTCCTCCATATTTTTAGTATAAATCTTAATCTGTTGTTTCTTCTGAACTTCTCTCTCTCTCTCCTCTTCCTCACTCTCCCAGTGCAGCAGCTGATCTGATGCTGTTCATGTGTAGATCTGCTCTCTTTATCACACACTCTTACTCTCTTCACTTGTTTTCTCAGTGGAAACGGCACATCTGTACAGTCACGTGTCGTCGATCACTGAACCACAGCTGCAGCGCGCACACACACACACACACACACACACAGAGCATCACTTACGAAGCAGTTGAGCATTGAGCAGGAGACGCGGTTGGTCCGGCTCATGGCGCGAGGAGGGAGGGAGCGGTTGCCCGGGAGACACGCACTCGGATGAGAAACGCCGCAAGACCAGCCGGCAAAACCATCCTTCCCTCGGCGGAGACCAGCGTGTTTCTCGCCACCTCTCTCTCTCTCTCTCTCACACACACACCCCGATCAGAAAGATGCACAATCCCACACGTACAGTCCAGAGGTCCCTGTTGCTCAGGTGACCAGAATATTCCAGAACAAAAGACGAGTCGCTGGTGAAAGCAGGACAGGAGAAGAGACAGGTACACCGGCGTCAGCGCAGACCAGATCAGAGATGGAGAGAGAGAGAATTAGAAAGGGTATTGCCTGATGCTAAGCTCCGCCCTCGTGCACTGCATCCCCCTCACGTACACGCTCACTTGCTCGACCACTCGCTCTCTCTCTTTATTCCTGCGTTCACCCTTCACCGAGATCTCATCCCTGCCAGCTTGCAACCTCAGCAAGATGGCAGCGCAGCAGATATTACTGCATTCACGTTCACAAAAAAGACAATGTTTCCTCAGTTTTCGGTCTGAAATAAACGAGACGGGAAATAAAGACACAATGAATGACTCGTACACTCATAATCAGACAACTTTCCAGGCAGGCACAATGTGTCTGTTCACACTGAACTGATGTTTAATGTACAATTAAAGGAGCAGGATTGTTTGAGTCACGCCTCTTTAGAAACAGCTCATAACACTCATTAACCCCTTATTTAATGAATGCAAGAACAAATCGCTTAGTAACGAGGTTGTTCATGTGGCAATGTGTTGTTATATACACAGAATATTTTTTTGATTTTTTTTTTTAATATTTATATATTTTAAATAGGATTATTATATTTTGATACGATTTTTTTAAGAAAAAATATTTTGTTTTATATTTTCATATTAATTTTAATATTAGGATTTTATATTATCAAATATTATTTTTAATATTATTCCTTATTTTTAATAATATTATCATCCTTTACTTTTTTTTAATAATTGTAATATTAATTTTATTTTATAAAATTGTATATTATTTAAATTTATAAAAAGTATACATATAAACAGAATGGCAGTGTCGATTAAATAAAAATAATAATAATTTTACAAGTTTCATATAATTTTTATATATTTTAAATAGGATTATTATATTTTGATAAGATTTTTTTAAGAAAAAATATTTAGTTTTATATTTTCATATTTTTATAATTTTAATATTATCAAAATATTATTTTTAATATTATTCCTTATTTTTAATAATATTATCATCCTTTACTTTTTTAATAATTGTAATGTTCATTTTATTTTATAAATTGTATATTATTTAAATTTATAAAAGTATACATATAATAATGGCAGTCGTTTAATAAAAATAATAATTTTACAAGTTTCATATAATTTTTATATATTTTAAATAGGATTATTATATTTTGATCAGATTATTTTTTTATTTCATATTAAGTTAATATATTTAATATATTAGGATATAACAAATTTTATTTGTAATATTATTCCTTATTTTTAATATTAATATCCTTTACATTTTTATAATAATTTTAATTTTATACTATTTTATTTATAAAAAAAAAAATAACAAAATATAAAGCTCTGAAGCTTGGTTGTCATGTGGCAATGTGTTTAAATAAAAAATAAAAAAATTATATTTGAAATGTTTTTATAATATTTATATATTTAAATAGATTATATTTGGATTTAAAATTTTATATAATTTCATTTATAAAAACATACATATAAATATAACAATAAAATATAAAGCTCTAAAGCTTTGTTGTTCATATCATATCGTTTTGTTAAAAATAAATAAAAATAATAATTTTACATTTTAGATGTTTTTATAATATTTATACATTTTATAAAGGATTATTATATTTTAATAAGATTGTCACTTTTAATTTATTTTTATATATTTTGGTTTATATTTCATATCCATTGTAATATTATGATATAACAATTTTAACTTTATATATTTTTCCTTTTTTCAATGTTTATAATAATTTTAATTAGTCTTTATTATTTAATTTATAAAAATCATTAAATTTTACATTTATATTTATGCATTTAGCAGATCCTTTAATCCAAAGCCGCTTACGTTACATTTTATCAGTTCATGAATTCCCTGGGAACCGAACCCAAGACCTTGGTGTTATATAATATAATATAATATAATATAATATATATATATATATATATATATATATATATATAATATATATATATATATATATATATATATATATATATATATATTTTTTTTTTTTTTTTTAATTATTATTAAAATTTATATAGAAAAAACATAATCAAGAGATGCGAGGTGAGACACGTTACACTGCTTAAGATTTCCATCCCTAGCACACGCAATAAAGCATCACTAGCAACACAAGTCACAGGCTCATCACATTAACCCATCCTTCAGTGTCAGTTTGGTCTCTTGATTTGCTGCGATGCTGCGCTGTGCTGCATGGCTGCAGCGCAGGGGGAGGGGACGCATCAGCGAGCAGTCACGATGAGCGAGAGACACCGACAAACACAGAGAGAGAGAGAATACGCAGCGGCACCAGTGACACAGCATTCTTCAGCATCTCTCCTCCCTCCCTCCCTCCCTCCCTCCGAGCACCATCCGTCTCCATTGTAACATGCTGAGGGAGACTCGCTCGGCAAATTTCCCAGCATGCAACGCAGTCTGCACTAAAAGGACGTGCTGTACCTCAGAGTCCCGTCTCTAAGAGAGACTCCAAAACGCTCAGAGCGTGACGAACGTGCCACGATGTGCTGTTCCCGAGGGTCATTCTTACCACGCAGAACATTATGTCCACATCAAATACGTCTTTCTTATTGAATTAAATAAAACGCACAATTTCAAACACATGGAAAATCATATTAGTTATTTTTCTAACTAACATTATACCTCCTTTAAGTCGAATTTTAAGGTGAATTTTAAATCAATATCCCACTTTTAAACTTCTAAAATGACAAATATATTTTATAAATCAATAACACATTTCTAGGATAGCTTTAAATTGATTTTATTCTCACATGTACGCATTTTGTTTTTTTGTGTGAGCATCGTGAGAAGCTTGATTTAAAGGAACTATGTAAAATAAAGTTTTTTCCGTCTGATTTAACGTGAAAGTGAAGGTTGAGACGGCGTGGCCATCTCTTCAACACAGGGAATCTCTGCTGTCGTGACACAGAGGAAGAGAATGAATGATTTAAGCTCTTTAAGACATATTAAGTCACGACTCTACCACATGACAACCACGCACGCCCGAAATACTACACCATGAGCATCTAACTGTGCAACACGGGTGTATTCAGCACACTTACATATATATATATATATATATATACACACACACTGATGGAGGTTGTGTATGTGAATCGCTGCATGCAGACGTGGCCTTCTGACTCCAGGACAGCTATATTTAGTAAAGGTGGACATTCTGCCACAGACAGACTGACCTCTCGGCACAACACACGTCTCACGTACATGTCGTTCCCTGTAACCTGACGAGCATGTGACACAAACACATGACAGAGACTTACAAAAACACCAACAATTGACTCTTAACTGTGCGATCCATCAGAGCATCACTCACTGTCGCAATCATTCATCATGTACAACTACTAGTGAACAAACATTCTGAGTGATGGCCATCATTCTGAGTAATATATAATAAAAATACATCATAAAGTAGACAAATCAAAACACTATTATACACAAATAACTAAAATAAAAAAAAATCGGACAGACATAGAATGTCATAGAATGAAAGAATGACAGATAGAACAATAGAATGATAGAATGATATTACATAGAATGACAGATAGAACGCAAGAATGACAGATAAAACGAAAGAACGGCAGATAGAATAGAATGAAAGAACAACATAGAGATAGAATGCTAGCTGGATAGAACGATAGACTGACAGAGAGAACGACAGAGAGAACGACAGAACAACAGACAGACAGAATGATAGAATGATTTAAGGACAGATAGAATGATAGAATGATATTACAACAGAACAATAGAACGACAGATAGAACAAAGAATGGCGATAAAACACAGAAGAGAAAAAAGAATGACAAATGAAAGAACGACAGATAGAACAATGAAACAAAAATATAGATGAAAGAATGACAAATAGAACAATAGAATGATAGAACAAATGATAGAATGAAAGAATGACAGAACAATAGAATGATAGAATGATATTACAATAGAATGACAGATAGAACGCAAGAATGACAGAATGACAGACAGAACAAAAGAATGACAGATAAAAGGAAAGAACGGCAGATAGAATAGAATGAAAGAACAACAAATAGAGATAGAACGCTAGCTGGATAGAACGATAGACCGACAGAGAGAACGACAGAACAACAGACAGACAGAATGATAATGATTAAGGACAGATAGAATGACAGAAAAAACAACAGATAAAAACAGCTGATAGAATGCGATAAGACAGATATGAAACAATAGATAGAATAGATAAGATGGAACGACAGGCCAATAGAATGAGCGATAGAACGACATAGAATGATAGAATGACAGAATGAAGTATAGAACGACAGATAGATGGAGTAATAGCACAACAGTAAGCTCCACAGAGTGATGGATGGAGCTGTTTTATAGATCAGTGTACAGTACCTTCATGGAAACTCACAGGAATCAGTCTGCAGTGAAGAGGCCTAAAACAACTCAGTGAAACTGTAGCCAGTTCCTCCGTCAGGTACATCATGTTTCCATACAGACACACACAGGTGAGCTCAGAGTGACATCATGCGGCGTGGCGTGTTCAGCCCCACCTTCATACGGACAAAAACAAGGTAAAAGATCCTTCTTGTCTCTTACCACACAATACCCTACTGAATAAAACCTGCACGGCTGAACTCAACACCGATGCGTTTATTTTACGCCTTATAAAGCGTGGCTCAATGAGAGTGAAAGGAGACAAAATACATCCGAACAAGGACAGACTGTGCAGGACGATTGTTTTTCAGGTGTAGGAATGACAGACACACCTATGGGAAAACTCACCTCAACAAAACTTTATCCTGAACTGACTTGAATTGAAACAGATGCAAATTAGAATTCAAATAGAATTTCCTGTGCGTTTCCGCAGCCAATTTGATTCAAATTCATACTCAATATTGAAAGGAGTCAATTCCTAAAGCTGCAGTCCGCAACTTTTTTGGTGTTAAAAATTTACAAAAATGATATAGTGAGAATGTACAACATAAATCCATTTTCCAAACCGTGTTTTTGTCTTATCCTGAATCATTATGGTACACTTATATAAGTGTTTTTATATTCGGACTATTTCAGACCAGACTGGTAGGACTCGCCACAGATATCACAGAACTGCGTGACTCGCCATAAACTTGGAGAAAAGTAGCTCCGGCTAGAATGTTCCTCAGCAAGACGCGTGCTGTTGTTTATTAACCCCTAGAGGGCCAAAAATCGCGGACAGCAGCTTTAAAGGGATAGTTCACCCAAAAATGAGTGAGCTAGCCAATCAGATCAAAGTTTCATATTTGATAATAACTATATATTAACATTTTATATAATATTAGACTATTATTTAAACATTTAATATTTGACGACTATTTTATGATTGAAATATTCAGAGACCGACAGCAATATCCAGTGATGCAAATACTCAACATTTTTATGAAATTTCGCCATTTTGAATTAAAATGCTATTATTTGATTAAAATTATATGATTATGAAATTCATAACTGAATGTGGTGAGACAAGAAACGTTTTGCATTTTTGCATATTAGCTATACAAATAAGAGTGAATTTTAAAAAAATATATATATTGCAAATAGTTTAAATTGATTACTTAAGAACTACAATAGATCTGGTACTTTTACCGTTCTTCCCTTCTCATCTTTTAATTATTTAATTCATTTTAATAATAAAAATACCCAATAATTACCCCCCAGGGAAAAAAATGGTCCCCCCCAATGTTCAAGACAGGTTACAGCCTTGTTTTGAAGCCCAAAAAAGCACCTCCATCCATCATAAAAATAATCCATACGACTCCAGAGGGTTAATAAAGACCTTGGATGGATATTGTTCCCACAAAAGCCCATCGCTTCGCTTCAAAAGGTCTTTATTAACCACATGGAGCCGTATGGATTACCTTTAAGATGGATTGATGCACTTTTTTGGGCTTAAAAATCTCAACCCCCATTATAAAGCTTGGAAGAGCTGGGATATTTTTTAATATAACTGTGTTTGACTGAAAGAAGAAAGTCATATACACCTAGGATGGCTTGAGGGTGATTAAATTATGGGATAATTTTCATTTTTGGGTGAACTAACCCTTTAACCCTTCAAAAACCCATTAAAAAGTTGAGGACGATGGAACTGATAGGCCTAAAGGCAGGAAAACACCAAGCCGACGCAGACGAACTAGTGGCGACGAAAGCAGACTGCAGGGTCTGGGTCCAAAGTTGCCCTGACACACCAAACCAACGCTCAACCTCGACGGCCAAGCAGCACGTCCGTTTCATTAAGATGAAATGCCTTTCCGTACCAGCAGGTGGCAGTAGCTGAACAGCCAATCAGAATGATCAGATGGCCCGACGAGCTCCGACGCCGAATCAACATGTTGAATCGGCCGAAAAAAAGCAGACTAGGACCAACTTCAGCCGACGGTGCAGAACACACTGAGAAAACTTAGTCGGCCGACGAACAAACTGCCCAACGGCCAACCATCGGCTTGGTGTGTTCCTGCCTTTAAACTCGATTCCAGGTTTTGGTTTACAAAAATACATCACTACAGCACTCTATACTGCTTATATTAGCTCAGATTCTGAATGGATAAGAATGGAAACCATGTTTTCTATCCTCAACAGAAAACTGTCATGAGAATCATGTAGAAACGTTCTTAAAATAACCACAACAACAAAAACACTAGCTAATTTACCAAACGGAGTCTCAAGAGAACAGTCAATATAAAAACAGTCCAAATTATCACATTCAGAACATCTTCACACAAACATTTTCCAGCCACTTTGTTCCCCAGACAATTAAAGAGCACAACACAATGGAAACTGTGACCGCAACGGGCCAGTGAGAACCATTGACCATATCCACTCGACCAGAACACAGAACCGGCATCAGGCCCAGGCTTCCCATCCGCTCACACCCACCAATTAGTTAATAGGAAAAGGGCAACTGCATTGGGCAGGTTCTGGTTCCATCGCAATGAGACAACAACATGGCTTCTACTAAGAGTTTATGAGCAGCTCTTGGCACGAGCTCTGCTCTGGATAGGCCGCAGTGCAGTTCACTCTTGAGCATTGAGGTTTACAACCGGTCTCGAGGAAGACGAGGCACAGGCTGTGCTTTGTTTACAGAGCGCACTAAGTGTTTAATGAGCATCGAGGGGACGCGTTCACTCGCTCAGAGTGCCACATCATAATGGAAAACCCAACTACAGCCACGGCTTTTCACTGCGCTGCTCACAGAAACTGTGAATAAAGGTAAAATCAGGAGCCCAAAAATACATCCACAACGACAAGTTTGGTTCTGATAACAGTTCTTGAATGTCCACATTCTATGGAACACCAAATAAAAAGATGTTTCCTAGAAGTAATCAGTTTTTTTAATTAAATCATTACGGAACCATCAAGCGAAATCGGAATCATTGAATTCCTAACGATTTCCATCCCTTGACCAAACATCAGCTGAATTCTACTGATTGGCTAATGAACTGATATTACTTATTGGAAGAACTGTTTACTCAGATTATTAAATGATATTATTACTTATTATCAAAGCTATGCATGTTACATTGATTTTTATCATGATAAAGAGGGTTTTAGGCACTCTACTAGTTTTACCACAGGTATAAAGGTGTTCTTTGGGTATAATACACCGTATCACACAGCCACTTGATCATGGCCTCATACATGATAATTTAAAGAAAATTTAAGGAATAAATTGAATGGAACACAATACATCAATGTGAAGAGTTCAGATGCAAAAGCCTCTAAATGCCATCTGAAATTTTCTTCTAAAATGACCATTTTTATCAAGCTTGTATGTTTATGTTCAGTTATTTCACTTTAATGGCAATGAAAAGGGCCTATTAATTGCCATTAAAGTGAAATTACTGAACCTAAACATAGGAGCTTGATAAAAATGCTCATTTTAGAAGAAAGTTTCAGACGGCACTTAGAGGCTTTTGCATCTGAACTCTTCATGTGTTCTCTAAATGTAAATGCCAAGGAAGAAACTCAAAGAGTTGTTTTAGCAACACTTCAAAGTTTGGAAATATAACTTCCAAAAGATATACATATAGTGTTTAAAGAGGCTATATGTACAAATCAGAAACCCTTGTCATTAGTGACACCAGTGGGCATTAAGTGAACTGCAGTCCTTTTTCTTTTTTCTTTTTTGTTCTTTGCTTAGAAGTAAAAATACGTTGGAATCTGGATATGCGAGACCTTTGAATGAATGTAGTTTTAATGAATCCTTTTTCTTTGCATGACACATTGACATTACAGTACAGAACGGCTCTTTCAGTATGTGTGTTCAGTTTTTGTGTTCAGCTCTTTCAGTTTTATCCTGAACATTGTATAAGCATTCGTTTCATGTGTCATTATACAGAAGAGACGCTCTCGGGAGAGTGTGTAAATGACACATCCATTAATTTTCCTGGCAAAAACATCCCGATTCCTTCACATAAAATCAGTCTACAGGCTTTCATAGACAACCTAGGAAGTAAGAGAAGGTCTCGTTTTTTTTTTAAGTTTCGTTACAAGGATGTTTAGATATTTGTATTGGAATTTTTTTTTTTTTTTTTGCAGTGCATGCAACATTTAAAGTGCCCTAGAATCAGAATTTGAATTTACCTCGGCATAGTTGAGTAACGAGTTCATTACATGGAAAGACATACATTGAGTTTCAAACCCCATTGTTTCCTCCTTCTTATGTAAATCTCATTTGTTTAAAGACTTCGGAAAACACTCGGATCTCAACATAACACCGACTGTTACGTAACAGATCAATATGTATGACCCCAATATTTGCATAATGCCAGCCCATTCGACGCATTAGACAAGGAAAGGCAGTATTAACGCTGGATCTGTGCACAGACAAGGTAAGCAAGCAAGAACAACAGCGAAAATGGCAGATGGAGCAATAATAACTGACATGATCCATGATATCATGATATTTTTAGTGATATTTGTAAATTGTCTTTCTAAATGTTTCGTTAGCAGTTGCTAATGTACTGTTAAATGTGTTAAGTTACCATCGTTTATTACTGTATTCACGGAGAGAGTCGTTGCTATTTTCATTTTTAAACACGTGCAGTATGTATAATGCATAACACAACTTCATTCTTTTAAATCTCTCCAACAGTGTGTAATGTTAGCTTTAGCCACAGAGCATAGCCTCAAACTCCACAGAATCAAATGTAAACATCTAAATAAATACTTTACTCACATATTCGAAGCATGCATACAGCATGCATGACGAACATCTTGTAAAGATCCATTTGAGGGTTATATTAGCTGTGTGAACTTTTTTATTATGCGATGTATATATAGTCGAGAGCTCGTGTGGCAGAGGAAGCGCATCTCTTAAAGGGGCCGTGCTGAAAAAATCAGTGCATAGTTAATGATGCCCCAAAATAGGCAGCTAAAAATTATTAAAAAAATCTATGGGTATTTTGAGCTGAAACTTCACAGACACATTCAGGGGACACCTAGGACTTATATTACATCTTGTAAAAAAACAATCTAGGGCACCTTTAATTCCATGAATTTATGCTCCCATTTAAAGCCTTAATTTATGGAAGGGTGAATAGAAACTCTGGTTATGTCAAAACATAGTAAAACTACAGCCAAACATGGTCTAGATTGCTCTAATGCTGACACTGTTTAGTTTGAGATGATCATACATTAAGGTCTAAACATTTGTAAAATGTAGCCCTAAAAGACTCAAATAACCCTTGCTCATGGAGTCAGATGATTAACCTCAAACTGGAAAGCAGCAAAAGGGTATCTAATAAAACTCCAAATACGACAACCAAAGTCAACCAGCAGCATCCGTCAGCGTTTAGAGCAGGCATGTGCTGAGGTATCAGCATTCCCTGACATTTCTTACACGCAAACATCAAAGACCTTCCCAACATCTGTTCACTCCTGCATGGGAGTTTATGAGGAAAGTCCACTCTAGAAGAGCGGGAAGTGAAAAACAGGAAGAGAAAGGAATGCAAGCCATCATGGCGGTTAACAACGCGGGGTCAGGATGGAGTCCAAATAAACACAGAGTACAACATGCAATTTAAAGACAGGAAAATCACTACATCAGTCTTCACTCTGTGAATCTGCCAATAAAAGAAGTAAAGGTGACAGAAGATGTTTTGGCTTGCACTTTAGCCGGAGGGCATTTCTGTAGTGTGCATCAAGCCAAAGAGCACCGTTACCATCTGCCTCGGACTGCACAGACCACAGCGCCCAAAGCATGTGCTACACTCGGGATGGATTATTGGATTTGAAGCACACAAAATATATCTAACCAAATAAACCGTAGGTTTATCCTCAGGTGACCCTTGCAACAGCTGCTTGAATCTTGCATAAACAGTGCCAAAATTTCATATTTCTAACCCAAATCAGAGAAAAAGTTATTGCACACACTCCGCTGTGGATGCTGGTTTCCGCCACTAAATAAAAAATTTTAAAAAAAAAGGTAATTGTGACTTTTTATCTCACAATTCTGACTTTTTTCCTCAGAATTGTGTTTATAACTCGCAATTCTGACTTTATATAATGCAATTCTGAGAAAAAAATTCAAAATTGTGAGAAATAAACTTGCGAGAAAAAAAGTCACAATTATCTTTTTTATTTTTTATTTAATGGCGGTAACAAGCTTTCATACTCTGCAGACTTCACGACGGACTCGTGGCACTCACCATTATCTCAGCAGGTGTGCTTTTATTTAGTCTTGACTGCTTTCCGCCAGCTCTCCTCACCACGACGGGTCTCGCACCTCACAGCGACAGCTCACGAGACACACGGTCTGAAAGAAAGAAGATCAGAAGTGAGGGATCAAAAAGAGTGCAACGAAATGTAGTGTCTGTTACCTAACCCAATGAACACAAGAGCATGAGTGAGGTCAGACGGGGTTTATCCAGATCATCTTAAATTTCTTCAAAAGGTCATGACAGAACCATTAACACTGTAATTCGTTCCTGTGATCAAAGCTGAATTTTCAGCACCATTACTCCAGTCTTCAGCATCACATGATCCTTCACAAATCATTCTAATATGATGAGTCAAAAACAATCTTAAATTATTCCACTTTTGACTGGTAGTGTATTTATAACATGTACCATAACATTGACATTTAAGACCAGTCCAGTCAGTCAAAAAGTTGAGCTTGCCAATACATAGTTTTGCACATCTCTAGTATTATATGCATGTATCTTATTTCTTGGTTATTGCTCATCCAAGCAGCAAGGTCACAGATCAGTGTTGTACAATAAATAATATATCAGTGTTCAGTTCTGCTCAGATCGAAAGTCTTTCTCAACCCTTTCTCAGGAATGTTCAGCATTCGCCGTTTTTCCTGCTCAGAGTCCAAATACTTGCAAAATTCGATAGAAAAAAATGTTGAGTCCAAGACATAGTTGAGCAAACAGGCCTGAACATGCAGATTTAGGAAAACAAACACATGCACAGGTTATCAGCGCAGCAAACGCTGCAGTCTGTTACCATCCAGTGTAAAGCAGCGGCTGCCACCGTGTGTGTGTGTGTGTGTGTGTGTGTGTGTGTGTGCATGTGTACACACCCATGGCAACTCATGCGGTGCTGAGTCGCTCACCCGTGCCGCTCTCACCCGCTGACACAACCTTGATCTCCGGCTACAAGCTGACTAATAGGATGGTCTTTGATTTACAGGAAAAGGAAAGTAAAAAAAAAACTCCACAGGTGCCCACAGCTCATGGGAACACACGGATCTGTTTCCTTCCAAAAAGCCCACTAAAAATAAATAATAATAATTAACATGGAAGTTCTGTAAAGAAATACATACGTATACACCGTTTCAGACCATCAAATCACAGTAAAAGTTATTTTATTGTTTTTATTTATTTTTTTTAATTGTGTGTGTGTAAATGTGTCTAATTAATGTTACCAATGCATTGGCAATTTAAAGCCTTTTTTTACCGTGCCAATAAAGCTATTTGAATCTTGAGTTGATGAATATATAGCTGTCATGGAGCAGCATTTATAGCTATAATTTCCAGCTATTTTTGTACATTAAAAACAGAGATTTTAATTCACATATTTATTTGTGGAGACAAAAATTGACATACTGCCATGGCTAGCCAAAAAATCCTTGCTGAACTAATAGTTTCAAACATGACAGCATGCAAGAGGGCAGCCTTTACCCACAATTATGCAGATTCATTTAAACACACCCTCTGATTTGGACTCCAGCAAACACAAACACACACACACACACACACACACACACACACACACACACACACACACACACTCTCATTCACTCACTCACTCAGCACAAACTTTCTTATAAGACACGTCAGATACTTCTCACACTCCCGTCACCTTGTTGCATTCTAAAATAGAAGAGAAACTGTTCAACTGAACACTGAAAGAAACTGAAGCGACATTGTATCATTCAGCACCGAAACACTGTAGCAGTTGTTGAACGTTCTAAACTCCAGAAACCGCTACACTTGTAACAGGCGCGACATTCCGCTCGAACGCAACAGTGTGTCAGTGAATGAAAAGCTCGCGACACGAGAAAATAAGTTGAGCTCTTACCTGAGCGCGTCTCTGTGGACACAAACTCCTGTACATTTCATGCCACGATCACGCCTATCCACATGCGCGCGCGCACACACACAAAGCGCGCGAAGTGGGCGGGGATTCGGGTGTGTAGTACGTGACAGCGCTGTTCTTTTGCCTATCTCAGCACATGCATAGCAGGCAATTTTACATCGCTATGCGTCCTAAACAAACTTTGAAGGCACGTGCGTCCAGATCGCAGTGTGTTCTTCTGCTGGACGCGCATATACGAGAACACACGCGTCCAGAAGCGCGCGCTGTGTTTTGTTTGCATGTAACGCCCCCCATTTCACGATCACAATAGAGTCTCCGGACCCCTTCTGAGACTGTCCCGTCCGGCCGTTTACAGTGCACTGGAATGAGCTGGCTACAACTGGAAGAGGAAGTCATTTAGTTGAGTTACTTAGTTTAGCTCGGTTTAATGGATTTAGTGTTTCTATTAGGCGACATTTCAGTACCACATCAGATTTACCCATTCATTTAATTCGAAAAAAAAAAAAAAAAAAAAAAAAACACATATATGTATTTTATATATATATATGTGTGTGTGTTTGTGTTATGTATGTATATGTGTATATGTATATATAAAATAATATAAATTACTATTAAATAAACTAAATTGCTATTATTAACTATTAATTGCTATAAAAGGTAAAAACTGCAGAATGAAAATCAAATTATATTGGCACTCAAGCAACCCTTAACAGATTATGATTCTTTAAAATGTATTAATTTATGGTTGGCATGTACCTTTTCAGTATGGGAAACAAAGTTCTATATTATCCAAATTGGCAAATAAAAAACAAACAAAAAAAAAAAATTATGAAAAACTACGATGTTATTTCAAGCCTAGACACAATCTATATTTACCCTGTAAGTTTATACGAACAGACTAACATGCAGAAAGTTGACAAAATACAAAGAATCTTGCACCTCCTAAACTTATATTTATGAATCAGTGATAATGAGCATAAATGTCTATTTCAGCATTTATTGCACTTGTTATCAGTGTTACACACAAACTTCCCCATACATTCCAAAGCCTCCAGACACACCTCCTTTAAACACGGCACAAAACGCCTTTTATGGCAGTAACATACGCCGCAGTCAGCGACCGAACGCTTTATGACGGGCATCTCACCTGTGACATTTGATGGAGGAACTGAAAGGAAAGTGAAAGTTTGAGAGAAATTTCCATTTTCTCTGTTTATATCAAACACAAATTCCCTAAAACTCCCCGAGTGTGAGACTACCAGTTCCGCGGCACTTGGAAAATTATTTTGTGCCAGCGTTTCATAGGCTTTTCCACTAACACAGTGTTTGTTTAAAGACTGATTCTTTTACATTTGATTTTAAGCAATTAAATCGAAACCTCCCATCACAAATCTGTACGCTCAAACATCTGAACTGGAGTTGGCACCACACACTTCCAGAACAGCAAAGCCTTCGAGTAAATGGAAAGATCCGCATTCCCACAGCCGCGCCCTGTGGCGCAACACGGGTCCAAACACGCCAGTCCTTATCTGACTTCACAGAGCTCAACACACACCTCTAAACACACAGCAAATAAATTATGAACCGAACTATCTCTTGATGCATTTCAGAATTCATCCAACAACTCAAGTGATAGATGATAGACAAATGCATTGGAATACCTGGGACTTTTTAATGCCAAGTACCCTCAATTGTGATGATGCCCCTAAACACTCAAAATATGAGGGTAGCTATTATGTTTTAATGTATATAGACCCATTTATATTGTGTGAGATAAATATGGAATGCAATATACTTTAAAGACAACATGCCGTTTCCAAAATCCAATAATTAGCTCTTATTTGTTATTGTACTAGCCAAACTAAGACAAATATTTTCAATTAATATATTTGAATAACACTAATTATAATGTTCCAGAGCAACTTTACTGAATATAGTGCCACAGTGAGCAAGATAATAAAAAAGATGAATGTAACTGTGCCATCTTTGTATATCTAAAGTCTTTGGTTTAAGTCAATAGTTCTTAAAAGAACAATTTCTTTGTTTAGTGAAGAACAATTTATTAATCTAAAGAACTTTTTGTGCAATGGAAAGATTCCATGGATGCTAAAAGTTCTGGAACCATCAATGCCAATTAAAGAACACTAAAAAATGCTGGGTTAAAAACAACCCAAGTTGGGCTGAAAAATAGACAAACCCAGCGGCTGGGTTAAATGTTTGCACAACATGCTGGACAGTTTTATTTAACTCAACTATTGTTTACAAATGACTCTATATCTGGTTAAAATGAACCAAAAATAAGTTGGAAATTAAAAATCAGAGACATAATTACTAGAGGAGTAATAATCAAACTGCAAACATTAATTATTAAGATAATAAATGTTTATTGTTTAATTATTATTATTCAACATTAATAATTGTTCATTTCTTGCATATTTTGGGTTCATTTTAAGCAAGCAACACAGTAATTTTTAAACAATAGTTGATTTAAATAAAACTACCCAGCATGTTGGGCAAACATTTAACCCAACTGCTTAGTAAAAAAAAAACTATTCGCTGGGTTAAAACAACACAAGTTGTGTTAAAAAAATGGACAAACCCAGCAGTTGGGTTAAATGTTTGCCCAACATGCTGGGTTGTTTCATTTAACTCAACTATTGTTTAAAAATTACTGTATTGCTTGCTTAAATGAACCCAAAATATGCAAGAAATGAACATTTATTAATACATTTAATTAATAATAATTAAACAAACCCAATCGCTAGGATAAAACAACCCATTTGCTGGGATAAAACAACACAGTCACTGGGATAAAACAGCCCAGTCGCTAGGATAAAACAACCCATTCGCTGGTTAAGACAGCCCAGCTGGGATAAAACAGCCAAGTTGCTGGGTTAAAACAACCCAATCGCTAGGATAAAACAACCCATTCGCTGGGATTTGCTGGGTTAAAACAGCCCAGTCGCTGGGTTAAAACAACCCATTTGCTGGGATTTGCTGGGTTAAAACAGCCCAATCGCTAGGATAAAACAACCCATTCGCTGGGATTTGCTGGGTTAAAACAGCCAGTCGCTGGGTTAAAACAACCCAGTTGCTGGGATTTGCTGGGTTAAAACAGCCCAGTCGCTGGGATAAAACAGTGCTGGGTTTAAAACAACAACCCATTTGCAAAACAGCCCAGTCGCTGGGTTAAAACAACCCAGTTGCTGGGATTTGCTGGGTTAAAACAGCCCAATCGCTAGGATAAAACAACCCATTCGCTGGGATTTGCTGGGTTAAAACAGCCCAGTCGCTGGGTTAAAACAACCCATTCGCTGGGATTTCCTGGGTTAAAACAGCCCAGTTGCTGGGTTTGTCCATTTTCAGCCCAGCATTTTAGTGAATCTTTGTTTTGTGTTGGCTAGTCCAGCCTGAAAAAAAATGCAGTTTTTTGTCAAGATGTGTGAGTTTAGAAACAAAATTTATGATAGTTGTTGTCAGATTTCATTGGTGATTTGAAATATGAAATTTAATCTAAACTTGTTGAATTTTTAACTTGTTGAAGTTTCCTATTCAAAGAGATAGGAGCTGCACTTGCATGACTGAAATAGCTGCCAGAGAGGCATTTCAAAGAGATGGCCGTCGAGTGAAATGACGTGCCTGAAACGGACTTTGCTTAAAGGTTCTTTGGGGAACCAAAAATGGTTCTTTCTATGGCATCACTGAGAAAATAAACATTTATTTTTAAGAGTTGTCCTAACAGATTGTGCGTCCTCAATATAATTTTGTTAAATAACTTACTACTACACTAGACTACTGTAAAAGGTGCAGGATGAATCTGTAACATTGATGCATGATAGAGGAGTTCAGAACAAAATCAAGAACAGCCAAAGTAAAAAATATTTGCCTGAACAGCCTGTGCTTCATCTCAATCACCGAGGACATTTGGCAACAAAACAAAGCTGTTTTATTCCAGCTGATGCATTTATCCAGCGGTCAGGCCTACGAAATGGAGAAAACTACACCAGCTTCCACACAGCAGTGATCCAAACATAACAGAACAGACATGAGCCCCGTTTGTGTTAATGAAAACAGTAGATACAATCTAGAATCTGTTTCAGCCAAAACTAAAGGGGGTGGGTGGGGTCAGAATTTGAACTCAAACTCACTTCACGGACAGGTTGACCAGTCCACAACCTCGCTGACTTCTAAAGACCTTATCAAGCTTGATCTCAATTCAAAACACAGATACAACTGCTGTCGTCATCAACTGAGCTAATTCAATACACTGAAATCGCCTGTTGGGGAAAATTGAATTTCGTGAGCCTGTGTTTAGCATAGATGACAATCTGATCTAATTTATTTTCCTTCGCATGAAAACTGCAGATCTTATGAATGCAAACTGATGAGAGGGAATTAAAAAGCACAGCAGGGCCAATGAGAATACATTAAAAACTCTTTTGTATTAAACTCAAGCACTGAGATCGTCCCGTTACTGACATTAATGATTCCTCAATTCTAACAGTGTGATGAGGAGAGATTTGCTAGTATTTTTTCTAAGCAATTGGACAGTGGGTTTTCTCTTGGCAGATAATAAAACAAGTTGAAATAGTAGTGAAACTGAGTGATTATTAAGGGCCGTTTACACGACACAATTTTTAACTAAAAAAAGGAAAACGTATGCGTTTTGGCCGTTCATTTTACACGACAACTGCGTTTTGTGTGCCTGAAAACACAAACTTTTGCCGAAATCACGCAGTCTGTGATGGACAGATCGTTAATGGCAGGAAATCCAAACATCTTTCATCATTCATCGACCTCAAATATGGCTTATATCACTTGAAACAAACTTTACAAGTCCGATCGCCAACGTTAACCTAGATAAATGTACGCTTATTGCATGACATGGAGACGCCGACGCGATCACTTGCATTTAACTTAAAATACTCCATTTTTCATCATAAGAATAATCCAACATTTGAAACTGTAAATGGTTTGCTTTTATTTCTGTAAACTCACAATAACAATAAAACGTGCTTTCGTAAAATAATGAAAACAAACCGGATGCGCTTTCTGCCGTCTCAGTCTCAAGTGAACTTGAGCGTGTCACAAAAAATCAACCAAAACTCAGCGTATACTTGCCTCACAGACATGAGAAATATATCTATGGAAAGCTTGAAATGTCTACTTTTAAATAAACCGATTCAAATCTAAAAACAAATATTCTTAGGTTATGTAATCCGTATGAAACGTGAATATAAGCACATCCACTAGTGCGTAGATGACGAGTCAGCATCATCAGCTTCACCTCTGCAGCTGAAGAAACGCAAAACACAACTTTAGCAATAAATTATTAAAATATTCAGACAGTCTCCTTCTGTTTTTCATGCCACATTCATTATAAAAGTTATAAATATGGATATGTTTTCTTACAAAAACACATGGCTTCGCTTCAGAAGGCCTTTATTAACACCCTGGAGTTGTATGGATTACTTTTTACTTTTTTGGGCTTCAAAATCTCACCCCCTATTCACTCCCATTATAAAGTTTGGAAGAGCCAGAATATTTTTAAATATAACTGACTGTGTTTGACTGAAAGAAGAAAGTCACCTACACCTAGGATGGCTTGAGGGTGAATTATGGGATAATTTTCATTTTTGAGTTTTTAACTATCCCTTTAATAAAGAAATTTTATTTATAGAAAGAAAACTACAGTTATGCTATTGCTAATTTGATCTAATTGTATTACTGACTGTACTTAATGTTTGAAATTTATATTAGCCTACTTTATTAGTTGGTTGTTCTTTAGGCTGATTTTTGTTCATGGTATTCAGCTGCAACAGAATGTTTTGCAAAAAGACACAGAATAAATATGTTTGATATAGCTATGTTTGACTTTACCATATTGGAATTGAAACTGTGAATCGATAAAAATCAGAATCAATAATCAGAATCGCTAAAATTGATAAAGTCTTCATGTAAACTACAAAAACACAGATTTGTGAAAATGGTAACGTTGTGTATTACATGTCCAGCGACTATACGCGTTTCTTTACAAAGTGACATCGCCATCTACTGGCCTGGAAGCAGAATACAGTGTTTTTATTTGTTTTCCAATGGGGAACAGGGATCGTTTTGACAACGTTGTCGTCTGTATGTGAAGTTTTTAGTACATCGTTGTCATGTAAACATATCCTAAGACAGACGGTTCAAACTGCATATGTGGCCAGGCCTGATGTTTAACCAGATTACAAACCACCTACCAAAGGCAGCTGTCTCAGGCTTGTGAAAATCTGATTTTATGTTTCGTCAGCAATTAAAATAATAATAATAATAATTAAACAGATTTGAGTCTTTGTTGAACAATTAAGGTAATAAAGACTTAGGGAGGGCTCTTGACAACCATCTAAAACAACCTAGCAACCACCCAGAACACTATAGCAACACCCTGGCAACCGCCCTCAACACCGCTTACATAAAAACAAATCTGGATTCACTCAAGATTTTTAAATAGCCATAAATTTCCCTTTGTGTGTGTGTCTCTAGGCAGAATTCAATTTAAAGTCTTCTGTTTGTGACCTCAGTATCACTTCTCTATACCAAAAAAAGAAAGTTTCACTTCTATTTTCTCCTGAAATTTGCTCTGAGTTTCACCTAAAACTCAGCATTGGAAAAAAACAAAAAGCAGATGATGATGTAAACATTTAATCATCTAAACCCCTAGCTTACATCAATACACACAAAACTGAAAGAGTTTCATCAATCATCATTATCCAGTTCACTTTATCATTTTAGAGATATGAGGGAGTTATACACAAACACATGTCAAAGTGCAAGAGGTAAAACCATTCAAATTATCTGATAAAAGAGCAATAAAACACTCAAGCATATGCTCACGTTTGTGTACAAACATGTGACATTAATTACAAATAGGGTTATGGGATTGTTCAACTAAACAAACAATAATACTAAGTTAAAATCACTTCCAATATAGAAACAGCGATGTTTGCTGTATACAACAACAGCCTCACAAACACATGGTTTTGTGTGTTTCATGTCTATTTGTGGGATTTAAACGAATCCGTCAGCCTGTGTTAGCACACTTTATCACCACAATCAGCATTTTCAAGACTTTTCAACCAGCTTAATAGTTTCCCTGCCACTTGGCCACTTAGATAAGCCACGGCAACAAGCTTTCTTATAGGAGAACTATTATTATCGAGATCATAAACACACTGTCAGAGGCTACAGGACCTGGATTCGGAGCGGTTCACGACTAGTCATGTGGCTATTTAAAGAGCAGTCTGACCTGTAACACGAGCAGGAGCCATCAATTAGACATTTCACCTAAAGCAGTGAGACGGAACACTGAGCCCTGGGAATGTGAACGGGATTCGGTGGGTTTGAATAGGTGCCAATCACTGGTGCTCACTGCTAGAATCCTCACATTATAAACTAATAGAACCAGAACATGAAAATG
The DNA here is from genome assembly GCA_028476615.1 of Culter alburnus. NCBI lineage: Eukaryota > Metazoa > Chordata > Actinopteri > Cypriniformes > Xenocyprididae > Culter > Culter alburnus. The sequence continues at coordinate 379,376 of JAOTNS010003645.1, forward strand.
CTTTTGCAAACATCATTCTATTATCTGCAGGCCACAAAACCGCGTGTTTCATGTTTAGTTGAACATGGACAAATACATCCAAATACAAACAATCTGATAAAGTCACAGCAAGCATTTTATCCAGAAAGTGTTTAAACTTTACATACAAGACTTTTGTGATGTCAAGCAAGCAAATTCACGCTCTTAAAGGGATAGTTCACCCAAAAATGATTATAGGGGCTTTTGCACCAGAGGAACCTTTTCATAGTTCCTAGAACTATTGGCTGAAATACCCGGATTTTGCCGTGTTCGCACCACAGAAACTAGGAACGATTTTAGTTCTAGGAACTCCTTTTGAGGGAACTAAATTAGCTCCTACTTCAGAGTAGAGTCTAAACCAGCACTATAGGAAGTATCAGTGATGTAAGTGTACGATGATTGGTCAAACGCATGTCAAACACCGGCACCCGGCATTTTTAAAAAGCCTTGTAAACGCATTTACTTCACGAACATGGAAAACCGTGATAACGGCATTTACCTGATGTCTGCAGGGTTCTTTTCTCAGCCTCAAATGAAATGTAATTTTGAAAGTTGTCATAGGAGATTTAGTCTCTTAGCCCCACTTTTTGCTCTTTTAGTCGTGTAGATTATGCATTTACATTCCATCTCCGTTATCATGAAACCCACGACACACAACAAACACAGCTACGATCACGGCATCCTTCATCCACCGGTTTTTGTGGCGTTTAAAAATATATAACTAGTAAAAATATATCAAAAATGTCTTTTTTTATAAACATGAATTCAACATTCTAAAATAATACACTCAAAATATATATTAAAAAATTACAATCTTCCAGACTTTACTGCAAAATATCTTTCTTTTAATTCAGCCAAGAGGTCGCTGTGATGTATCGATCTTCTACTGGTCACACATTTTCATGTGATGCGAATTCACTGTTCAGAGTTCACCAAACTTGAACTTTGGAACGCAGTGAAATTTTTCACATTCCAGCACAAAAGGAACTACTAGTGATGTAAGTGTACACTGATTGGTCAAACGAACACGACACATCAGCACCCGCCATTTTTAAAAAGCCGCCTATATTTACTCCACAAACTGACTCTACAAACATGGAAAACAGTGACAGATGGACCTCTCAACATTATACTAAAAAGAAAATCCAGCGAGACTTTCAGCAGACCAAGTGAAACATGATTACGTACAGTGGCATGCGAAAGTTTGGGAACCCCTTGCAGAATCTGTGAATAATTTTAACAAAATAAGAGGGATCATACAAAATGCATGTTATTTTTTATTTAGTACTGTCCTGAGTAAGATATTTTACAAAAAATATGTTTATATATAATCCACAAGACAAAAAAATAGCTGAATTTATTAAAATAACCCCATTCAAAAGTTTGGGTTCCGGGTTCACCAGATTCATCAGTTTTCAAGCATTTTTTTGCATATCTGAACCTTTCCAGCAGTGACTGTATGATTTTGAGATTCATCTTTTCACACTGAGGACAACTGAGGGACTCAAACACAACTATTAAAAAAGGTTCAAACATTCACTGATGCTCCAGAAGGAAACATGATGCATTAAGAGTCGGGGGGTGAAAACCTTTGAACAGGATAAAGATGTCCAATTTTTTCTTATTTTGTAAAAAAAAAAAAAAATATATATTATATATATATATATATATACACACACATTTTTTTTTCATTTAGTACTGCCCTTCAGAAGCAACAGAAGACACTTAAATGTTTGCCAGAAGACAAATTAAGTACAATTTACCTTGATCTTCAAATTCCAAAGTTTTCACCCCCTGACTTTAATGCATTGTGTTTCCTTCTGGAGCATCAGTGAATGTTTGAACCTTTTTAATAGTTGTGTTTGAGTCCCTCAGTTGTCCTCAGTGTGAAAAGACGGATCTCAAAATCATTCAGTCACTGCTGGAAAGGGTTCAGATATGCAAAGATGGTGGAAAACCAAAGAATCTACAGGAGCTGGAGGATTTTTCTGAAGAACAGAGCTCAGTTTAACTGCTCAGAACAAACAAGAGACTCATGAACAACCATCACAAAACACAAAAACAGTCGTGGATCATCAGGTAACCACACACAGTATTAAGAACCAATGGTTCCCAAACTTTTGAACGGGGTCATTTTAATAAATTCAGCTATTTTTTGTCTTGTGGACTATATATAAACATATTTTTTTGTACAATATCTTACTCAGGACAGTACTAATTAAAAAATAACATGCATTTTGTATGATCCCTCTTATTTTGATAAAATTATTCACATTTTCACAGATTCTGCAAGGGGTTCCCAAACTTTCACATGCCACTGTATTTCTGGTCAGCTAGCAACATTGGGCATCAACCACGCGACAAAAGTTAATACTTTTTCATAGCACTGTTGTACAAAGAGAGTAGACAGTATATCAAATAACGTATAAGACAGGACTGTTAAACAGAATGCAATGCTCTGGCTGAGCTGTTCTCAGCGCTGTCAAAATGAAAGTCACAACAACAAGCGCAGTTTACGTCACTTCAGAGTTCCTACTGACGGTGCGAATGCAATCACGAAAATGGCACTAGGGTCTGTTTTCATTTATACTTCTGCGTCGTTGTCCGCGTTGACGTGCATGCAGACCACTAGTAGGCAGTGTCCACGGTCATGTTGAGCATCAAGGCAAAAGCCGAAGAAGCAGCTTGTCATGTACGTTGTCAGAGAAGCTTACAAATAGAAGTGGCTAATAGGTAACGACTTCTGTTGCAGTTTGACTGCATGTGTCCCCTGAAACAGAGCGTTTTTCATTCCTATGGAAGTTAAAAACGCTTGCAGTTTTTTGACCCAAGGAAGGGGCTCTAGCAGACCAATCACAGCCCTTGCGGTCCACGTAGAATTGACGCGTGGTTACATTTTTGAGGTGCACGTCAGGCTACGCGTGGTACACACAGTCTATGCCATAGCTACGGTGTACACTCGACGCAGAAGTATAAATCAGCCTTTAGTTCTCCGGGAACCACCTTATAACTAATTTCCAAGAACAACATGGTGCGAAAGCCCCTATTATTATTATTACATGCATACTGTATGTGTACTTTTATTTAAAGGTGCCATAGAATTGAAAATTGAATTTACCTCGGCATAGTTAAATAATTAGAGTTCTGTTCATGGAAATGACATACAGTGAGTCTCAAACTCTATTGTTTCCTCCTTCTTATGTAAATTTGATTTGTGCAAAAGACCTCTGAAGAACAGGCGAATCTCAACATAACACCGACTGTGAAGCAACAGTCGGGATCATTAATATGTACGCCCCCAACTTTTGCATATGCCAGCTCATGTTCAAGGCATTACACAAGGGCAGCCAGTATTAACGTCTGGATCTGTGCACAGCTGAATCATCAGACTAGGTAAGCAAGCAAGGACAACAGCGAAAAATGGCAGATGGAGCAATAATAACTGACATGATAACATGATATTTTTAGTGATATTTGTAAACTGTCTTTCTAAATGTTTCGTTAGCATGTTGCTAATGTACTGTTAAATGTGGTTAAAGTTACCATTGTTTCTTACTGTATTCACGGAGACAAGAGCCGTCGCTATTTTCATTTTTAAACACTTGCAGTCTGTATAATTCACAAACACAACTTCATTCTTTATAAATCTCTCCAACAGTGTGTAATGTTAGCTTTAGCCACATAGCACTATCAAAATCATTCAGAATCAAATGTAAACATCCAAATAAATACAGCATATATGATAATGTGAGCATAGTGACGAACACTTTGTAATTTTGAGGGTTATATTAGCTGTGTGAACTTTGTTTATGCAATGTATTATAGAGTTGCGAGCTTGGGGGCGGGGAGCGCGAGCATTTAAAGGGGACGCACGCTGAATCAGCACATTTTTAATTATGCCCCATAATAGGCAGTTAAAAAATTGAATAATAAAAAATCTATGGGGTATTTTGAGCTGAAACTTCACAGATACATTCAAGGGACACCTTAGACTTATATTACATCTTGTGAAAAAGGGTTCTAGGGCACCTTTAAAGAAGAAACCAAACCAATTTATAGTTGACATTCAAGGCTTAATGCTATAGAAAAGCAACAATAATGTTCAGGAAGAGTGTTTTCAGCTTGTTTTTTATTTTTACAGAAAAATACGGCATGCAATTGCTTCAAACAATGGTATAGCAATTCAAAACATCATTGTGATAAATAAATCGCATTTACAATTTCAAGGGAATAATCGACAATTTTGCTGTTTGTCATAATTGTGCAGCCCTAACATAAGGGTGGCTGAGTAAAATATGACAAAATTTTCATTTTTGGGTGAACTATCCCTTTAAATAGCACAAATAATCATAATACAGATAAAACAAAGCTTGAGGTTAGACCTTAAATTAAATGAATTAAGTGAATAACTATAAAATGCCAATTATATACCAAGTATGCAATTTTTTTACAACAACATTTAAAAGAAGAAATGCGTTACAATATTTAAGTGAATCATGCAAAACTGCTCTGCAATACTAATATTAAAATATAATGCAAATGTATCCGGTTACTTTTCTTTTTTACAGTAAAGTCTTGTATTCAGGGAGATCAATGCATCATCACTTTATTACACAACGCTTGTGCATTAGTTGGAAAAGTGCATGTATTAGAATCAATGCTTCAGATGTGAGTCCCCAGCTTTGGTCTGTCTGAGTCTGTGTGTGTTTAGTGTGTGTTTGGTGTGTGTTTAGTGTGGGTGGAGGATTTTACTGCCTGTTAAACATCCCAGCTGGCCAATACATCCACATACAAACACATGGCTGGCATATCCCACATAAAAACCTCGCTAAACCACGCGTGTTTAGTTCATAGAACAATCACCATAGCGTAACCGCAAACACATTAAGAATAATCAAGTTAAACAAACAGAAAACGAAATATGATCAAGATACTCACAGTGAAAGAATCAGCTGACACAACGGTGACTCAGTAGAGCGCACTACTTCCGCATTCACTGGCGATGAGCTATGCGTCGACCAATCACATTAGACCGTGTCTGTGCAGGATACCAATGGCGCGGCGGAATGCGTCGCGTACTAGACGCTCAGAAGCCAATGGAGGGCTACGGGAGGTTAGCGGCTCAAACAACAGGGCGCCTGAATTCCGCGAACACACCCACACACGAGCCAATCGGGGCGAGGCTGGGGCGGGGGGAGGGGTGAAGTATGAGCCAATAGAAAATCACAGCGCGGCACTGGGGGGAGCACGTGGTTCACGGCGTTAAAGCGACGGAGCGCGCAATAAAAAACGTTTAAAACAAGAACATGTGTTATGTTAATGTCACGATGCAATTGTCAGGATTGAACAGAAAGATTTTGAGAGATAGAAAGCCTTTAGTGATGATTATGTGTGTGATACTGGAGTATATATCACTTGGATGTACTGTAGTATCAAATATGTATGTATTTGGGAATTAGCATTATAAAAATGTGCAGTGGAGTTACCATGGCACAGATTACCATACTTATAGGCTACTGTGTATATATAACAAAGAATACTTCCACGGTATTTTAAATAATACCATGGTAAAACATGATATTTCCCCTGCACCATGATAACAAACACAAGGGCATAACTGAACAGACTCAACAGAAGCGCTCCGTTCACCTGAAGCCTCTGGATTTAATCGATCTGCTCGAGAGCTTTCAAGAGCGGAACAGGTTTATGTTCACACTAATAGAGTAAACACTTGATCTGGGTACAGAACAAAGAACAGAATATAATCTTTAATGCCACAGTAACTGTAGAAGATGCAATACACTGCAGGACTACAGAGCATGACAACATGTGTATTGTTTTGAACATGCATTATATTGTTTATGATTGTGCATTGCATAGCCTACACTCTAAAAAATGCTGGGTTAAAAATGGACAAATGATGGCTGAAAATGGACAAACCCAGTGATTGGATTGTTTTAACCCAGCGGTTGGGTTATTTTAGCCCAGCAGTTGGGTTGTATTAACTCAATGAATGGGTTGTTTTAACCCAGTGTTGTTTTAACCCAGCGATTGTTTTTTTTTTAACCCAGCGTTGTTTTAACCCAGCAATTGTTTTTTTAACCCAGCATTGTTTTAACTCAGCAAATGGGTTGTTTTAACCCCGCGAAACAGTTGTTTTAACCCAGCGGTTGGGTTGTTTTAACTCAGCAAATGGGTTGCTTTAACCCAGCGAAACAGTTGTTTTAACCCAGCGGTTGGATTGCTTTAACCCAGCGAAACACTTGTTTGAACCCAGCGGTTGGGTTGTTTTAGCCCAGTGAATAAGTTGTTTTAACCCAGCGGTTGGGTTGTTTTAACCCCACAAAACAGTTGTTTAACCCAGCGGTTGGGTTGTTTAGCCCAGTGAAAGTTGTTTAACCCAGCGGTTGTTTTTAACCCAGCGGTTGGGTTGTTTTAACCCAGCGGTTGGGTTGTTTTAGCCCAGTGAATAAGTTGTTTTAACCCAGCGGTTGGGTTGTTTTTGTTTTAACCCAGCGTTTTGGGTTGTTTAGCCCAGTGAAAGTTGTTTTAACCCAGCGGTTGGGTTGTTTTAACCCAGCGAAACAGTTGTTTGAACCCAGCGGTTGGGTTGTTTTAGCCCAGTGAATAAGTTGTTTTAACCCAGCGGTTGGGTTGTTTTAACCCAAAACAGTTGTTTTAACCCAGCGGAACAGGAATTGTTTTAACCAGCAAAGGGTTGCTTTAACCCAGCGGTTGGGTTGTTTTAACTCAGCAAATGGTTGTTTAACCCAGTGTTTTAACCCAGCGGTTTTTTAACCAGTGGGTTGTTTAACCCAGTTGATTGTTTTAACCCAGCGGGGTGTTTTAACCCAGTGAAAAGTTGTTTAACCCAGCGGTTGGGTTGTTTTAACCCAGCGAAACAGTTGTTTTAACCCAGCGGTTGGGTTTTAACAGCAAATGGGTTGCTTTAACCCAGCGAAACAGTTGTTTTAACCCAGCGGTTGGGTTGTTTTAACAGCGGTTGGGTTGTTTTAACCCAAACAGTGTTTTAACCAGCGGTTTGTTTTAACCCAGCAGCGAAACAGTTGTTTTAACCAGCGGGTTGGATTGCTTTAACCCGAGTTGAACCAGCGGTTGGGTTGTTTTAGCCCAGTGAATAAGTTGTTTTAACCCAGCGGTTGGGTTGTTTTAACCCCGCGAAACAGTTGTTTTAACCCAGCGGTTGGGTTGTTTTAACCCAGTGGTTGGGTTGTTTAACCCGCGAAACAGTGTTTTAACCCAGCGCCCAGTGAGTGTTTTAACCCAGCAAATGGGTTGCTTAACCCAGCGAAACAGTTGTTTTAACCCAGCGGTTGGGTTGTTTTAGCCCAGTGAATAAGTTGTTTTAATACAGCGATTGTTTTTTTTGTTTTTTTTAACCCAGCGTTGTTTTAACCCAGCGATTGGGTTGTTTAACCCAGAGAATGTTGTTTTACCCCGGTGGTTGGTTTGTATTAACCCAGTGATTGGGTTGTTTTAACCCAGTGGTTGGGTAAAATGTTTGCCCAACCTGCTGGGTAGTTTTATTTAACTCAATTATTGTTTAAAAATGACTGTATTGCTTAAAATGAACCCAAAGTATGTTGGAAATTAACATTTAAATATGTTTAATAAACATTTATTAATAAGTTTAATGAATAATATTAAACAATAAACATTAAATTGCTTTAATAAATGTTCACCTTTTGATTATTACTGTTGCCTAGTAATTATGTGTCTGATTTTTATTTAATCAAAACTTATTTTGGGTTCATTTTAAGCCAGACATACAGTAACTTTTAAACAATAGTTGAGTTAAATAAAACTGCCCAGCACATTGGTCAAACATTTAACCCAACCGCTGGGTTAAAACAGCCCAGTTGCTGGGTTTGTCCATTTTCAACCCAACTTTGGTTGTTTTTAACCCAGCATTTTTTTTGAGTGTCTAGTAATTCATTCTTGCATATTGGCACACAATAATGCATGTTGTATCTACAACAGTTTCCACCATCTCAGTCATGTGGCAATAAATATTCTATTCTATTCTATTCTATTCTATTCTATTCTATTCTATCTGCTAGGGGTCTCCAAAAGGGGTCTAACGATCGTTTGATCTTAGACTATTTTTGTGGCATTTCAAAAAATGAAAATATTAGGATTACTAAACTAATATTGAGCTAAAAGTTTCCTTGTCCCTCTCATTTTAATATTTATTACTAATATTATACTTATTTTATATGTATATGACTGCATCAATTATGCAAATATGGCTTTGAGATGCAAAAATAAAGCATTGTAAATATGACGCTGAGCTTGTCACGTCTGGTTACTGTTCTTTAAACACACAGAAGAGTTCAGCCGATCATTAACTGTGAGCAAACACAATTGAAGACTAGAGCTCAAAGATTATCTGTCTCATTAATGTCAGGTTTAGTTGATGCAGTATCATGTAGGTTACCTGACCTAACCTAACCAATGCTGACATATGTTTGTAGCTGGAGCTCTGGGCTATTTTTACGCTGGCTTTGGTCTTTAATCGCAGATTGGCAGTCTGACATCAAATGCCTCCATGCAGCAGTCAACTCACTCAGTTCTTCTGATCCACAGCAGATATTGAAGAACTTATCATTACGTGCAGCATTACATTACATCTGCACTGCAAAAATATGATTTTCTTAAACAGCATTTTTGTCTTGTTTTCCAGTACAAATATCTAAGCATTCTAAAATCAAGATACATTAAGTTGAGACGCAAAATGAAATAAGAAAAATTTCAGAAAAATTCATCAAAATTAAGCGAGTTTTTGCCTAAAAATATTAAATAAAATTGATTTTCCTTTTAATTAAGTTTATTTCTCTCATCCTATTGCCAGATGTTATTTTTTGTTTTATGCATTTATTGTTGATAGTTTTTCAGAAAAAAAGGTTATTTGCTTTTCAAATAAATATATCTTGATTTAAGAATGCATAGATATTATAGTGGACCAAAATACTAAGAAAACTTGTGTGTGTGTGTGTGTGTGTGTGTGTGTGTGTGTGTGTGTGTGTGTGTGTGTGTTTGTGTGTGTGTGTGTGTGTGTGTGTGTGTTGACATGCATATATGAAATTAATTTATTTAGGCACAATTTATGTGTACCTACTGTACAAAATTGAATAATAAATAATAAATAAAGTTCTGTATACACTCTAAAAATGCATGGTTAAAAACAACCTAAGTTGGGTAGAAAATGGACAAACCCAGAGATAGGGTTAAATGTTTGACTTATGTCTGGCTTAAAATTAACCCAAAATCGGCTGGAAATTAAAAATCAGACACATATTTACTAGAGGCAACAATAATAATCAACACTATAAGCAATTTAATAGATGTTTATTATTTAATTATTATTTATTATTATGTTCATTTATTAAACATATTAATAAATGTTAATTTCCAACCTATTTTGGGTTCATTTTAAGCAGCAATACAGTACTTTTTAAACAATAGCTGAGTTAAATAAAACTGCCCAGCTGGTTAGGCAAACATTTAACCCAACTTGGGTTATTTTTAACTCAGCATTTTTTAGAGTGTAGAACTCTAGTGTTCTTGACTCAGCATAATACTTTCATGTTGAATGAGTTTTCTAATTATAAAGCATGTTTACGAGCTGTTTAATTCATAACATTTAGTTAAGATAAAATGAATTCTAACAAATGTAATTAACTGAAAGTAAATCCATAAAATGATCCCATGATGAGTTTCTTTATGAAACACCTGACAGAACCCTTTAAGATTCTATCTTCTAAGAGTGTAATAAACATAATTTCATTCAAGTGTCTCATAACCTGTGTCATCGATATAGTAAAGAGTGCTGGCTGCTGATTGGCTCAGCGGAGTCCCGCCCCCAACTACTTCAGCTTTTCTGGGCTTCTTATCAGTCATATGACTTCTCACCTCTTTTTTCATACATAGTCGTGATGGTGAAACATACACTTTACTGGGTCAAGGCAGTTTAGTCTTTCAGTGTCCTTAAAGATGAGGTCAAAAAACACTTTCTTATTCTGTCTGTCTTAAAGGGATAGTTCACCCAAAAATGAGTTTCTTTCTTCCACTGAAGATATTTTGAAGAATGTTGACATTGACTATCCTACTATAGAAGTCAGATTTGATTACCAACATTCGAAATATATTATTTTGTGTTCAACAGAAGAAAGAATACAGGTTTGGAACAACAAGTGTGAGTAAATGATGACAGAATATTCATTTTTGGGTGAACTATCCCTTTAAACTAAAGCAAACTGTCATATCACCTGCACCTCTAACAGATCAAACACAATCATTATTTTTGGCATTAGGCCTATTCTAGAAAACACTTCCTTTTTAATCATCATGAAAAAGTACCTGAATGTTCTGTCTGATGAACTCAGGTTTCTTCATTTGATATCTGCCCTTTTGCTTTACGTTATCATATTACCATCCAGTCAGATGATCATTTCTAAAGAAACATGATTTATTACCCTTGTTTTTTTTATGACCAAATTAAACTGGAAAGGGAATCAGTGTAGGTAAATCACTTCTGTGATCCGTACAAAAAAACAATGTCAAAAATATGTCAATATTTCAATTTCAGATTTCTCGAGTTTCTAGAAGCTTCATAGAGGGAATCATGTAATGATTCAATGACGCCCTCTAGTGTACATATCAAGGTACTTCACAATCCCAGAATAAATTTTAATTTATTCACCAATATGTAAATCATATTTGAATTTATATTACTTGTATGCAACCCACATTTTCCACTACGCTCATATATGTCATACGGAGCCCTTAAAGGGACATAGCATTTCATGGGGACAGTGCATTTCATGACACTGCAGAAAGGCAAACCCAAAGTTTTTGGACATGCATCATGTTGATAAAACACTATATGAATATGCTAATTCAGTAGCCTGCTAGGTTATATAAGTACTATTTTCAGCAGTATAGTGTTAAAATGAAATTTCTGTCATTACTCACCTTCATGTCGTTCCACACCCGTAAGACCTTCGTTCATTTCAGAACACAAATTAAGATGAAATCCAAGATGTTTTTTTATCCTCAATAGAAAGCAATGAAATTAACACACTCAAAGTCCAGAAAAGTAGCTAGTAAAAAAAAATCGTTAAAACAGTCTAATTGACTGCAGTGGTTCAACCTTAATGTTATGAAGTGACGAGAATACTTTTTGTGCGCAAAAAACAAAACAAAAATAATGACTTTATTCAACAAATTCGTCTGTTGACAACGCAGTTCAGCGCTTCCGTGTTTACGTCCGAATGCCAACTCATTATTGGCCGATGCATGCTCACGTGAACAGGCGTCGGCCAATAGTGAGTCGGCGTTCTGACACAGAACCCGGTAGCGCTGCAACGAAAATAGCATAGGAGAATGACAGGGGAGAGATGAATTTTTTTGAATAAAGTCATTATTTTGTTTTGTTTTTGCGCACAAAAAGTATTCTCGTCACTTCATAACATTAAGGTTGAACCTCTGCATTCACGTTGATTATTTTAATGATGTTTTTACTATATTTCCAGACCTTGAATGTGTCAATTTCGTTATTGAGGATAAAAAACCTCTTGGATTTCATCAAAAAATATCTTAATTTGTGTTCTGAAGATGATCGAAGGTCTTAATGACGACATGAGGGTGAGTAATTAATGACAGAAATTTCATTTTTTAGTGAACTAACCCTTTAAGGGGAAGTTGAACATCACTCTAAGTGTCACAGTTTGTTTGCGCTAGCAGATAAAATACATCAAACTATTTACTTCCTTTAAGCAATACAGATGTGCGCGCCGGCTGCTGTGCTGCCCCGCTGTGAGAGGGTGTGTGTGTGCAAACGCGCTTTTGGCTGGATGAGACTGAAGGGGTGTTGAACCTGAGCTCCAGTCACCAGCGCACATAAAACAGCAGGTCAGTGCGCACGAGAGCTCTTCTGACCGCCTAACTCCACCAAGTACTTCAACATGGTAAGCAAGCAAACATTTAGACCATATTTTCATTCATGTTAAAGGTTCTTCATGGAATCATCAATGCCAATAAAAACCTTAAACTTTAAAAGTGCAAATTGTCTTGTCATAAGTCTTCTAAAGTTAATTTTCTGACTGTCTCTGTAAAGTTAAGATACAGGCAGTAGGAGGACAAAAGATGTCTCTCAGTCTGGAGAAAGTTCTATTTCAGAATGTTTGTATAATTTAATGTATGAATGTATAATTGTCTGAAAACTCGTTTAGAAATATTAAATGATCTCTGTTCTCTCTTTAGACTTCATACACTGACAAAGGAGAGAAGGTAACATGACGGTTGATTTTAAACTATAACAAAACTATGTAAAAGCTTATTTTGGTAAATATATATTTCATGGATTTTTATGTTGTTGTTTTTTTTTCTATTGTAGCCAGAGAAAGGGAAATTTTTAAAGTTTCACCATGTGAAGTTCTGGGTGGGAAACGCCAAACAGGTGAGTCGAATCTGTTATCATAGTTATAAAACTAGAACCATACATCATACATTTACTTCAACTTGATTTACTAAAATAACTAAACTGAAAGCAGTAATGACTGTATTTTGATGGTTTACAGTGATTTGAAATTAAAACATGATCATTTTGCACTTTCTCTTAATAAAATAAGATAGTTTTGTGTTGGATATCTTAGTAAAGATGCTTTAAGGCTCAGTTAAAGGTTTGAATGAAAGCATTTCATAATATGAATATATGGAGGATCAGAGAAACGTCCATAATGCAGATGACGAACGCTTCTCTGAAGATGTAATCAATAATGCGATCTTAATCTCAGACTGATGCAATAGTTCATCTCGTCTGATCTGTGAAATAGGTTTACATATTAACACAGTTGACCAATAGTTTGTGCTCATTTTGTACCACTAATAGTATATTTTGTCTTGTTACATTCTTAAGCTTTTGATGCACAACATAGGTCAAAAATGACCCAGCTGAGTTTTTATTTTCTATATCTTTGCAAGAAATTAATTTCATCATTCAGTATTCCAGGTATTCCTCAATTAACTTGTTTTTGATCATCACAAATCCTCATTTTCATTTTTTTTCTTTCTTACTTTTTGAATAAAAATAATTTTTGTATCACTACCCTTCTAATGCACAACATGGGTCAAAAATGACCCATATTCATTTCCTATGTAATTTCAATCATGGTTGAGTGTTTCTTCACTGAATCTTTGAAAGAAATGTATTTGTCATTTATTTATTCCAGGTATTCATTAAATATCTTGTTTTTGATTTCTACAAATATTATGTTTATTTTTTCTTTCTTACTTTATAAACAAACACAGTTTCTACATCAATTTTACACACATGGCTCAAAAATGACCCATATAGAAATCTTTAATATTTGCAAATTTTTGCAAGTAGGAACATATTTACTGCAGACAACTGTTCATCTGCCACACATTTCACATCTTAACAAGGCTACTTTTGTATATTTGATGGATGTAAGTCTTATTATATTTAATATATTAGGCTATATATTTCATAATTTTAAATTTTTTGTCATAAATCAATGCAATTGGTCACCCTTTAAGTCTGTCAGTGTTCCTAAAAAGTAACAGTTTCGGACATATACAACATGGGTCTAAAGTCACCTGAATGAGTTATTTTCTATATCGCATATATTACAATAAATTAATTTCATCATTCATTATTCCAGGTATTACTCAATAAACAAATCCTTATTTTAATTTTTCCTTTCTTTTTGAATGAAATTTTTTTTGTGTCATTACCTTTCTAAAAGGACAAAGTATATTTCACTTTTTATGCATACGTGAGGGTCAGCATACAGATTTTTGTAACTTTTTAGAATTTCCACCAGATTTCTGTAACTTTGTATATGCAGGTTGCACATACGCATTTAAATTGCGTTTGACTGTTCGCAACGTATACTTTCAGCTTTTTTTACAGTGATGTCATAATCCACCTCAGTTCTGTTGAGGACCAGCCGCTAACACTCTAGATAAAGAAAATCAAAAGCACAAGAATATTTTCAAATACACATCAAACCGTTGATCGATACACTTATTTTATATTTTCACTGTTGGACAGAAACCTTGTTCAAAATGTTACATTTCAGGAACACTGATAGATGTAAAAGGTGACCAGTAGCATTGGTTTATGACAAAAAAATTAAAATTATGAAATATAATATATAGCCTATTATATGAAATATAATATGACTTTCATCCATCAAATATACAAAAGCAGCCATGTTGAGATGTCAAATGTGTGGTGGATGAATAGTTGTCTGCAGTAAATATGTTCCTACTTGCGAAAATTTGCAAAGGTTTCTATATGGATAATTTTTGACCCATGTGTGTAAAATTGATGTAGAAATACAAAAGCTGTGTGTGTTTGTTTATAAAAAAAGAAAGAAAAAATAAACACAATGATTTGTGAAAATCAAAATCAAGATATTTAAGGAATACCTGGAATAAATAAATGATAAAATACATTTCTTTCAAAGATTCAGCAAAGAAACACTCAACCATGATTGAAATTACATAGGAAATGAATACAGGTCATTTTTGACCCATGTTGTGCATTAGAAGGGGTTTTCATAGCTTGTGCATCAAAGGGTTAAAAAAGGTTCTATATAGAACCCTGTAAGGTTCCATATGGTGCTTCATATTTCGAACCTTTCAGGGGTTCCATAACGGGATCATTTTATGGATTCAGTTTTAATTATTTCTCATAAACATACTTTATCATTAGCAGTGTTGGGGAAAGTTACTTTGTTACTTAGTTGGGGATAGTTAGAACTTAGTTACTTTTTATGAAAACTAATTCAAGTCAAGTTTATTTATATAGGAACAGATAGGTCTAGATAAGAATGAAAAAGATTGATATGTGTTGACAGTTATACGTCACAAAACACTCAGAGAGCATTTGTCCTTTTTCTCGTTCATCTAGGCCGCGGTGTTCTACTGCGATAAGTTTGGCTTCGAGCTGTTGGCGTATAAGGGTCTGGAGACGGGCAGCAGAGAGGTGGTGTCTCATGCCATCAGACAGGACAAGGTGTGTGTGTTTCGAGAATGAATACACACATGACATCAGCACACACAACACAGCATCTGAACTACACACACTTCGTACAACAATTCATTTCATCTCAGAAATGACCAGAAATAAATGACCAGAAATAAAGGACCCTCTTTAATTCTCTGGATTTTAGTTTGATGATGTTTTATGTTAGATATATTGTATTTTTAGGGGGTTTTATGCTACTAAATATATTTATGCTGTAGTTATAATCCATTTATTCACTTTTGTGCATAGACCTGAACTTAAACTGTGGTAAATCTTGAATGCTTTGGAAAACAGACTTTAAAGAAGACACTTGGCAGATTATTGTGGAAGTGAAAAGAGTGAATTTAAAAAAAGTTATAGAAGATGATGCACAAAAATACTATTTTCATTTTTAATATGAAATGCATATATTTGCCAAAACATGTTTTACTCAAAAACTGTAAGACAATCTTAGAAATTTGTGTTCCAAATTTGAGGTTGATATCTCAAAAAATGAGCTTTCAGTAAAATTTAGTTTGGCCGCAGTACCAAACGCTTCCACTAGATGAAATTAGCTTCACATTCATTTCCAGTGTGGTCATTTTTGATGGCGAGGAGAACAAGCGTGACTTTTTTTCAGGACCGTTTAACCTTTTCGAATCGTGTCCATGATTTTTGTGTGTGTGTTCATATAGCAAGTGCCAAAACCTTTATCATGTTTCGTACCATTCCGATGATATAAATTCTAAAAATCAAAATCCACATTAATTTCAAAAGTATTTGTTCTTTTCACAGATAATTTCTCTTCGAGTCTGCTCTGAACCCTGGAAATGAGGGTATGAACCATTTCATTTATTTGTAAACATTCTAGTGTGAAGTAAATCTTTCCAGGCCATGTAAAAATTATGAAAAAAATTAATGCATTATATTTTTCATTAAGAAAATGAAATTAATGCATAAAATATAATGGATTTTTTTTTTAAATGGGTTTAACTGTCATGAAAAGAATATCACAATGCATATATATATATATATATAAACAAATTTATGTGGAGAAATCAAGATAAGACCAAAAGTGCTCACCAGCCTCTCCCTTCACAGAAATGGGGGAGCATCTTATAAAACATGGAGACGGAGTGAAAGACATCGCATTTCAAGTGGAAGACTGTGACTTTTTAGTCAAGGTAAATCAGCTGTTTTATCCTGTAGGTCAGTGGCTGTGTTCAGAATATAATACATAGTATATATGTTGTACAGTGTTTCAGACAGTAGTTTGCTACATTATTGACATTTAGTGAGAGTGTCCAGTTATCATCTCAAAATAAAAGTTTATTTTGCATGTTTTATCCTTTTTTTGTGCAAAAAATCCTTTTTCAGTCAGATCAAATAATCAGTCAAGTGTGCTTGTCAAAGTTTTCATACAACCATGTCACTCTTGCTATTCCAACTCAGACCTATGGCTAATACTTACTCATGTTTGTGCTTTTGAAATGTCTGTTTTGATCAGACTGTCAAAAGTTAAGACATTAACCTAAAGTTAAGTCGTGAAAATGAAATTAACTCCTTTTTTGCCTAAAACACCTAAAAAAGGCATACCTAAAGTAAATTGCATGCTGTTCTTGAACCAGTATGTGCGTGGTTCTGGTTTATTTTGAAAGGCATGTGTACCGGGAAGTACAGTGGAACGCTAACAGGTTAAAAAATGCAACATTTATTTCCAAAATGATAACTGGACGACACTCATAATGCAGTAGCATGCATTACGCAAGGATACATTTTTTAAACAAGTTGCATAATGCATACTATTGCACTTAAGTAGGCATTATTTTCATGACAATTAATCAAAATTTAAGCTTAACAGGTTTTTTGCATTACAATAATGAGAATGTGAGGGATAAAATGGGGTTAAATGTGAAAAAATATAACTGTCATGAAAAGTATATCACCCATATATATATATATATATATATATATATATATATATCTCAAAGTTCCATGGATACAATAGAAACAAAAGTATCTTTGCATGATCACACTTATTAATATTATTAAATTTTAAGGTAAAAAAATATATATGGTTTAACTGCCATGAAAAGTATATCACAATGCATACAGGTGTGTGTGTATAATATATATATATATATATATATATAATTATAATTTGAGGGTTACAATTGGGTTAAATGTGAAAAAATATCACAATGCAAAAAAAAAAATCCAAAAACATTGAATAAGATAAAAACTAAAGTATCCTTGCGTAACGCACACATCACTTATTAATCAATTTTAAGGGTAACAGGATGAGGTTTTTTGCATTATAATCATGAGAATTTGAGGGTTAAAATGGGGCTAAATGTGAAAAAATATGCAAAAAAATGCACAAAAAATTCTCAAAAACATGGAATAAGATAAAAACCAAAGTATCCCTGCATAAAGCACCCTTTTGCACTAAGTATACAGTATATTCAGTTAACAGTAAGTTAGTATTCCATTCTGAACACAACCATCACCTAAAAAATTACTGCATGGAGTGAACTGATTTACCTTGAAGGGGGCTTAATTGGAATAAATGTGTGTTTGTGTTCCCAGAAAGCCAAAGAGAGAGGAGCGGTGATCGTCAGAGAGCCGTGGGTGGAGCAGGATTCAGGCGGCAAAGTCAAATACGCCGTAATTCAAACTGTAAGTCAGAGAGAAAGCCAGTTTTTACAGACATACATTTACTTTAAAGCTCGAGCTTGGAGCACACTTATGATATACCTGATGTTGTGTTTTGCAGTACGGAGACACGACACACACGTTTGTTGAGTACATGGGAGCGTATAAAGGTTTGTTTCTGCCAGGATACCAGGAGCCGCTGTTCAGAGACCCTCTGTTACCAAAACTGTGAGTGATTTTACTGTGAATCCACCAATCTCAGAGCTTCAGCTAATGTTCCGAACAAACATTCTTCCAGTGACGTTAATACAACGTTTATTCAAAGTTATCTGGTCTTTAATAATGTTCATAAGACGTTTTTTAGTGAATGTTTCAGTTGGATGTTTCAGAGAACGTTCGAAAGTAACATTCTCGTGATGTTTGCACAATGGAATGTTCCCTTAATGTTTGCATAACGTTTTGAACGTGCAAAGAACCTTCAGAAACAATGTTTTTATAACGTGAGCGTACATGTATGTTCAAGTACAAATATAGTCTGAAGCCAGAAACATGTTTAGTTGCAGGCCTTCAAAAATGTGAAATTCTCACAAATGACTTTATCCTCATGGTTTTCTCTCTCTGGCAACAGGCCACCGGGACATTTAAGCTTCATCGATCACATTGTGGGAAACCAGCCAGATGATAAAATGGTGCCAGTATCGGACTGGTGAGGGTCACACACCCAACAAACAAATCAATAAGACAAATTCGTGGAAATGTCATTGGCAAAATAACACGTTCTCTCCGTCTCTTTTTCTGCAGGTATCAGAAGTGTCTGCTGTTCCACCGGTTCTGGTCCATCGATGATAAACAGATCCACACCGAGTACAGCGCTCTCAGATCCATCGTAGTTACGAATTATGAGGAAACCATCAAGATGCCCATTAATGAACCAGCAATCGGGAAAAAGAAATCACAAATCCAGGTTCTTCCAGCAGATCCCTAGAAATCATCAAACTTCGTGCATATATTTCAGTTTTTGTTGATTTAAGTCCGGGATTCCCAATATTTCCACCTATTGGCGCCTACTGTATCCATCGGCATTCTTCTTCTTCTTCTTCTTCTTCTTCTTCTTCTTCTTTCTTCTTCTCTTCCGCTCTGGGAGTCTATGGCAGCCCATAAAACCGCTTGTGGGAAATTTGGCACACTGACAGAGGACAGTCCCAACATTAACTACAGCAAATTTGGCGCCACCACTTGTCCAAAGTTTCACTCATCTTTATGCTAATAACTTTTGAACCGTAAGGGTTAGAAATAAAATACAGATTCAATACGATTTGATTGCACCCTATGACGTCATTTTCCATCATGAAACTTTTCCCACCAAATTTTCCCACCAAAAAGACTACTTTTTCGAACTTCCTCCTAGAAGGTTGCTCCAATTGTCATGAAAATCAAATCAGATCATCTCCAGACTATGCTGGCAAAAGGTTATCAAAAGCTTTTTGATTAAAATAACCATTCTCGAATAACGCGCAAACAAATTTGAAGAAGAGCACGCCAAACTGAGCGTGAGGCTCTATCTCCGCAATGCTTTAAGTGTATTCTGACCAAACTTGGTACATGTCATCACAAGCATGACCTGAGGCTACATGCTGTGTTTCGGTAGAGCGCCACCTACTGGTCCGGAGATAGCTAAATAGCTATTTTGCGTATAACTTCCAAATGGTTTGGCCAAAAAATATAAAACTGGTATTGTTAGATTCAGGGCAGCATGCCGAGTTGAATGATATCAATTTCTAACATATCGGCCATTTTGCGTTTTGTAGCAAAAGCCTGTATTTTTAATGCATTAGCATATCATTACGAAACTCGGTATGGGTCATCAGCACGATGCCCTGAAGGAGCCTGAGAAGTTTCAAGACAGCGCCACCTAGTGGTGAAATCAAATATTCATATGCTCATAACTTTTGATGTGGTTGACTTTTTCATGGGAGTCATCTCCTAAGATTCCTGAATCCTTGCCAAGTCCAACAATATCTAACGTGCTAAGTTTTGCCTAAAGGTTTGTGCAACGTTGCGATTTAACATTAAAACAATGTTCGCGAATATCTTCAAAACCATCAAATCGGGACAAAACCACCATAGGAAATTTGGAAACATAGGTCGTTGGCTACATGTTAAAGCCAAAATGCCAAAATTTTGATAGTAAGTGACAAAAAAAAAAAAAAATGCAATCAAAGTCATGCATGGGTCATTTTTTATGTACGTCTATATCTCCTAAACGAAATGAGATATTTTCACCAAATTTGACACATTTATGGGAACACATAAAAAAGTGGCAGGATTGCACCTCTTGATGGCGCTATAACTGAACAAAAAATTAAATTGCCACTAACTACAATAAAGTATATGAAATCAAATATTTTTTATTGATGATTTTAGTTCTTGCTTGCTTCTTTGTGCTTGGCCCCTTAATGGCTGCTTGCAGATATATTTATTATTATTATTATTAGTTGTAATTCTAACTATAAACATATATTACTGAAATATATTACTATATACAGATATATATTACTGTTGTAAATTACATAAATCCCATAGCAGATCTAGGCAAGCGGAGTTGGTTGCACCACTACTGGTACACACTTCGCCTTTAACTAAAACATTCAACAATTTGAAATCTGTAGTTAGTGTCCATATTACTGCTATAATTCTCCTTTTTTTCATTTTTAAAGGAGTATATTGACTACAACGGAGGACCCGGAGTGCAGCATATAGCCCTGAACACGTCCAACATCATCCAAGCTGTACTGCTCCTCTCATTATGAATTCATTCCTGTTATTTTAGATTGAAATAAAGTAATATCGAAAGCATGAAACTCTTTTCTGATGAATCAGATTGTGAACCTTCGAGCTCGAGGGATGGAGTTCCTGTCTGCACCTGATAACTACTATGAAATCCTACGGCAGAATCTCAAGACGGCCAAGATCAAGGTGAAGGAGAGGACCTCAAAACGCTGCAGGTCAGAGAAACCAAGATTCACGTTTGGATGATGATGTTTTGTTCAATAAACGGATGCGTTTGAATGTTTCACATATTGAAATCTTTTGTTTTATCATCCAATGCAGGAGTTAAAAATCTTAGTAGACTTTGACGATAAGGGTTACCTGCTACAGATCTTCACCAAACCCGTGCAGGACAGACCGACGCTCTTCCTGGAGGTCATCCAGAGGAACAACCACTTTGTGAGTCTGAGATTAACATGCATTTACATTTAACAGATGCTTTTTTTTAATTAATTAATTAAAGTGCTAGTCCGACCAAAAATGAATATTCTGTCATCATTTACTCACCCTCATGTCATTCCAAACCTGTAAGACATTTGTTCATCTTCGGAACACAAACGAACATTTATAAAAAAGATCGTATAATAAATCAATAACAATGGAGCGGTGAAATCCTGTCATTGCCAGTGTAACGATGGACAAAACATGACAAATACTTGCAATTGAAAGCGGCTCATACACACACTGTCATTCATCTTGAAATCATATGACTCGATTCGCCTCTTCTGATTGGTTCTTTGGTGGACTTAGAGGCTTTTGCTGACAAAGGGAAGTGGCGTCTAACGATTTCTGCCAACAATCAGGTATTTCTGAATGGGCTGACGCTGGGATTTAGCAGATTTGGAGTGAAAGTATTTGATGAACCTATACTATGTGTGGAGCATCTAATTTTTGATGGAGGTGGCTTTTTAGCGGCTTTTGCATCTGAACCTATCATATGTAGAATTCAGAAACTCTTGTAATTGGCGACACCGGTGGCTGTTAAGTGAACTGCAGCCAGTGACTTATTGCTTGTGAATCGCCATTGTGCACCGCTCGATACCGCTTTGATACATTGGTGTTTTGGATGAATAGACTTTCAATGGAGGGACAGAAATCTTTCAGATTTCATCAAAAATATCTTCATTTGTGTTCTAAAGATGAACGAAAGTCTTACAGGTTTGGAACAACATGAGGGTAAGTAAATGATGGCAGAATTTTCATTTTTTGGTGAACTAACCCTTTAAAAAACACAAATAAACAACAATAAACCACAACCAACATTGCAAATATTCACATGACGTACAAATGAGGAATAATATAAATGAAGAATATTTAGGCAACAACATGAGAGGTGGTAAAAATACACATTTTCAAAGATTTTCTTGAAGAGTACAGGCTACAACAGGGAGGGAAATGAGAAGAAATAGTGAAAGTATTGAAAATGTATTTGTATAAATGTATAAAAGTATTTTGATATATCAGCAGGATTCGGTTAAGTGCTCATAACAAGTGCTTTTGGGAACAGGGAAAGGTTTTGACAAGTTTTGTTGTCTGTATGGAGATACAGTAAACAGTACAGTATTGAGTTTGAGTCTGAGCTCTCACAACCTGTTTGAACAGGCCCATAGTTTTATTAGGGGCATTTTTAAAGCTTGTGAAGTGAAGGAAATGCCTAAAGATAAGATGTTTCTGTCTAAACCTCATTAAAGGGCTTTACTGTCTTTGTGGTGCTTTAAAAGTTTAAATAGAGCAAGAAAATGAACCCAATGACTCCAACAGTTAGAATCAAAACACTGTGGTTTGTTGTTAATGGAGAGTAATGAGTTGGTAAAAAAAAAAAAAATTTCTGTAAAAAAGTTTTACAAGAAAATACTATTTCAGTTTTTTTTTTAACATATACAGAACTTTATGTATAATTCAGTGTGTTACTTGCTGTTTCTTTGCAATTAGGGGATTGAACACGTAGTGCTGAATCCCTATTGTAATTGTAAGGATTTTTATTGTTTTTCTTCTGCCATAAAACAAATCGTGCAGACCAAACCAAAAAGGCCTAGAGACTTGAAACTTGGCCAGAAGGTAGGTCTCAATTTGGGGAGAGACTGACAAGGTATGACCCCGATTGACCAATAGGCGGTGCTACAGCAATCAAAAAAGCAAAACTGCTTATAACTCCTAGACCATTTGTCATAGACTCAAGTGCGAGCAAGATGAACAAAACTCACATCTCCGATTTTATTTCCGCCATTTTGAATTTTGTCCAAAACCTACTTTTGCGAACTAGTCCTGTTTTTTTTCACCCGATCTGAACCAAACCAGTGCAGAAATGTTGTCTGTTGACTGAATATCAAAAGTTATCAAAAAAAGATGAAATTTCGATTTATGGTTGATAGGGGGCGCCAAACACTTTAAGTGGACGGAGCCACTTTTACTAAAATGGCTATAAATCTTGAACGGAATCAAAACATGTGTTCACCAAAACATACTATATATAAAAACGTGTATATATAAAAAATATATAAAAAAAAATATATATATATAAAAAACGTGGCGATTGGACACTTGGTGGCACTATAACATGAAAAAAAACAGCTATAACTACGCAACTGTTAGTCCGATTGACTTGAAAATTGGCATGCAGTGTCTTGGTCCAAGGTGCCATGATTTTCTATGAGGACATTGGCGTATCTTGAAAAACATGGCTGCCATCAGCCAAAGAAGTTTGAGCAGCTATCAGACAAGGTTAATAGAGTCCGACTGGAACGAAACTCGTTGGGCCTGTTCGACTCACAGACCTAGAGGTCCATAAGAATTTTAAAAGAAATAACAAGTTGTGCACCTCAGTAATCACGTGGTGTTTCGCAGATCCACACAATATTCAAATCATTTGTTAGATCTCCTCATGCTGAACAACTTTGCCTCAAGAACCAATGCTGTCAAATCGTTCATTAATTATTCGCAATTATGTAAAAAAAAACTACTTTTGCAAACTAGTCCAAGGTTTTTCGTCCGATCGGAACCAAACCAGTGCAGTACAATTCTCTGGACTCTGTAGATCAATAATTATCAAAAAAAAAAAAAAGTTGAACTTCACCCTTTGTGTAGCTATAACAGGGTCATTTAGAAAATGGGCATGGCAAAATACTCTGAAAAACCTATAAATCATAAGCGAAAACTCAAAACTTCACAAAAATGGGTGAGCACATGTAGTATGTGATTCTACAGAACCATGCCAAATTTTATGGAGATTGGACTATAGGTGGCGCTATAACTGTTAAAAATCTTTAAAAACCATATATTTCCAATGGTAAAGTGCCTGTATTGGCTGTAAATGGTCTTTGTCATCTAAGAATGAGATTACATGTTACATGCTTGCAAAATGAAACATTATACAGTTTTGCATAGCTGCTTAAAGACCTTAAAGTGCTTGAACCCTGAGAATTGCTGCTCGCAGCTATATTTATTTGTGAAATTGACTAACAATTTCTGAGTGAAAACTGGTTCAATGTAGATGCTACACCAAATTTTATTTTCAGTGTAGTCTAGTCAGACAGCTGATTACATATTTTATCCGAGTCTAATTCTCTTTTTTTTCTCCATTATAAGAACGCAATTAAACCTGTGATTCTACCATGTCTTCTTATCCACAAGGGTTTTGGAGCTGGAAACTTTAAATCTCTGTTTGAGGCCATTGAGAAGGACCAGGGACGCCAGAGGAAACCTGACGGTGCTCACACCGGAGAGCCATGGCATCCCGAAGGCGTTCACATAAACACATCTGCATGAACATGCTTTACTCACAAGCCCTTGTGCCGGAGTGAAATAATAATATGAGACCATCCATTAACACTGAACGTCCAGGGCAATAATAAAGAATGTACCGTATAATGTATCCGCACCATTTCCTTAATCGTTCCAATAAAATGACGTTACCTGAATTAAAATATGCAAAAATGTATATATAAGAATTGTCATGAATTAATCGCTTTTTTTGTTGTCTATGAAAGCCTGTCGATTGATTTTTACATGAAGGACTCAGGACGTTTTTGCCAGGAAAATCAAAGGATGTGATTTGTGGTTTACACGTGCTCCAGAGAGCCTTTCTTCTGATCAGTGACGCATGAAACGAATGCTTATACAATGTTCATGATAAAAACACGTTTTATTGAGCAGTAGATAATAATCCTGCATCTGAAATGGCACAGCTCTCCTCAATAATACACATGATTTGCGCAGATCACTAAAGCAATAGTATTAGTGATGCTTGACCACCAGTGTTGGGGAAAGTTACTTTTTAAAGCATTACAATATTGCGTTACTCCCTAAAAAAGTAACTAATTACATTACTTTTGCGTTACTCTTCTTTCATCTCTAACAACAAAAAATTGTATTTTTGGCAAATATTAAGGCCCTTTCACACCAAAAGTGAAATGAATAATCCTCAGGCTGAAGGAAATGCATATTTCCGCCTGTACAGTAGAGGGCGCAGCTCAAACTTCTTAAAGGGGTGGTTGATTATAATTTCACTTTTAGTTAGTGTGTAATGTTGCTGTTTGATCATAAACAACATCTGCAAAGTTACGACACTCAAAGTTCAATGCAAAGCGAGATATTTTCTTTGACAGAAATTGCTTTTTAAAGACTACAACAAATGGCTGGTAGGGACTACAACAAGCTTCTTCCTGGGTTTGTGACATCACAAACCCCAAACCCCATCCGAGAGCACTCAACAAAGGGGGCGGGGCCATGTTGGGCTGCTTTAGAGAAGAGGAAGAGTTGTTGTAGTAGAGTGTTGTTGTCATGCCGTCATTTTACGCCGGACTGCTTCACAAACGAGGGTCAATTCAACACAAAAGATGAACATGACGGCACATGCTAGTGGATGAGTTGAATCAACTCCACAGCAACTACATCAATTTATCCACTAACCATTCAGAAATGTCCAGTTTCATTCTAAAAGTTGTAAACTTCTTCCTGAGTCTCTCCATCAGTGTCGACTCCGGTTTGAACAATGTAAGGCTGAACACCGTTACTGACAATCCTCATTTTGGCTGCGTGAGATTCTCCAGCTTTGTTGTTGTTGAGCTGTTAAAGCTCCGCCCTCTTCTGGAAAGGGGGCCGGGAGCAGCAGCTCATTTGCATTTAAAGGGACACACACAAAAACAGCGTGTTTTTGCTCACACCCAAATAGGGCCAAATTTGACAAGCTATAATAAATGATCTGTGGGGGATTTTGAGCTGAAACTTCACAGACACATTCTGGGGACACCAGAGACTTTATTACATCTTGTGAAAGGAGCATTATAGGTCACCTTTAATTAAAGAAGAACAGGATACAGGAAAAAGAAGTTTAACACTCTTATTTCCAAATCTAATCTAAAGTAATTTTTGCTTATTAGTATGGTTGAATTGGATCATTGAAGGTCAGCAGCAAAGACATTGGTTAATAAATTGAGATTAAATACATATTTGAGATTACATACATAATACAAGTATATTTGTGTAATTTAATATTTTCGTAGACAGGAGAGCTGTCAGTCAATAAATTTGAAAACAAAGTAACTTGCGTTACTTATTTGAAAAAGTAACTTAGATATTTTGTTGTAAATTGAAAAAGTAATCTGATTACATAAATCAAGTTACTTGTAACACCGCTGACCACCACAAATACAAACCTCTACAGACTCAAAACCTTTAGAAATGTGAATATAATCTGTAGACAGGTCAGTTATTGTTCAAATATTGGTTTGGCACAATTTCCAACAGCCCAACAAAATAGTTACTATTAACAATGAAATTCCTATAATAAAACAAACACCACATTCTCTGTGTTTTTATTTAAAAATAATTTATTTGTATACAATCGGAATGATGCCAGGTTTATACATCTATGATGGCAGCTGTACGTTTCATAAAGAATATCATTCCAAAAAGTGAGAAAATAACATTTTAAAAATTTTCTCCGACCTGGACAAAAATGGATAAATATATTAGTAAATAAATATATTAGTGACATTACCATATTGAAATGTTCTATTATATATAAAATACAACACTTTATCTTATAACTGTTTTTTTTCTTTCTTTCTCTTTTTTTTTTTTTTTTTACACAAAATATTGAACATATACTGGCATATCCCTTGATTTCTGAAGGGATTTAGCTCTGTTAAAAAAGGCAGTTTTAATTGATTCTCTGTGGAAAAGAGAGCATATGAACAATACAGACAACCAACACAAAGGACCAACGGTAGAGAAAAAAATCATCCTCAATGTTTAGTGACATTTCATTGATTGACGTATTATTTTCTAGAACTAATAGTTACATAGTGCTTCGATCATTTTGATTTGAATCACATGCAGATTTTCTTCCCAAGGCAAAGTGCTGTTTTCATCCTTTCTAGATAAAGCCAAGAGCTTTCTGTGTTAATCTGTGTGAGACCGAAGCCAACATGGAAGTGCAAAGCGTATCTTCCGTGATCTGTGGTAGTTGGAGGCAATAGTTGCGTTTACTTACTATATTTAGTCAGAAGAAAATCAGGAGGCTGTAGTGTGTGTGGATCCTGTTACATGGTTTGTTTTTAACTACAATTAATGAATATTATTGGTAAATTCTTATCTTTGGGTGATAAAAAGTTACTGTCATTATGGTATTGTCTAACTCAACCGGGCTGAAACTACTCGTCATTTTAAAATAATGATTTCCATTGCTGGAAAAGCTACGGAAAACAAAATAATTTTTACAGTTAATATCATTTCTTGCTATTATGCACGGCTCTAAAATGTTTGCCTGTTAACTGTCAATATCCCACTGCTTTTTTATTGACTTTTTTTCCTATCGCATCATATCATTCGAAAGCTTAAACACTCAAAATTCATCCTGGGAAATCCGTTTTGAAATTGGACATTGCGTTACAATGGAAACGGTTCTTTAAAACCTTTATGTAATATTGAGTTCAAATTTAGAGCACAACTTGGTTAGACATAACTTTGATTATATAGCAATTTTAGCATCCAAATTATTTTGTAAAATATATTTTGTATAAAATTAAACAAATGTTTAGTTCAGTCCATTTCAGTCCAAAAAGGTAATTGCGACTTTTTATCTCACAATTCTGACTTTTTTCAGATTGCATGCGAATTGTGAGATATAAGTCAGAATTGCGAGAATAAAGTCAGAATTGTGAGATAAGCGAGATATAAAGTCAGAATTGCGAGATATAAAGTCAGAATTGCGAGATATAAAGTCAGAATTGTGAGATATAAAGTCAGAATTGCATCTTATAAAGTCAGAATTGCGAGATATAAAGTCAGAATTGCGTGATATAAAGTCAGAATTTCATCTTATAAAGTCAGAATTGTGAGATATAAAGTCAGAATTGTGAGATATAAAGTCAGAATAAAGTCAGAATATATAAGTCAGAATTGATAAAGTCAAATTGCCAATATAAAGTCAGAATTTCATCTTATAAAGTCAGAATTGAGCATCTTATAAGTCAATAGCGAGATATAAAGTCAGAATTGCATATAAAGGTCAGAATTGAGATATAAAGTCAGAATTGCGAGATATAAAGTCGAAATATAAAGTCAGAATTGCAAAAGTCAGAATTGCGTGATATAAGTCAGAATTATAAAGTCAGAATTGCAGATATAAAGTCAGAATTGCGAGATATAAAGTCAATTGGCAGAATATAAATCAGAATTGCATCTTATAAAGTCAGAATTGCGAGATATAAGTCAGAATTTGCATCTTAAAAGTCAGAATTGATAAAGTCGAATATATAAAGTCAGAATTTCATCTTATAAGTCAGAATTGCGAGATATAAAGTCAGAATTTCATCTTATAAGTCAGAGTCAGAATTTCATATAAAGTCAGAATTGCATCTTATAAAGTCAGAATTGTGAGATATAAAGTCAGAATTTCATCTTATAAAGTCAGAATTGCGAGATATAAAGTCAGAATTATCTTATAAAGTCAGAATTGCATGGTCAGAAGATATAAAGTCAGAATTGCGAGATATAAAGTCAGAATTTCATCTTATAAAGTCATAAAGTCAGAAAGTCTTGCATGTCAGAATTGCGAGATATAAAGTCAGAATTGGTCAGAATTATAAAGTCAGAATTGTTCAGAATTGCGTCAGAATTGCGAGATATAAAGTCAAATATATAAAGTCAGAATTGCGTATAAGTCAGAATAAAGTCAGAATATCAGAAGAATTGCGAGATATTAATATAAAGTCAGATTGCATGTCAGAATTGCGAGATATAAATAGTCAGAATTGGTCAGAATATAAAGTCAGAATTGCATCTTATAAAGTCAGAATTGCCAACCAACCACCCAAAACAGAAATCCTCGGAAAAAAATAAAAAAAGGTAACTGCGACTTTTTCATCTCAGAATTCTGACTTGGAATTTGGAGTTTATATCACGTAATTTTGACTTTATATCTCATAATTCTGACTTTATAACTCACAATTCTTAGCTTATATCACGTAATTCTGACTTTATATTGCGCAATTCTGACAGTTTAAATCTCGCAATTTGGAGAAAAAAGTCAGAATTGTGAGATAAAAAGTCGCAATTACCTTTTTTAATTTTTTTTATTTAGTTGTGGAAACATGTTTCCATAATTTTTAAAAGTGTTTTCTGCAGTCATCTGCAAAAAGTGAATCATGAATTACAACCATTTAAGTTCAGATCTACGCTCAAAAAGGGTGTTGACAGTTAACAGGTTCATAAATGGCTCTTTAAGAGTGCAATAATCTTAATAAAATGATTTTAAAAATTTTCTCCAGTAATCATGAACAACTGGGAAAGTCATTGAAACTCACTGGTCATAAGGTGTGGGTATGAGGAAACCCTATATATTGGGATTCATTATATTTTATCTTATTTATATTTTTAATTTGGGATTCAGCCTCATTTTGATGTAAAGCAACATTTGTGACTGTATGAAGCCAAAAAGGGATGTGAGAGACACGGGGGTTTGTGGTTCAAGGGATCAAGACCTTCGAACAATTTGACCATTTACTGACAAAAAACAAAAAACATTCAGGTGTTTGCATTGGCAAGATTTCCAGTGTTTTCTTTTCTATACGAAAAAGAATGTTTCAGGTTCAAAACCCGATATTATTTCCAGCACGTCACAGATACTGTTGATAGTTTTGAACCTGGACCATTCCTTTAAATGGATGCTTTTAAAATATATGACAACAGAGATTTCAGGGTAACAGATTAAAGATAAGTGTTGCTACGGTTGCAGGCGATAGACATCATTGGCTGGTATTGCCGTGAACATGACAGCAGGCTACATTAACGTCTATGAATAAACTTCATGAAGTGTTCATTTCATGGGTTACAGAGGCACTTTTGGTGAGCTTGTATGCTGGTTCTATGAAATGTCAGCGACCCTTTAAGGGAACATCAGTCTCAGAGGTGAAAGCAAAGCATTCTGGGAAATGTAGTCCTTCTCAGCCCAAACACATTACAGGCTTAACAAGACCAAAGAAAGAAAGCAAAACAGAAAAAAAAAATATCTTCACAACTTTCCCCAAATATATTCAGTCAATTCATTTAGTTTTGACAAGCAAAATTAATAAATGAAGACAAACATTTGAAAATAACAGCTGCCATTTTTGAATTAACAAAACCGAGACCCTGAAACCTCAATGAAATGCTTTTTCCAAGGACAGATGATATAAAGTAAAGCTCCCTATCGCTCCTCTGAGTCAGAGGTAACGAGAGGTGGACGCACAAGTACCTTTGAAGTACCGTCTCGCTGATTGGTTATCTGAGGTAGTGCTGGAAAACCAGGCCAGATGTTTGAACGTAGCCCAACACGTCACCGTTAAAGGGCTACGGCTAGCTTCTAAGAAATAAAAATGGAAGGGGAGAGTAGCATCGCAATAACTAAATAGTTAAAAATCAGCCAGCAGGTGCGGTGAGATAATGAATGCACGGATGCTACTCTATGCAAGTGCGCAAACACTGAAGGAAATGCACAGCCAATGCATTGCAAGCTCTCAGTTTTCAAGGTATGATGATGGAGCCACCTTCAAATTATTTGGATTTGAGATTAAAACAGGCAAAAGAGTCTATGACTGGGTCATTATTGCAGTGATTATTATGTTTAAATGTTTGGCAACGGTTCTTTTAACCCCAACTGATGGAGTGTGAAGCTTTTTCTTAAACAACCATGTAGAAAGACACATCATGGCCATATTCCTGGATGACAAAGCCAAGATTCGTCAGGCTCAAATTGTACCAGGCAAATGCATCAGGCAAAACTTGACTCTTGCATTGTCAGTGCAAGATCTTGACCAATGCAAGAGGTGAGCACTCTGTAAAGTCTGCTCCTGCACATCCCAAAGACTTTCAATGAATTTAAGGTCTGGATTCAGAGATGCAAATTCATGTGTGAAACTGATTCTTCATGCTCCCTCCCAACCATTCTTTTACAATGTGATCTTGATGAATCTTGGCATTGTCATCCTGGAAAACGGCTATGATGCGTCTTCCTACATGGTTGTTTAACAACAAAACAAAAAGCTACACACTCCATCAGAACAGGTTAGAAGAACTGTTGCCAAACATGCTAGAAACATAATAATCACTGCAATAATCATCCAGTCATAGACTCTTAAGTATTTGCCTATTTAAATCCAAACAGCGACTTTTTGTTTGGTGTAGAAACAATTTTCACTGAGAAATTGCAGATAAATTTCACAATAATAATGTGAAATTAAATGAGAAATTTTGAAGTAGAAAGACTGAAATGGTATTTTCTTGTAAAATGTAGGCCTTTACATCTTTGAAAAATCATTTTTTCACAGTGTAGCTGTTATAAACATCAACAGTTTGACCAAAGGCAGGAATACACTACACGACACTAGGCATCATATACTTGCCAAATTCATAACTGGTTACAGAGAAAACTGGGCATCATACACTGAACAACCGAGGATCATACATTACCAGACTTTCAACTCGTTCCAAACTCACACAGGAGACACATGATGCATGACCATAGTATGTATATGTAGATGCCACATACGAGCGCTCCAGACACGTCAACTCATCCACCATCTTGGAACGCTCAGCATTTCAGTTACAGTAAAAGTCAATGAGTTTCCCAAGATGCAACAATATTGCGGAGCCTCTGGCCGCAGAGATTTAAAATCCCGGAGAAATTAGATAATGAGAATGTGTTGGTTTCAATATTAGAGGTTTTTAAACTATAGTGACTTTTTAATGTTGTGTTAGCTAATGACTTTGTCTTATCCTTCATCTGCTGAAGTCTATTGCAGATAGATATTCGGATATATCACTATGGTTGCAGACGCACAGTCAATTTGCTCTCGAGTGTTTTTTTTTGACTGTTCCAATATGGCGGACGGCTTACGCATAGCGGGCCATAGAAAAGGCCGCTAATGAGGCTTCTATGTATGTATATCTATGGTTGAAACAAACATGGATGTGCCAAGGGTCTTAGGTGGGTAGATGTGGTCAGTGTTTATCTGTTCTGATGAGTCAAATATTGAGGCTAATTTGTTACACGTTTACTTTTGTATTGTTATTGTATTTGTTTAGTATTTTCATCACAACACTTTTAGATAGAGGACAGCTTCAGTTTCAGTAGCGATGCGTCATACACTCCCATAGGGGTTCTAAAATTCGCTCAAAATATCAAACATATTTTGATATTATTTGATTCTGAAGCGAAAAAATCAGAGTCTGTGCCCATCATACACTATGTGATTTTCTGTGAAACCAGTCAACTCCAAGTGTATCAATCTGCAGACTGGTGCAGACTTTCGGCAACTATTGTCAACTCATTTAGACTGTAAATCTGGGCAAAATTTGTGTAGTGCATTCCAGCCTTAAGTTTAACTTGTTCAGCAGGATTCCAGCATGATAGTAGTTAACCTGTCAGAGAAAATGACAGATGTAGAATAAGACAGATTATGCTAATGTTGCGGTATGAATTGCAATCTGACACATTTCAGAACACAACAACCAAGTTTGCATAGCTAGAAGTGTCTGCGTTCTTGCATAGAGTACATAAGTCAAGCCTAATTCCCAATTGAATATGGGAAGTCGTGCTTATACCTTTAAGGGCTTTAACAAAAAGGAATTCTCAGACTGAATCCTGTTTTAAAGCAAAGGAAAGGAAGAAATGCTCTCATTCTTTTGCGAATCTCCCAGATCCTTTGATAACTTCTGGATTTAACATCATTTGTTTGCCTATTAAATGTCACATTTGGGCTGTATAGGGTAAAGTACCTTGACAGTACCAACAATGACTTGTTTTGCCCATTAGAAATGTGCTAGTAACAGTGAGTTACTTCTGAAGAGTATATAGAATCATCACTGATGATTTCTGTATTTACTTTACTTTATAAATCTTTGTTAGGATGACATTCTGAGGTATGGAGATTCTGGGTAATGCAGTTTGATATTGCAGAAGATGTTTTGGAATTTTCTGGAAGACTCAACATGTGAAAGAGACAGCGAGAGAACGCCGAAGAGTTTTGTCCATTTCGGCTCTTGTGTAGCAGCGTGAGGAGTTTTGGATGAAGAGTTTTCTCAAACACCAGACTCTTCCTCTGACCCTGTGGAACAAGAAAAATACGCATTTTATAACATCAAATTAAAGGAATAGTTCATCAAAAATAAAAACTGTCATTACACACTGAAAATCAACTGTGCACATTCAGATTATAACCAGCAATTGAGTGCTGCAGGAATGATGTATTCTTGTAGGCCAACCCGTAAGTTAGGCATCACCCTAGTTCCCTCAACATTGGTTTTCACTTATTGCAAAAAATTAGCTCTTGTGGCTCCTCAATGACAAAATTCATGACTGGAAAAACAGTCTTCAGGTGCATTTTGAAATGTTTTAACTAATCATCTTGTAAAGAATGTCATTTCAGTTCTACTTTGAGTATTTGAGGACTTCAAATTCGTGATCGCACGTACTGGAGGGAGCTGCAGTGCTGAGTGTGCATTCTACAAGATAAGACATTTATCAGACACTTAGGCTCTCTTGTGCAACAAATTCTCTGCCATGGTCTTGTCAGTCATTGTCACGTGATCAGTGAACTGTGATTCCTGCTGCACTGTGTGCGACTCTGCAGCTCGTGCTGGATGAGCAGAGCAGAAGTTTACAATAGTTTACAATTTAAGCGATCGTTATCCAACTGAATTAAAAAAGCATAACAACAGTGGAGGCGGTGCTCACGAGACGTCAACGTCACATTTTAATTTCCCAAAATCTCTTGGCATGAGATCTCATCACACCCCTAGTATAAAGTGCTATAGAAATTACTTGACTATAAAGTAGAGCACTACAACCACACATACTCACCCTGACTATTGTGTAGAGCTTGGCAGTACAGACAGATGTCCGTGGAAAGTTCATCCCCTGGGCCGTGATGGGCCCTACACAGGGGTCTGTCCATTCCAGAAGTGGGCCCCAGAAGCTGAGGCTCCGAATGGGCCTGTTGCACCTGCTTCTGCCACACCACATGTGCCCCGCTACAGCACGGCCAGTCGGCCATACCCGTCGAGTCCAAGATCAGGGGCACCGGCAGCAGCGTGGGGGCCAAATCTGGTGGAGGTGTGCAGCAGTAGCTTCCCGCTCCCTGTCCGTAGTGGATATGAATGCTACAA
This sequence comes from Culter alburnus, assembly GCA_028476615.1. NCBI lineage: Eukaryota > Metazoa > Chordata > Actinopteri > Cypriniformes > Xenocyprididae > Culter > Culter alburnus. The sequence goes on from JAOTNS010003645.1 coordinate 413,583, forward strand.
TCATCCTGAAGGTCCAAGCTTTGATGGAAGTGAACAACCGGCGAAGGTGCTTCCAAGGGACAGCCGGCTGCTTTCTGTCTGGTGGTCCACCCTGGGCCTTTGTGGCAACAGGATGGGGACGGAGAGGTTAAAGTAGGGGAGGGAAGGATCACAGAGGCACCTGAGGAAGAAACGGGGTCCGGGGCTCTATCCTCAGCCCTCCTTGAACTGAGGTCCGTTTTGGGGCAGTGGCAAGACTGGTGCTGTACCTGACACCCAGTGGAGTCTTTGTTTTTAGTTGCATTACAGGGGCCACCTGCTGCCATGGTCGAGGACGTGGCCCCCTGATCCTCATCAGAGCCTTGGCCGGGCACTTGATTGAGTTCCCCGTCCTCGTAATAGTGGTGTCTATGCCTGTGATAGTGTACGTGACTGAACACGGCCACCTGCTGCTGCTGCTCTTCCGAGCAAACTGCACCAGCATCACCGGCATGGTTCACTACCGAGTCCAGGGAACGAGGCCTCTGCGTGGCCTCCATGCTCCCTCTGCGTGGGGCTTTGCCCGGTCCATAATAGACGAACGGGTCATAGTCACTGCTGAGCGAGCTACGAAAAGTGGACCAGCTGCCATAGACGCCCTGCAGGCTGATGTCCGTACAGTTCAAGACGGAATCGCTGGACGAGCCATGGCACGATCCTGAGCTGGAGTCGCTTGCCGGCCCGTCGGCAAGGTAACCGCTGCGCTCCGTGTGGTAACTCCCAACGGAGCAGCTGCTGTTGTCTTGGCGGCCATGCGCGCCTCCGCCACGCGGCAGGTGATGAGTTGCGTGGTTTGCTGGCGATGCCAAATGATGCACACAAGAACCCGAAGCGTTCCGTAAAGCTCCTACAGGGCACCGGTGACACGACCTTCTGGGGGGCGCATAGTGATGCCCACCAGTCCGACACCCGTGCCCAGCTGTTCTGTGTGTACGTCCGTGATGGGAATCCGGGGCCAGGTGGTACGCGCAGCTAGCACCCAATGGTCTGCTGGTTAAGCAACGGAGAGTGCGTGGATGAAGAGGGGGAGAGTTTCCAAAGTGACCCAGTTGGGGTAAAGGTCCAGGGGTGCGGGGGTAATGATGCCGCAGGGAAAAGGGGACTTGGTGCTGGGGGTAAGGGTGTTGGTTTGAATAGTGATGGGGAAGGAGGAAGGCTTGACTGTGCTCTTGTAGAGGGGGCGGCAGTCGATTCCTTTGGGGCTGACGGGAAGCCAGATCTGAACCTGAAGGAGGACATTTGGTGCTCAAAAACAAACTTTGATAGGAAAAACATAAAAACAAGTCTACTGACGCTACGTCCATATTAATCCAGATAAATTTAAAAATCTTTTTCTCAACATTTTGGCCTTTCGTCCATACTTTTGTCAAATGATTTAAGCATTTTCAAACGTGTCCAAGTGGAACAGCAACCTTTGAAAAATGCTTAAAAATGCAGAGTATTTTGAAACAAAAAAGCCATTTTCAAAAATATCCGGATTAAAGTGAACATAGCCTGAATATCATGCTTTTAAAACTACAGTTGCATTTTCTAAAGAAAATAGCAGCGATTGCAAGGCAGCAAAAGATTCATGTCAAGGTTTTAGGTATGTTTAGGCTTTGGTTCTGTGTGAAAGTCAGAAGAAAGTAAATGGTAGTAGTAAATGGTTTTTAAATGTTTTGGGTGAACTATCCCAAATATTCTCGCATTCGGGTGATATAAGATAATGAAAAAAGAGGAATTTCAATACACTGCTGTCTTGCAAGCTCTACAACAGGGTTCACAAACTCCGTCCTAGAGAACCACAGTCCTGGAGAGTTTAGCTCCAACCCTGATAAAAACCCACCTGCCGGTAGCTTTCTAGTAACCCTTCAGATCTTGATTAGCTTGTTCAGGTGGTTTAATTAGGGTTGAAGCAGAACTCTGCAGGACTGTGGCTCTCCAGGACCAAATTCGCCACCCCTGCTCTATAATATATAAATTGGATGTACCCTGAGGCTGTTTACCCATGATGTTGTGCATGCACAGAGGGCAGGTACGGTGTTGTAGGAGCCAGGGGTCGACACACTCCTTATGAAATTCATGACCACAGGAGATGATTCTCAAGTCCTGCCAGAAAGACAGAGAAAAGCACATATTAAATGTGCCATTGGCATGCCTCAAAACACAAAATAGCATCCTACAGTGGCCCTTTTCCTGTCAATGCTTGATGGTTTCTGTTATTCCTCTAATGATGCAGCCTGGAATCATAAATCACATTGAGAGTTCAGTTCAGTTGGCCTGAGTTTCTCTTCTGATGGAGTTTGATTACACTGAACTTGTTTCATAATCTATGAACTTTACACAGTTATTGAACTGAACTGAATTAACATTGACATGATTGGAGCTGAATAACGACACTATTGTGTTCTGTAGAGCTGCTTTACTGCACAATTAAAATTTATCTCATATTTGATTAAGTTTGCATCATTGATTTGTTATTTTCCTTTGTTACTTTGACGTAATGTTCTATCATGCTTTTTCTTCCTTCCCTCCTCTTACCTGGCCATCCATGAATTCCTCGAGACAGATGGCACAGATCGGGCTGGAATTGGAGCTGCTGTTTGACGCTGGAGCTCCGTGAGAACGCTGGGATCCAGAGCAACCCTGAGAGCTGTACGTGCGCGTCTCCAACCTGCCGATGGCACGCATGGTCTCCTGGTGCACAGAGTCCTGGGAGTCGAGAAAAAAATTATTTTGAGATTTCTACAGCGAAAAAGTGCCCCTATTATGCTTTTTCGGATATTCCCTTTCATGCAGTGTGCAAAAGAGCTGTTTGTGAATGTAAAAGGTCTGAAAAGATTTGAAGATCAAACGATAAATGGAGAAAGAATCGATTCTAAACTGCCTTTAACAAATCGTCAATAATTCCAGTCTCACTTCCAAATTTGCATAATGCCAGCCTGTGGTTTTCATTGGCTGCCCGTGAGCAATGTCTACTTTGCCCCGCCCTCAATCACTGTAGATGTAGCTGAGACTGGTTTGTGTTGTTCATGTCAAGAAGACTCTGCTTTCTGCTGCCAAAACAAATCCACTTTGATGCATTTCAAAAGGATGAGGACTCAGGATCGAATTGATAAGGTAAAACCGACGCCATTGTTACTGTTCGTACCAAGGAAGAGCTGAACTTCAGATATGCTAATGGGTGTTTGGTTTCCAACATGTGCTGTAAGTGTTCGACCAATCACAACAGACTGGGCTGTCTGACCATTCAGAGTTTAATTAGATATTATGTTAAAATTAAAGTGTTTTTTGACCTTGGATGCATGTAAACCTTTAAACAAAATTAGGAGATAAATGTAGGACAAACTTACTTATTGCCCAGTGGAGAGAAGTACAATGCACTGCAAAAATATTTCCTTAGTATTTTGTTCTCCAGTACAAATATATCTGGACCGTTTAGAGCAACATTACACACTAACTAAAGTGAAAAGTGTCAAATCATAATCAACCACTCCTTTAAGATATTAAGACTTGTTTTCTTAAAAATGTATCAAAATTAAGTGGGTCAATGCTCAAAAGAAAAAATGTAATAATTATTCAAAGGGAAAACATATTTCTGACCCCATTGACAGATTAAACATTACTTTTTAAAACTCAATTTTGATACATTTTTCAGAAAACGACAAAATATCTTTAGTCATTTTGCTTCTCAAGTAAATGTATCTGGAATAAAGAATATTTTGAAATTTGTACTGGAAAACAAAAGCAAAATACTGAGGAAGAAAATCCTTTTTTTTTGCAATCAACATTTTACAATCCACCATCAAACCTAAAAGTGTAGAGCGCTTCGTTATAAAGTGTGTTGTGTTTTCTTACCCAGGTTCTGTTGGACCTGCAGCGGAAGCGTAGAGCAAAGATCATGATGATGGCCAACACCGCCAGAGCCACGGTCAGCAGGATGCCAACGTCATAGGGAGGCTGCGAGAACAACACATGAAGAGTGAGGCCTGAGTGTCCTACTGCCAGTTTGTCCTCAAACCAATAGATTTTTACCCAATTAACAGTTAGAATGTTTCTCAAATCTGAAAAATCCCCCAAAATTTGTCCTAATGCATTTGGGTCCGTTTTGACCCAGAATAGGTAAATTTTTTTCTAATCCATAGTTTTTAGTTGGAAAATGAAACTTTGGATATGTGTTAAGACTGAATTAAAGGAATTTTTAAAATAAAAATGTATCAGATATAACCATTTAAACTAAATTGTTGCATTTTGGTCTGTTTTGACCCGAAAGTGAATTGTGGCTTCACATATGAAATTATGCTATTTTTATTTTTTTTATTTTATTTTATATCTATTAGTTCCCACTTGTTCATAAATATGCTCGTGCATGCACACATAATTTGAATAATTAATTCATAATTCATAATTCTAAAAATTAAATAAAGCAAATTAAATCCATGTCTGTTTGTAGATCAAAAGTTCATAGACCAAATAGTCTAAATTTGAAAACATTTCAGAGCAATACCGATGTTGTTTTGATGTTTTGTCAGAATTTGTATGAATATGTATTTTTGGTAAAGATAGTATGTTTTGAGCACCCATGAGTTATGAGTTCAAATGAATTTAATTAAATCCACTGAAGTCATGGAGTTCATACTGGTAATTCTCATATTATATGTTCTTATAAAATACATTCTTTATATATATTATATATATATATATATATATATATAGATATATATATATATATATATATATATATATATATATATATATATCCGAAAAAGTTTTTACAATTTTAATAAAATGAAAACTAAAAATCACATGAGCCAATATTTTATTCACAACAGAACATAGATAACATAACAAATGTTTACACTGAGAAATTTATGCCTGCTACAGGTCATTGGGGCATGTTTACTATGGTGTAGCATCTCCTCTTCTTTTCAAAACAGTGTGAAGATGTCTGGCCACCGAGGTTATGACTTTCTGGTGTTTTGGTGTTGGAATTTGGTCCCATTCTTGCCTGATATAGGTTTCCAGCTGCTGAAGAGTTTGTGGACCATGTTCACATATGGCTTCCTTTTTACATGATAGAGCTTTAGTTGGCATCTGCAGATGGCACGGCGGATTGTGTTTACCGACAGTGGTTTCTGGAAGTATTCCTGGGCCCATTTAGTAATGTCATTGACACAATTATGCCATCACATGAGTGATGCAGTGTGTCTGAGGGCCTGAAGACCACGGGCATCCAATAAATGCCTTCAGCCTTGTCTCTTACTCACAGAGATTTCTCCAGTTTCTCTGAATCTTTTGATGATGTTATGCACTGTAGATGATGAGATTTGCAAAGCCTTTGCAATTTGATGTTGAGGAAAATTGTTTTTAAAGAAAAACAGTATTTTCTTGTAAAACATCCTCCAATAATCAATGTTATATTTACAACTTCGAAAAATAATTTTTTATGGAAATTTAAACTGGTATTTTCAGCGGGAAGGCTTACAAACAGTAAAAACTAGAAATGAAAAGATGTGTATGTATGTAGATTATGTATATTTATATTCATAAATATGTATATGCTTGTTTACTCACCCATTTTGGCTCCACCTTGATGTCAATGAACACCATGGCTTCTTCGTTCTTGTTGACGAGTCCCATCAGTTCTTCAGCGTCTGATGACTTCACCAGCACAACCGGACGAGTCAACGAACCAGAATCCTGCAGCTGTGAGAGAAAAACACACAACCACACAAACACTTCAGGACCAACTGTCTGAGCACTAACTGGAATGTATGGATATATTTCAAACTGAAAGGCCTTGAAACAATGTTTAATAAATGAAGTAAGGGTGTAGAGTTACATTCAAGCTATTTTAAGCATTAAGAATTTTTTTCACAGGAAAAAAAAGGTTTAAATATGTATTAAATATTATATTTAATACAATTATTGACTACAGGGGGACTTTAAAACTGTCATTTTTGCTTTTATCAGCAACTATTTTCCAAAAATTAAAAAAACTAAGTATACAATAAATAAAAAATTAAGACACACACATACCGCAGCAGCAGCAGCAGCTGGATCATCTGTGATGTCAAAGATGACAGCCTGAGCTCCTCTCTGAATCGCCAGACGAGCCTGAGACAGACAGAGGGAGAGAGTGTTAGTTTTGAGCCAGCAGATGGCAGTCTTATCAAACATATGGAGTCATTGAGTCCTGTCATTATGCAATTCAGCAGCGCTACTGACCCTGAGAGCGCACATGTGTTTCAAAGTGAAAGACTTTACTTTCAATAATTCCTGACACACAATACAAGACAGCTAGAGTTAATAGAGATCGACAAGTCTTCATGAAAACACACGAAATGCACCTTTTAAATTCTTACAGCTACTTTTCATTAGAGACGATGTTCTATACCATACCAAAACACACATGCACACACTTAATTAAACATTTTGACCAACAACAAATGATTACAATGAGGTTTGAATATGAACATTTTTATTGACTAACATTAACAAAGGTTAATAAATGCTGTAAATGCTCATTGTTAGTTTATGTTATCTAATACATCAACTAATATTAACAAACGAGATCTTATTATAATACTTCAGGATAGGAGTTTGTTCAATTAATATGTTTAAATTAGCTAATTCTAACTAGGTGAAAAACATACACTTTCAGAACAGTCTTTACCACTTCAGAGAAGGAAAAACTGAGGTTATACAATAGAAAAACACTAGTGCTTCCTTCCACCGTGTCAAATCCTCCCGCCTCCGTCAAGATAGATGCGCTTCTAGTGAGATTAGGAGGGAATTCTCCCCAAACAATGACCAATAACTCATCAACGGACTATTTCCTGCCCAACTGCTGAGAGTTCAAAGGTCAAAGGTTACAGTATGAACTGCAGGAAAGTATACTGTTGTGTTTCACACAATGCAAGCAGAGAGTTGGTAAAATGATTAAGCTGTTATAATTAGCAAAAGTCAAGAACTACTATTAAAGGTTACACGGCAAAAAATGATAGTATTTTTTTAACTTGTTTTCCAGTACAATTACCTAAACATCTCTAAATCAAGATACATTTACTTGAGAAGCAAAATTACTTAAAGATATGAGTTCATGCTTAAAATGTGATAAACAAAACAAAAACAAAAACAAAACAAAAATCTGCAAATAGGGTTAGAAAAATGAACTTAACTTAAAAGGAAAACAGGTTTATTTTTCTGACCCCATTTTTTCTTGTTTTAAGCATCAAGTCACTTAATTTTGACACATTAATATCTTAAGTCAGTGTTTCCCAACCTTTTTTCAGTCACGGCAGCCTTTGAAAATGTTCAAAAATTTGCAGCACCCTACACTAGTGTTGTCATGGTACTGGAACTTTGATACGATACCTTGAAAAGTATCAATATTCAATACCATGGGGAAGAACCACCATATATACTGTCATATAGATATTTTTAATAGAGATGCACTGATACCAAATTTCTCCACTGATACGATAACGGATTATTCAGAGTGATATCTGCTGATACTGATAACGATACCGATAGTTTGGGGGTTCTGCCTTTTATACCTTCTTTTAAATTAATTATAATTTCATTATAATTAATACTTAATCATTATATTTTTAATTATATTTTGAAAGAAATACAAATGGAAAACATTATTCTCTCCATTTCGTCAGCTCGTTTCAGAGTAACTGGAATCAGTTATAAACAAACACATTACTCATATTAATATTAACACACATTAAATTAAGATTAAATTAATATTTCTTAACTTTCTGAATGTTATTAATTCATATAATTACTATTAATAATGAACATCAAACTGGTTCCTTAGCATTTTCTTTACACAAAGCCCATTTTCCTGCCCTCTTTTGATTGACAGGATATATTGGCCCTGACTATCGGCTGTTTTTAAACTATCGCCCGAAAGCCGATAGTGTGAAAATTTGTTTTTATTGGTTGATACCAATTATTGGCCGATATATCGGTGCATCTCTAATTTTTAATATTATCTAATTTTGTAGATAATATATCGGCCAATAATCGATATCGGACAACAAAAGCAAATTTTCACACTATCGGCCGATACCGATTATTGGCTGACATATCGGTGCATCTCTCATTTTTAATATCTAATTTAGTAGATATATATCGGCAAATAATCTGTATTGGCCGATAAAAGCACATTTTCACAATATTGTCCGATACCGATTATTGGCCGATATATCGGTGCATCTCTATTTTTAATCTAATTTTGTATATATCGGCAATAATCGTATTGGCCGATAAAAGCACATTTTCACACTATCGGCAATACCGATTATTGGCCGATATATCGGTGCATCTCTAATTTTTAATTTATCTAATTTGTAGATAATATTCGGCCGATCAATTTTCACACTATTACCGATTATTGGCCGATATCGGTGCATCTCTAATTTTTAATATTATCTAATTTTGTAGATAATATATTAGCCAATAATCGATATCGGACAGCAAAAGCAAATTTTCACACTATCAGCCGATAAATTATTGGCTGACATATCGGTGCATCTCTCATTTTTAATATCTACTTTTGTAGATAATATATCGGCAAATAATCTGTATTGGACGATAAAAGCACATTTTCACAATATCGGCCGATACCGATTATTGGCCGATATGGTGCATCTCTAATTTTTAATATTATCTAATTTTGTAGATAATATATCGGCAAATAATCGGTATTGGCCGATAAAAGCACATTTTCACACTATCGGCCGATACCGATTATTGGCCGATATATCGGTGCATCTCTAATTTTTAATATTATCTAATTTTGTAGATAATATATCGGCCAATAATCGATATCGGACAACAAAAGCAAATTTTCACACTATCAGCCGATACCGATTATTGGCCGATATATCGGTGCATCTCTCATTTTTAATATCTAATTTTGTAGATAATATATCGGCCAATAATTGGTATTGGCCGATAAAAGCACATTTTCACACTATCGGCCGATACCAATTATTGGCCGATATATCGATGCGTCTCTAATTTTTAATATTATCTAATTTTGTCCATCCATTGAAAGTCTAGACAATCAATAACTTCTTCTGAAGAGATCACTTTATATGATGACAGATTTTAATTTAGGCTTTTATTCATATATAAACATTGCTCAATTACCATTAATAATTAAGAAGATTTAAGATTTAAGAAGACAGGAAGGCCCAGAACCTTCTTCTAACCAGAGGGTCGTTTCCTGCACTTCCAAACCAAGTATTACAGTAACAAAACTGAACCGGGAAGAGCTGCGCATTGTGTGGACCGGTAAAATGCAACTGATGCTGCAAGTGTCATTTAGTTTCCTGCATGACTGAGAAATAAATGATAAAACTATGGTACAAATGTGAATTCTCTGGACAGACTGATCTGCTGTGTGTTAATAACAGGGCTGATGTCTGCAGACAGCTTCTGCAGAGAAAGGAAGTACAATCACAGGCCTGTCATTAGCCTGTTAGACGTGCTTCTTCAGATAAAAGTTTTAGGCTATGTTCACACAGTCAGTCAAAAATATTATTTGTCTATCCGATTGTAACCTGATGTAAATTATTTGCTGACCACACTGTGTATCACAACTTTGCAACACCACAACATTGTTTCTGCAGTGACTTTCAGCATGTTTCCTGTAACAATATCTGACATGTTTATGTTTTACGTGGCGTGAGAAAGTGATGCAAGCCACACAAAATCAGATCAGAGCAGTCAGACTGAAACGGGCTTCCAGAAATGCGATGTGAATAGGAATGTAGCTCTAAATCTGATCGGATTCCAATCGGATATGCATATAAATTGGATTTGGACTGAAAATCTGAACGAGGCTTAAGCTGTACTTAAAGGGCACCAATTATGCCCATTTTCACAAGATGTAATATAAGTCTCTGGTGTCTCCAGAATGTGTCTGTGAAGTTTCAGCTCAAAATACCCCACAGATCATTTATTATAGCTTTTTGTGTCTGTCCCTTTAAATGCAAATGAGCTGCTGCTCCCGACCCCCTTTCCAGAAGAGGGTGGAGCTTCAAGAGCTCATACTCTGGCATACCGGTGTAGGACAGATTGCCAGAACACTGGCAACAACAAAACAGGACAATCTCACGCACTGAAAATGTCAGAAACCGTCAGTAGTGGTGTTCAGCCTTATATCTTTCAGAATCGAGTGTAAGATGACTTCCAGAAGTGTGTGTGTGAAACTCTGCTGCTTTCAGCTGATTGGCCGGATAGAGCAGGAAGAGGCGGAGCAGCTGAGAGCAGTGTGTGTGATGCATAAAGAGCTGATATCTGAGTGTGTGTGTGTGTGTTTGAAAAAACAACAACTGGCAAGATAGAAGCAGCCAATAAATTTCTGTATAAAATAATTTTAAAAATCAGTTAACACTTTACAATAAGGTATAACTACATTAGATAACATGAACTAACAATGACAAAGGATTTATTAATCTTAGTTCTTGTTCATTTCTACATTTACTAAAACATTATTCAAAGTTGCTTTTGTTAATATTATTTAATGCACCTGAGCTAACACAGACAGTTGTATTTTTTTATTAACTAATGTTAACAAAGATCAATAAATACTGCAGCAAATGTACTGCTTATTGATAGTTAATGTTGGTTAAGTCAATGCTTACTAATGGGACCTTATTGAAAAGTGTTACCAAAAATATAATTCTGACTGTCACAAAAAATGTTTATGGAAAACTAAAGAAATAGTTGACCTATATGTTCCAATTTAGTCACCCTCATGTTGTTTTAAACCTGTATGACTTTCTTTAGTGAAACACAAAAGACATTTAAGTGAATGTTTACTCTGCTCTTTACTGTACAATGATAGGACACAGTGACTAGGCACTAAAAATGACATAAAACAACCATAAAAGTATCATAAATTTAGTTCATGTCTCTAAACTTGACATACTCATAATGTACTACTGAATGAAAGTTGAGTTTGACAGAAGAAATAACAGCATACAGGTCTGTAATGAGATGAGGCTGAGCAAATAATGACAGAATCACATTTTTGAGTGAATTAAAGCATTAGACATTCATCCTCTTCCTCTCTTTCTTTCTCTTCACTAAATCACTCGGCAGTTCATTCAAACACAACACACAATCATCCCTCTATCTACCGTCCAAAACCACAGAGACTAAACCCTCAGATGATTAAAGTCTGCCACACACAAAGAATAAATATATATTTATAATGTTTTTAAAAGAAGTCTCTTCTGCTCACCAAGGGTGCATTTATTTGATCAAAAATACAGTAAAAACAGCAAAAATGTGAAATATTATTACAATTTTAAATAGCTGTTTTTGTGAATATATTTTAAAATGTAATTTATTTCTGTGATCAAAGCTGAATTTTCAGCATCATTACTCCAGTCTTCAGTGTCACATGATCCTTCAGAAATCATTCTAATATGATGATTTGCTGCTGTAATGTTCCAAAAGATTTCTACTCTAAATAAATGTTGTGTATTTTAAAATTTATATTTTAAATATTTATGGTCTTTATTCTTTATATAATATATATATATATATATATATATATTATTATATATATATATATAAATGTAAACATTTATATATCATATTATATGAAAGCAGACCTTACTACTACAGGTAGGTGATTGGTTTACAGTCGTGAACTGTTACACGTGAGCTGGGTAAATCTCTGACAGGGTAAATTGTGACATCAAGCGTGGGTGACGAGTTACCAGCGAGGCCTCGGGCTCCGAGCAGCAGCGTAATTAGCCGGTTCTTCCTGTGCTTTCATTCGCCACATGAAAACATTCCTGTTTTGATCCGTATCCTGTTATTCCATAAGACCTGTGAATCCGATCTACCCAAAAGTATTTGAGCACTTAATAACCAGACCCACTCTGAACATCCGAACCTCTCTCTGCTTATTGTAAGGGAAAATCTGTGGAATGGATTTAAATACAACCCGAATTCTGGAAATGTTGGGACGTTTTTTTTTTTTTTTAAATTTGAATAAAATGAAAACTAAAAGACTTTCAAATCTCATGAGCCAATATTTTATTCACAATAGAACATAGATAACATAACAAATGTTTAAACTGAGAAATTTTACAATTTTATGCACAAAATGAGCTCATTTTAAATTTGATGCTGGCTACAGGTCTCAAAATAGTTGGGACGGGGGCATGTTTACCATGGTGTAGCATCTCCTCTTCTTTTCAAAACAGTGTGAAGGTGTCTGGGCACCGAGGTTATGAGTTTCTGGAGTTTTGGTGTTGGAATTTGATCCCATTCTTGCCTGATACAGGTTTCCAGCTGCTGAAGAGTTTGTGGTCGTCTTTGACGTATTTTTCTGTATAGGTGAAAGATCTGGACTGCAAGCAGGCCAATTCAGCACCCGGACTCTTCTACAACGAAGCCATGCTATTGTAATAGCTGCAGTATGTGGTAGACGTCATCTGGAGGGGAGCATATGTTGTTCTAAAACCTTTAAATACCTTTCAGCATTCATAGTGCCTTCCAAAACATGCAAGCTGCCCATACCGTATGCACTTATGCACCCCTATACCATCAGAGATGCTGGCTTGTGAACTGAACGCTGAAAACACTCTGGAAGGTTTCCCTCCTCTTTAGCCCGGAGGACACGGCATCCATGATTTCTAACAAGAATGTCAAATGTGGGCTCGTCTGACTGTAGAACACTTTTCCACTTTGAAACAGTCCATTTTAAATGAGCCTTGGCCCACAGGACACGACGGCACTTCTGGACCATGGCTTCCTTTTTGCATGATAGAGCTTTAGTTGGCATCTGCAGATGGCACGGCGGATTGTGTTTACCGACAGTGGTTTCTGGAAGTATTCCTGGGCCCATTTAGTAATGACATTGACACAATCATGCCTGAATCTTTTGATGATGTTATGCACTGTATATATGATGAGATTTGCAAAGCCTTTGCAATTTGACGTTGACATTTAAAGAATTCCATAATCTTTTTATGTACTCTTTCACATCTCTGACCATCTTTACTTCTGAGAGACTCTGCCTCTCTAAGACATCCCTTTTATAGCTAATCATGTTACAGACCTGATATCAGTTAACTTATTTAGTTGCTAGATGTTCTCCCAGCTGAATCTTTTCAAAATTTCTTGCTTTGTCAGCCATTTGTTGCCCCCGTGCCAACTTTTTTGAGACCTGTAGCAGGCATCGAATTTTAAATGACCTCATTTAGTGAAAAAAAAGTTTAAACATTTGTTATGTTATCTATGTTCTATTGTGAATAAAATATTGGCTCATGTGATTTGAAAGTCTTTTAGTTTTCATTTTATTCAAATTTAAAAAACGTCCCAACATTTCAGGAATTCGGGTTGTGTAGGTCTCAGTTGTTAACATTAACAAATATTAACAATGTACAACATTTATTAACCTGTTAATGTTAGTTGATAAAAATGTCCATATAGTTCACAGTGCATTAACTAATACAAAAGCAACTTTTGAGCTTAAAATGTATTAGTAAATGTTGAGATTAACATTAAGTATTGTTTATTGTTAGTTTATGTAGTTGACTAATGTTAATAAGTGAAACCATATTGGGAAGTGTCACTAATGTTGGTTGTAATGCAGAAGTACTGCAATTTAATTACTTTTCCCTTGAAAAAGTAAAGTAATGATTGCTATACTGAGTTTCTGAAAAATAACTGTTGTGTAATATAAATTATCCTCACACGCCTCCCGCTGAGAGGTGATGAGTTGAAGACGTGTTGACAGGGGGATTGTGAGAGTTTTTGTCCAGGCTTGAGAATGAGAGAGAGACCAGAGGGGAAAGACTGAGATAGGAAATGTTTTTTCATAGCAAGGTGTGACTTAATCTCCTCTAAGGAGCCTAAATGGCCTGTATGAGCGCTGTGACGCATGTCTCTGCTTGCTGCTACAGAAACAACAGAGAAAATCAGTGCAGCAAATCACATACTCTCTTGAGTACTTTGTGATTATTTACTTTGTGAATTACTTTGTGACTGCTAAAAAAGTATGTTCTATATAGTATGAATGTACTACATCTGCCATGTTGTCATTATCATCAGTTGTGTCGCTTCACTGCCATTCATAAATCCTCTCCCATGGCCTCATGGGATAGTAAAGTGTCCATCGTTTGCACACTTCAGAAGTAGTAGGTCATCCGGGTACTTTTTGCCTACTTCTACTTTTTGTCACATACTGTTTTTCACATAAATGATCACTGCACAAAAATCTGAAGCAGCACAACTGTTTTCAACATTGATAATAATCATAAATGGTTCTTGAGCAACAAATCATCATATCAGAATGATTTCTGAAGGATCATGTGACACTGAAGACGGGAGTAATGATGCCGAAAATTCAGCTTTGATCACAGGAATAAATTACACTTTACTAAATATTCACACAGAAAACAGTTATTTTACATTGTAATAATTTTTCACATTTTTACTGTATTTATGATCAAATATATTCAGCCTTGTTAAGCAGAAGAGACTTCTTTTAAAAATATTTAAAAATCTTACCATCCCCAAATTTTTGAACAGTAGTGTACATCTATTTATATTAATTACATCAACAAATATTTAATTTAATATAAACTGTAACTCATCATACTCAACCTCCCTACATCTAGTGAAGAACTTTCCTGGTGTCTATTATGATAATTGCATTCTAACAGTCACAAATCTGGTATAAACACTTCTTAAGACCACAAAACCATTGATTTCAGGATCATTTCCAATCCCAAACATCCACAGGGAATATGTTTTGTGCCAAATCTCCTGCAGTTCTCACTCTCTCTCTGTCACAGGGCTTCACTTGTTTGCCTTTTGCAATCGATTCAGGAATTCCAGCTTTAAAAGGGTGTTTGCCTTTCCTAAGAAGAGAGCAAGAAAGGAAAGACCGCCGCGGAGGAGCCGGAACGGAGCCCAGGAATTCAGCTTTTATACGCTGCTGGTTTAATGTGGTTATGAGCACATCCAACGCTGTGAAACCAATGATATCATTCCCACCATGTGTGTGTGTGTGTGTGTGTGTGTGTATACACACCTGATCCAAACACGACGCTCTACAGCATCTGTTCTCGCTTTGAACTGAGTTTTACAACTTAAACACACACTTTCATTTGTGGATAAACTAACTGCAGCAGAAGTAAACAGATGTGTACTTGTGTACAGTAGAGACGGGACGGATCCCACACCGCTCTCAGTCTGATCACTGACTAACAAAACACAGGAATCATTGACTACGTTTACATGCACCTCATAATGTGAAATTTAGGCATCAAACTTTACCTCATGTAAATGCAGTACTTCGATGTAATTGATGTGATTAAGCTCATAATTATATAGCAACCATAATCATAGTAAAACGTGGCATATGCCGATCTCAATAAACAGGCATGTAAACGCTTTAATGGCATTTATCCCACTCTGACCAAAATGTGCATTTTTGGGGTGATGAAGACACTGTGCAGTATATTGATGGTTGAAAACATTGAAATGGAGACATTTATAGGCATGCCACCAAAAATAATCACATTATTGGTGCACATGTGAACATAGTCACTCGTGATTCAAAGCACACACTTACACGTCTCTGGTGATTCAATCACAAATAGTTACGGGACTTATGAACGGATGTTAATGATTTCCATTAAGACTGTATTAGGACTTTTTTGCTCCCTTTTTGAGTATGAACCATCCTTTTAGAGCTGAACGATTTTTTTGTTGTTGGGTGTTTTCACTTAGGTTTACGCTTTAAAAAAAATATTTCTCCATAGGGCACATTTCCACTGTTTTTGACCAATTCAGTATGAAATAATAATAATAATAATAAATATAGCTGCGAGCAGAAATTATTGGGGTTCAACCACTTTAAGGTCTTTAAGCACTTGCATAAAAATGTATAATGTTTTAATATGCAAGCATGTAACCATCTCGATCATAGATGGAAAAAAACATTTATAGGCAAATTACCATAGGAAATGTATGCTTTATAAAGCATTTTAACAGTTATTGAGGTTGAGCCAAAAACCTTGGACTAGTTTATTCGTCAAAGTTGGTTTTTGAAATAATCTCCAATATTTAATGAACAATTCGATGGACAGCGGCGGTCCTAGAGGCAAAGTTGCTCAGAATGAGGAGTCTCATGTGGTACGAATGTTGTGAGTGTGAGTGAAAAACACGAAGGTGCCCCCCAGTGGCCAATTTCTTTGGAATTTCTCACAGGCCCAGCGAGTTTCTTTCCGATCTGCCTCCATTAACCTTGTCTGATAGCAGCTCAAAATTCATTGGCCGCCACCAGCCGCGTTTTTTGAGATATGTGAATGTCCAAGATGCCAAGACTGCATTTGAGGACAAAGACACTGCATGCCAATTTTCAAGTCAATCAGACACAGGGTTGTGTAGTTATAGCCATTTTTAGGTTTGTCCATGTTATAGCGCCACCAAGTGGACACGCACACATATGTGTGCCGAGTTTGGTGAAAATATCTCATTTCGTTCAAGAGTTATAACCATTTCAATAAAAAAAGACACTTTTTAGGGACCATGAATTGAAATTTCAACTTTTTTTTTTGATAATTATTGACGATCAGACTCCAGAGAATCTTGCTGCACTGGTTTGCTGCACTAGGACTAGGCTTTTTCAAAAATCCAAAATACCCGAAAATTTCACAAAGTAACGACCGAATCAAAGGCATGCATTTCAAGGATTCCAACAACATAAGGCACTTGATTTAGAAGTTGTGAGCCATTCCGTACTTTTCGCCACTTTAGCGCCCCCGTCAGGCTGATCGGGGCGGGCCTTGGTGACGTTGAAGACAGTGTGAGAACTACCAGCGCTCAAAGTTTCAAGTCTCTATGACTGTCGATTTGGTCTGCCCGATCACTTTTAGGGGAGAATTCTGATCCTTGGAAATTTTAACTATTACAATAGGATTTCAACACTACTCGCTTCAACCCCTAATAATAAACGTTTTATTTTAGCTTCATGCATTCTTTTTTAATCAACACTTGAATGTGGGTAAGCAACATTTTGAACAAAAGCTGAGAAAATCGTGTTTTTGTCAAAGACTACAACATGCATAAGCAATGCTTCCATCACTGGTTTCTGCTTCTTCTTCACCTGTGTTTTGATCCAGAGAGTCTGTACTCTTTCAGATGATGCGTAATAGCGCCCCCTACTGTAAAACAGTGAAAACACAGAAAAAAGCTGGAAAATTCCATCTGTGGCAGGGAAAGAGTTTTATAGTACAACTGTAAAATTACAATACTAACATTTTCAAACGTTAAACCATCATTTTGACAGGCACTTTGCTGGTAGCACATATACTTAATTATATAACAGTCTGTGCAATTTGACAAATGCACCAAGCCATATCATGATAATGGTTTTATTTCGATATATCGTACAGCCTTAATTTCCATCCTTCTCTCTATTGTTCTATCAGTAGAAATACTCACAAATGAACCATCAACTGCTAACTCAAGACTCGCCACATATGCTTTTAGTGCATCATAGCAAGAAAATCAACTCAAACTGAGCATGTGTTTGTGACTTATAGTCCCATCTCTGTTATAAATGTCAAGATTTGGCCACTGACGTCTGGAAATACAACAATGTCCCTCCGCTGTAGGGTGAAATAAAGTCAAGACTGCCTGAACGTCTGAGTCACGGCTATAAATCCACAGCACCGCCCTGTTATATGTCCTTCTAACCAGCAGATCTTTTAGCTTTTTGGCCTGATGATGAAAAGATTCGAGAACAAAGTGGATATTTTAGAAGACATCACAGAGCATTAGATTTTATGCATTTCTTGAAGTTGAGCAAATTTAATAATCCACTAGAATGAAAAAAAGATTTACAGTGACCCCCAAAAATGAAACAAATTGGCTATGTTCAGACTGCAGGAAAATCAGGATATCTTTTTTGCAGTTCAGACTTTGAAAAACAGCCTTAATATGCATATATTTTATTCAGTGCATGTTTATTGAATGTGTAGTTGCACTGACCTAACACTTCTGTTAACACTAAACGCCAATTTTAAGATGTTCAAAAATGTTTTTGAAAGAAGTCTCTTCTGTTCACCATGACTACATTTATTTGATCAAAAATACAGTAAAAACAGTAAAAATGTGAAATATTATTACAATGTAAAAATAGCTGTTTTCTATGTGAATACATTTTAAAATGTAATTTATTTCTGTGATCAAAGCTGAATTTTCAGCATCATTACTCCAGTCTTCAGTGTCACATGATCCTTCAGAAATCATTCTAATATGCTGATTTGCTGCTCAAGAAACATTTATGATTATAATAGAAAATTAAAAGCATAAAAATATAATAAATGCATTAAAAAAATGTACTGACCGCAAACTTAGCTTACACTTAATTTAGTGTTTTATGTCTTAATTAGCAGGGTTTAACCTCCCTAAACCATATATCCTGAATCCTGACCTAAACTTTTAACCCAAACCAAATTAAATTCCCTCCCCATTCACCCGGTCCGACCCTCCAGCGATCCCCGTCCTCTGACCCGCTTCCTCGTCCTGGCGTCCGTGTTCTCCAGCGCAGGCCCAGGCCTGATCCGCAGAGGTATTTTTACGGCCAATTAAACAGCGGCTGATCTTCAAACAACACTCGCTGCAGCATCAAAGGCAGAAAAATTACGACAGTAAAATTTATATGCGGCGCTGCAGGCCGTCGCAGAAACACCAGCGCCGACGGGCAGGTTCACATTCCCTCTACGTGTGCAATACTGGAAAACAGCTCAGGCTTGGGAAAAATCCGGCAAGCTGTTTTAATTGTATCACTGTTAAATTACAGCTATGCAACATTTTTTGTTGTTGTTGTTCTAAATGAACAATTTAAAGAATGAGCAAGTCAGGGTTATTATCAGTAACTAAAACTATTAAAAACTTAAAAAAAAAAAAAAAAAGTTTATTAACTGGAAATAAATAAAAACTGAAATTAATCTGAAATAAAAATTAAACCTAAATAGCAATATAAAAAAAAAAAAAAAAAAAAACTGACAAAAAGCAAATGAAATGACCAAAAATTGTATTAAAATTAATATGGAAATTAAAAATATATAAATAAAAGCTGGGTGAACGGAAACAATTTTGTGTATCCATTTGCGCCAATATCAGAAAGAAAAAAAAAAAACTTTTTCAAAACAACAGCAGCATATAACTTATACATTTATTTTTATATATACACTTACTTATTTTTCAGATATCCATCTTTCTTTCATTATTGGGGGAGTTTTGATGCCGTTCGTGACATTTGCACTGATCAGATTCATCCGCGCAGGAGCCGAAGCACAACTCATGTAATGATCAAAATAATGTTCCGCCAGAAGTAACTTGTAGTTTTGTGCTTCAACAGCTAGAGGTCACATCTAGTATAGTTTTAAATGACAGTATGTAACTGTATGTCCCGGAGTTATATTTAGAGCGGCATTCCTGAGAGTTCACACGCACCGTGACACCGCCAACCATCTGACATGTGAAAAAATGAGCGCACCTTCAAGAATGACACGAGACACAAACATTTTGCATTCCCAGGTTCCAAAAGCAGCTTCCACCGCTCCTGCGCCACACACACACACACACGAGCACGAACACACACTTTGCCTAGCTATCTATCAACACGAGGACAAATGACACTCAATTCAAAAGACATTCAGTAATTCAGTAATGTTATCAATCTGACTGCACTGACACTATCAGATGAAACAAATCTTGAATTGAACTCAATGACACTATTGTCTTCTGTAGAGCTGCTTTACTGCTGAATCAAATTCATTACATAATGTATGAACTTTGCATCATTGACACAGTTATTGAACTAAACTGAATGAATAATGAACTGACTCAAGCTGAATAATGACACTTTAGTTTACTGTAGAGCTGCTTTACAGCTAAAATTGAATTTGCTTTTACAACATCAACACTGTAATTCTCCTGTTTATTACGGTGAAGCTGCTTTGAAAATTGTATCTGTATAAACTGTAGTAATACTGTATAAACGCTATAGTAATAAATGTGACTTGACTTTGCTTGACAAACACTGCTTTCTTCTGTGAAACACAAAAAAAAAAAAAAATCATGTCACATGATAGTTTAGAAATCATTCTATTTTTTTGTATATGTATAATTTTTGTTATGTTTAATATATCTGCCTTGGTGAGCAAGAGACTTTATTAAAACAACATTTAAAAAATCTTACAGACACCAAACTTCCATATTAATATATCTAAGCTCTCTTTATTACAATTGATCAACTCTTTAATTTTTTTTTTTTTTTAAATACCTAAGGATGGAAAAATAAAATTGCAAAGTGGTTGCCTGTGTGGTCACTCTTGCTTTCTATTCCTCTACACTAAAAGAACCCAAGCTGGGTTGAAATGGACAAACCCAGCATTTGGATTGTTTTAACCCAGTGGTTGGGTTAAATGTTTGACCCAAGCTGTTGGATAGTTTTATTTAACTCAAATTGATTAAAATTTGCCACATGTCTGTCTTAAAATTAACCCAAAATAAGAAGGAAATTAAAAATCAGACACATAATTACTAGAGGCAACAATAATAAAAGGTGAAAGTTTATTAATAAGCAATTTAATAAATGTTTATTATTTAATTATTATTCATTAAACTTATTAATAAATGTAATAAATTTCAACATACTTTGGGCTCATTTTAAGAAAGCAATACAGTAATTTTTAAACAATAGTTGAGTTAAATAAAATTACCCAGCAAGTTGGACAAACATTTATCCCAATCACTGGGTTAAAAACACCAAAATCTCTGGTTAAAACACCCCATTTGCTGGTTAAATCTTAAAGCTGGTTAAAACACCGGGTTAAAACTCAAAACACCCCAATCACTGGGTTAAAACACCCGATTCGCTGGGTTAAAATAAAATCGCTGGTTAAAAGGGTTAAAACACCAAAATCGCTGGGTTAAAACACCCCATTCGCTGGGTTAAAATAAACCATTCGCTGGGTTAAAACAATCGCTGGGTTAAAACAATCTAATCACTGGGTTAAAACACCAAAATCGCTGGGTTAAAACGCTGGGTTAAAATTCGCTGGGTTAAACAATCCAAAAGGTTAAACACCAAAATCGCTGGGTTAAAAACTCGCTGGGTTAAAACACCCGGGGGTTAAAATAAACCATTCGCTGGGTTAAAACAATCCAAAAAACACAAAATCGTTAAAACACCGCTGGGTTAAAAAAACTGGGTTAATCCATCACTGGGTTAAAACACCAAAATCGCTGGGTTAAAACCCCAATCGCAAAATGGGTTGGGAAAACACCAAAATCGCTGGGTTAAAAGCTGGGTTAAAACACCAAAATCGCTGGGTTAAAACACCAATCGCTGGGTTAAAACACACTGGGTTAAAACTTCGCGGGTTAAAACACCCCATTCGCTGGGTTAAATTCGCTGGGTTAAAATCCAATCGCTGGGTTTAAAACACCAAACTGGGTTAAAACACATTCGCTGGGTTAAAAATTCGCTGGGTTAAAATCCAATCACTGGGTTAAAAGAAAACGCTGGGTTAAAACACAAAAATCGCGGGTTAAAACACCCCAATCGCTGGGTTAAAAACGCTGGTTAAAACAATCCAATCGCTGGGTTAAAACACCAAAATCGCTGGGTTAAAACTCGCTGGGTTAAAACAAAAATTCGCTGGGTTAAAATAAACATCGCTGGGTTAAAATGGGTTAAAATCAAAACACCTCGCTGGGTTAAAACACCAAAATCGCTGGGTTAAAACACCCCAATCGTGGTTAAAACACCTTCGCTGGGTTAAACGGGTGGGTTAAAACAATCCAATCGCTGGGTTAAAAACACCAATCTGGGTTAAACACCAAATCGCTGGAAAACATCGCTGGGTTAAAACACCCCATTCGCTGGGTAACGGGTTAAAACACATCTGGGTTAAAACCCGATTCGCTGGGTAAAATAAACACTGGGTTAAAACAATCCAATCAAAACACCAAAATCGCTGGTTAAAAGACCCCAATCGCTGGGTTAAAACACAAAAATCGCTGGGTTAAAACACCCCAATCACTGGGTTAAAACACCAAAATCGCTGGGTTAAAACAATCCAATCGCTGGGTTAAAACACCAAAATCGCTGGGTTAAAACACCCGATTCGCGGGGTTAAAATAAACCATTCGCTGGGTTAAAACAATCCAATCACTGGGTTAAAACACCAAAATCGCTGGGTTAAAAGACCCCAATCGCTGGGTTAAAACACAAAAATCGCTGGGTTAAAAGGGTTAAACACCAAATCGCTGGGTTAAAAACACAATCGCTGGGTTAAAACACCAAAATCGCTGGGTTAAAATTTAAACGCGCTGGGTTAAACACACGCTGGGTTAAAACACAAAAACATTCGCTGGGTTAAACAATCCAAAAATCGCTGGGTTAAAACACCATTCGCTGGGTTAAAATAAACCATTCGCTGGGTTAAAACAATCCAATCACTGGGTTAAAACACCAAAATCGCTGGGTTAAAAGACCCCAATCGCTGGGTTAAAACACAAAAATCGCTGGGTTAAAACACCCCAATCACTGGGTTAAAACACCAAAATCGCTGGGTTAAAACAATCCAATCGCTGGGTTAAAACACCGCTGGGTTAAAACACTCGCTGGTTAAACACCGATTCGCTGGGTTAAACAGATTCGCTGGGTTAAAATAAACCATTCGCTGGGTTAAAACAATCCAATCACTGGGTTAAAACACAAAATCTTGGGTTAAAAACACCATCGCGGGTTAAAACACCAAATCGCTGGGTTAAACACCCCAATCGCTGGGTTAAAACACCCGATTCGCTGGGTTAAAATAAACCATTCGCTGGGTTAAAACAATCCAATCGCTGGGTTAAAACACCAATCGCTGGGTTAAAACAATCCAATCACTGGGTTAAAACACCAAAATCGCTGGGTTAAAACACAGAAATCGCTGGGTTAAAACACCCCATTCGCTGGGTTAAAATAAACCATTCGCTGGGTTAAAACAATCCAATCACTGGGTTAAAACACCAAAATCGCGGGTTAAAACACCCGATTCGCTGGGTTAAAATAAACATTCGCTGGGTTAAAACAATCCAATCACTGGGTTAAAACACCAAAATCGCTGGTTAAAAGACCCCAATCGCTGGGTTAAAACACCAAAAATCGCTGGGTTAAACACATAAAACACCCGGGTTAAAACTCAAAACTTCGGGGGTTAAAATAAAAATTCGCTGGGTTAAAACACCCCAATTTAAAACGCTGGGTTAAAACACCCCAATCGCTGGGTTAAAACACCCGATTCGCCGGGGTTAAAATAAACGCTGGGTTTAAAACAATCCAATCGCGGGGTTAAAACCACCAAAATCGCTGGGTTAAAACACAGAAATCGCGGGTTAAAACATCGCTGGGTTAAAATAAACCATTCGCTGGGTTAAAACAATCCAATCACTGGGTTAAAACACCAAAATCGCTGGGTTAAAACACCCGATTCGCTGGGTTAAAATAAACCATTCGCTGGGTTAAAACAATCCAATCACTGGGTTAAAACACCAAAATCGCTGAGTTAAAAGACCCCAATCGCTGGGTTAAAACACAAAAATCGCTGGGTTAAAACACCAAAATCTCTGGGTTAAAACACCAAAATCTCTGGGTTAAAACACCCCAATCGCTGGGTTAAAACACCCCAATCGCTGGGTTAAAAAACCCGATTCGCTGGGTTAAAACACCCATTCACTGGGTTAAAACAATCCCATCGCTGGGTTAAAACACCCCATTCGCTGGGTTAAACCCCATTCGCTGGGTTAAACAATCAAAGAGCTCGTCCCATAAAGGGACATGAGTGGATCAGAAGTGCGAGTGGATCATCAGGACGTGTGACCCAAAAATGAACCCATTATGGAGGGCGGCCGGGCTTCATTTACACCCCCAGATTTCTACACTGAATGTGTGGCAAGTTTCCAGCAACAAGTAAAAATTGAAAATGCAGCTCAATGTGACAATTATAGCCAATCAGAACACAGTATTCTGCATTCGTAAATCCAGAATGTCCAAATTCCTACTTGAAAAAGTGCAACAGAACATGAATAAAGCACAAAAGTACTTTATTTTTTACTTTTAGTAAAAAATACTTGGACTAATTTGTCTTAATTTTCTTAATTATATATATATATATATAATTTTAATAAAAAAAATTATGAAAAAATATCTATTTTCTTATTTAAAAAATACTTTAGCTTCTACAAATCATCATTTAATGAGAGGGAATCGACACGCACACACACCCTCCTCAGCTGTCCAAAGAGGAGATGTAGGCTCTTATGTTCTCATCCATTTGAGAAGAACCCGTTCCAATGGGAACACATCCCACAAAGTGTGACATAGTGTGTGTAACAACAACGGAAGACTTATCGCCCGCCGGGCCGACCTTGAGCTTCAAACACAACAGATGCATCGCTGGAATCCACAACAACTGTGCACAGTGTTGCTCAGCGACAAATGGGCCAAAACACACACAATCACATATACACACACCTCACAAAGTCGCGAACGAGTGAAAGAGACCGGCATGAAGAAACTTTAAACTTATCAAACACACACAAATGCACCTAACACACCCTGACAGCCACAACATAAAAGACAGACACGCCCACTTCCTGTATGGCCATATGAATGCATTCCATCACCAATCAAACCTCTGTCTCTCTCTCTCTCTCTGATGGAGTGATGATGAGGGAGGTTCTGCCTACAAAGCCACCCATTCTTTTCTCTTTATCACACACAGTGATAACATCAGCCCGTAGAAAGCACTGGAAAGAGAGCAGATGAGGAGAGACGGAGCGCTGAGGACGCAACAGCAACACACAATAAAACTAAATTTATACAGTTTATAGTATATGCTTCACAACTGAAAGCCAAGGAGGAAGATGTTATAGTAGTTTGATTACATTTAACATATCATGAGTTAAAAAATGAGGGTACAGAATTGTGTTAAAACACAATTAAGCCTTTGGGAACATCATAACGACACTTAATTAGCTTTTTAGCTCATGCATGTGCTGAAGATGAGAAGCAAATATGCAAAAATGCTGGGTTAAAAACAACCCAAGCTTGGATGAAAATGGACAAACGTTTTTAACTATTGTTTAAAAATTACTATAAGGCTGGCTTAAAATGAACCCAAAATCAGACACAATATTACCAGAGGCAACAATAATAATCAAAAAGGTGAACATTTATTAATAAGCAATTTAATAAATGTTTATTGTTTAATTATTATTCATTAAACTTATTAATAAATGCTTATTATTAAACATATTAATAAATGTTAATTTCCAACATATTTTAGTTTTATTTTAGTAGCAATACAGTCATTTTTAAACAATAGTTGGGTTAAAACAAAGACCTGATAAAAAGAGGAGAAAACCTTTTGCTGGGTTAAAACACCCCAATCACTGAGTTAAAATGGGTTAAAACAACCTAATCGATGGGTTAAAACAACCCATTTGCTGGGTTAAAACAACCCAATTGCTGGGTCAAAACACCCCAATCGCTGGGTTAAAATGGGTTAAAACAATCCAATCGATGGGTTAAAATGGGTTAAAACAACCCAATTGTTGGGTCAAAACACCCCAATCGCTGGGTCAAAACATCCCAATCGCTGGGTTAAAATGGGTTAAAACAATCCAATCGATGGGTTAAAACAACCCAATCGCTGGGTTAAAACACCCCAATCGATGGGTTAAAACACCCGATTCGCTGGGTTAAATCAACCCAACGTTAAAAACCCCCATCGATGGGTTAAAACACCCGATTTGCTGGGTTAAAACACCCGATTTGCTGGGTTAAAACAACCCATTTGCTGGGTTAAAACAAAGACTTGTTATAAATGACCTGATGACCTGATGAAAAGACGAAGAAACCTTTCGCTGGGTTAAAACAACCCATTCGCTGGGTTAAAACAACCCATTCGCTGGGTTAAAACGGGTTAAAACAATCCAATCACTGGGTTAAAATGGGTTAAAACAATCCAATCGATGGGTTAAAACAACCAATTGCTGGGTAAAAACGGGTTAAAACAACCCATTTGCTGGGTTAAAACGGGTTAAAACAACCCAATCGCTGGGTTAAAAGGGGTTAAAACAATCCAATCGATGGGTTAAAATGGGTTAAAACAATCCAATTGCTGGGTCAAAACACCCCAATCGCTGGGTCAAAACATTCCAATCGCTGGGTTAAAACAATCCAATCAATGGGTTAAAACACCCCAATCGCTGGGTTAAAACACCCCAATCGATGGGTTAAAACAACCCATTTGCTGGGTTAAAAAAAACCCAATCGCTGGGGTAAACACCCCAATCGCTTGGGTTAAAAAACACAATCGCCTGGGTTAAAAGGGGTTAAAACACAATCGATGGTTTAAACAACCCAATCGCAAAACACCGGGTTAAAACACCGATCGCAATCGATGGGTTAAAACAATCCAATCGATGGGTTAAAACAACCCAATCGCTGGGTTAAAACACCCCAATCGATGGGTTAAAACACCCAATTCGCTGGGTTAAAAACACCCCATCGATGGTTTAAACGCTTTAAAACAATCCCAATTCGCTGGGTTAAAACAAAGACTTGCTATAGATGACCTGATGAAAAGAGGAAAAACCTTTCGCTGGGTTAAAACAAAACCAATCGCCGGGTCAAAACACCCCAACGCTCGGTTTAAAACAGGTTAAACAAAACCCAATCGCTGGGGTAAAATGGGTTAAACCAACCCATTCACTGGGTTAAAACAACCCAAATGCTGGGTTAAAACAGGTTAAAACAACCCAAAGCTTTTTTTTTTTTTTTTTTTTAATTTTTTTTTTTTTTTTTTTTTTTTTTTTTTTGTTTTTTTTTTTTTTTTTTTTGTTTTTTTTTTTTTTTTGTTTTTTTTTTTTTTTTTTTTTTTATTTTTTTTTTTTGTTTTTTTTTTTTTTTTTTTTGTTTTGTTTTTTAAAAGCATTTTTTTATAACTTGTGCAATTTTGCTGGCGTTTGTCCATTTTTAACCAGCATTTTTTAGAGTGTGGCTTGTGCAAGAATATTTACAAGACACTGAAAGCTCCTAGAGACACAGTTGGCAGTGTTTTGGACTATGTTAATGTGGAGATTGTGTATTGTTATTGTTGTATGTATGGTGAGGCCAAAGACCAATTTTCAGCTAAGGCTGAACAATAAAGTACTATCTAACAATTTCATCAAGGGGAATAAGATGTTTGATTAGAGCAGCTGAGAAAAACCCTTGATTTACTGCCAAAGACTTGCTATAGATGACCTGATGTAAAGAGGAGAAAACCTTTCAGGGCAATGGGACTATACGAACACTAAACAAGCATTGACTTCATGCAGAGACACCTTGAAGAACACCACTTTGGACCAAGATAACATAAAAGACTGACTTGAATATGCTAAAGAGAATTTGGACCTGCCTGTGGAGCTCTGGGAGAATGACAGCGGTGCTTCATTTCTGAATTAATCGCTTTTTGAGTGAATCAAATGAATGAATGAATGACTCAATGACTCATTTAAGGCAGGAACACACCAAGCTGACTGTCGGCCGTCGGGTTTTCCCACAAATGCTCATCTTGCACTGCTCTGTGATGCTCCACGCATGACGTAATCATGTTGGAAAGGTCACGCGTGATGCAGGCGGAAGTACCGATCCAGTGTTTACAAAGTGAACGTGCAAAGACTAAGACAAACGGCCTTTACAAAAAAGGTAAAACAACGATGACGGACGATTTTGAAGTTGGAGGAGAAAATGAAAACGTGTGACTTTTCCAACGTGATTATGTAATGCGTGGCGCATCACAGAGCAGTGCAAGATGAGCATTTGTGGTTAAAAAGTATATAATTTTTTTTTTTTTTAGAAAATGAGCGATGGTTTCTCTAGATCAGACTCTTATTCCTCATCTGGGATCATGTAGAGCTCTTTGAAGCTGCACTGAAACTGACATTTAGACCTTTTCAATTCCCCAGTGAAGTCCACTATATGGAGAAAAATCCTGGAATGTTTTCCTCAAAAACCTTTTTTTTTCCCAACTGAAGAAAGAAAGACATGAACATCTTGGATGACATGGGGATGAGTAAATTATCAGGAAATTTTAATTTTGAAGTGAACTAATCCTTTAAGTATGCATGTCCTAAAGCTGTTTAAACATCCGAAATATGAATATGACCCTGAAATGACAAAAACTTGCCAAACAGATGGAAGAAACACAATTCTCATGTAGGACAAAAGCGGATCTTTTCTATCTGGAAGAAGCTTCAAAGCAGCTAAAGGAACTTAAAGCATGTAAATCAGAACAAGCCGAGGATTTACTGGAAGTAATGGAACTGGATCGGCACTTCCTTAAGGAAATATCAGTGTTTGCAAGAGTTACATACTTACAGCTGAAATTGGAAATTCTAATTAAGAAGTTTTTATCTTTTCTACTTGGACGAATTCATTGTGGAATACAGTACAAATTTATCATGTCAACTATTCATAGTGTTCTATGCATACAGAAAATGTGCATACTGTACAGTATACATACTATAAACCACAGCAATAGTAGTATGCTTTAATTCAGTGCTATCCTGCACACAGTTCATGTGACAACAGTGTAAAACAACTGCTGTGTAATGCATACTGCTACACAAAGAATGTTTTAAATAGTATGCAGTGTATGATGTATATACTGTGCGTTATATGATCTATTAGAGAGTCTGCTGACGTTTCCTCTGTATGCCCATGTCAAACAACACAAAGAAAGATGGAGTGAGAGAATAAGCCAGTAAAAAGGCAGATAAATAAAGGCATCAGTTTGAAGTCGATGCTGAGAGAAACACACTCAAACTGAGAGATTTACACGTGTGTCTGAGGATTTCCCTCTTTAACATACTTCCTGACCCTCTGCCGCTCTCGCCGCTGGTCACGCAAACATATACGCGCGTGTGCAAACATGAACATAAGAGCCGAACCCGTAGGAAAGACCAATCACAAATGAGTTCTCCATAATAGATGAGATGAGATTAAAGAGAGAGCAAAAGAAGAGTTCGAGTCAAACTTCCTCTGCTCATGTGAAAGTAAACAATTCTACACAAGCTCAATTTCACTTGTCATTGCATGAGTAATTTCACATGTTCTCTCAGCAATTTACTTAAAAATACACTGCATCAATTTTGCAAGCCACTTTTAAACCTTTAAAAGTTTCGCTTTAAAAGTATGTTACCCTAAAAGTCTGTTTACACATATATGCATTTTTAGATAATTTAGTTTATTTAAATGAGACTAGATGTTGTTCATTTACTTTTATTAATATATTTTAATAAAATAAACAAATGAGAAACACCAGATAACTTTTCTTAGTAGCATAATATATAAAGTCATCAAACAACTACTGTATCTTACAGCCTTCAGAAGATCCAATATTGGTTTCTACATACTCTTACTGTATGACATTTATTGACTCTTTCTTGGGTTTTTACTTCCCTTAATGATTTTTTTAGAAAACATACTCAGCTTTGTGTCGTTTCAAGCCAGTATGACTATCTTTATCCCATAGAAATTTCCATACAATGAAATCCGACAAGTTAAACTCCACAAAAAGCAGCATGAATATAACACCACTATAAAAAAAAGTCACAATAGTAAAAAATATTTAAATAAATAAAGTATTATTAATTTATTACAATATTCTAACTCTAAATCTAAATGCTAAAAATCTCAACATTAAGATGTAAACTAAGAGTATTTAAATTAAAGGCACAATATGTAATTTTCGCCACTAGAGGTCGCTTATTCAAAACAAAGGTGAAGCTTGATGATGCCTTGATTTCATGGAATCATGGGAGGTGTTGTTTTCACGTCTACAGTGACGAGACTCAGACAGAAATCATATTACTGGATGAGCGATTGTATTAAAGATTTATTAACATTATTGTAGTATGGAGCTTTTATTATGCCACAGTCCACAGTCGAGCGTATGTGGGGTAAAGCAGCGCTGTTTATCATATTAGATACATTTGTGTGTTGAAAGTTGTTATAAGGGGCTGTTCACATATCGCATCTAAAACTCCCGTGGCGTCTGTCGTTGCTATGCAAGCATGAACTGTGTTCTCCACGAGAAGTAGGAAGTTTCAGCAAAGGATAAACTGATTTCTAGCCCTTGCATTAGTTTTACTACTAGATATATTTATGGAGATGAGATGTAAAAACCACCATGTAAAGCTATGATCAGCTGTTCGGCTGAGATTTTGATGTTTTGTTACGGAAAGGCCGAAGCTGATCGGTTGGTTCTTGTCACATGACCTGCGGTGCGCTTGCGACATTCTGAAAAGTTGAGAATTTTTCATCTCGATGCGCATGGAAAATGCACGGCATGCGTGTCGCGTCCATTATGAGCGCGCCTGCCGCCTGCCTACATTTAAAATAATTGAAAAGACGGCCCCTAATGCTACTCAGCATTCACTCGGCGGCTGCTATGAGACATTTTTTGCACACTGCAGTAAACTACATCGATATTAGTCATGGTAAAACATGGTACTCGCAGTAAATCAAGGAAATGAGATTCAAGCAATAAGACTTACTGTGTTGAGCTAAATAACATGATTAATTTTCTGTTGATGAATGTATCCAAAAAGTTGCACACCTGTCTAATAAAACACATAATATATTAAAGTGTCTTTGGTGTTTCCATGGTTTCTACAAAATAAAACTGGAAATCGAGGGTAACACAGGTATGATGTCACTGATAGGCAACACATGGACACGGCCCGTGTCCTGGTTAAAATTGCTTATTTCTCTGGATTTAAACATTCTTGGAAACATTTGGGATAATGTAAGTACACAAGTCAACAAAATATATAACACTGTTCTAGTGGTCCAAAAATCTTACATATTGTGCCTTTAACCCTTAAATGCATACCTCGGGTCTTTAGTGACCCGGGACGTCATTCACTACCCTCCTCCTCGTTCATTTTTTAAAGTTAGACATCAACCTTCTTGGTATTCCTCAATCAATTCATTATAAAGAATATAACAAGAAAAAAATCATAAAATTATAAAAGAATGCCTATTTTTGTATTCATTTTTTGTAAAAATTGTATAGGGTCGCAAACGACCCGAGGTGTGTATGAGTGTACATATATTTTTTCTGCACAACAATAATTGAATCTTAGATGACAGAATCAGTGCAATTCACCTTTATTCCACAAGGTGGCAATGTCTGATACACAATGCTGAAGTGACGACTCATTTAGTCAGAAAACTAAATAATAAGAGAAATGATACTGATATGATGACTGTTGTTACGGATGGATCTGGTGAAGCTGTTAGAGATCGAAATATTGATTTTGAAGATGTTGAAAATTATATAGTTTTGAGAATACGTTTGAGATCGCGAATGGGCTCATATTCGTGACCTCAAACATAAAACTAGCCCATTATTTGCTGAATTTACTGGGAAATGAGCTCTGACGAGGACAGTGATGATGGCATAAAACCGAGCCCTTTCAAACCGAGCCCTTTCAAGCTCCAAAAGGTAACAAAATATGATTTATTTTATTCTTCTGTAATTGTTACTCTAATATCAGAGGAGTTTTATATTATCACGACAGTAGAGATCCTTCCGTGTTAGATATAGATCCGGGTCGATAAGACCCGAATATGTAAGAATGATTGGCGAAACAGTCATGCATTTAAGGGTTAATAAATGATTATTAATATATTAAAATAATCTAACTCTAATATAAATTAAAATGCTAAATAAAACAAAATTAGGATGTAAACAGAGTATTTAAAGGTGCTATTTGTAGATTACAGAAACTCATGTTATTAGCGACACCGGTGGCCATTAAGTGAACTGCAGCCAGTGATTCACACTCGTGCACAAACTCCATATTGAGCATGTTTACATGCACACCAATATGCTGATAACTACCAAAAATCAATTTATTGAAATAACCCGATTTCATGCAAATCAATAACCTGGCAATGCAAGTAAACTACATTTACAAGACTGTATTAAAAAAACAGGTTATTTCCGGTGGTGACGTAAGCATGTATTTCACTCAGTGAGTATTCTATTTATTATGTGAGTTGTGATGTTAAAGCATTAAAACCCCACAGAGTATTTCAAAATATCAGCGGGAAACTTGTACAGACTCATTCTCCTTTCGTATTTGAAGTTTCTACAACTGTATCCCTTGTCCTTTGGCTGCACGAGATGAGAACACACATTTTTTGGGTCAAAAAAAAGGTGAAGTTTGCAATATATTTCTCCTCCCCTACCGTGAAACACTGGCTGTGGCTGGATGTGCTTAAATCTGCCGTATAAGGACGCTTTCCTGGCAAAAATCATAAAAATCAAGGTGTAAACTAAAATTATATTTATCATAATTTTCCTTCAATAACTACTGTTTTTGCTGAAGAACATACAGTTCTGGAATTATAAAATGAATCGTGGTTAATTAATTTTACATATCACAAAAAAAAGAAAAACTGAAAGAAGAAAAAAGCAGCATGGACATTCTGCTAAACATTTCCTTATTCCCAGACAAGCGGTTACTCATCAGAAACATCATCACGGTGATCAAAAGCTCTTCTACATCGAACACACACTCTCTTGTCTTCACTTCTCCATCTTTCTACATCTCATTTTAAAAGCAAACAGGATTAGATGTGGGCCAAAGGAGTGTTTCACTGAAAAGAGGGGCATCTCTGAGAAACGCTCGCTATTAAGTCCAGCATGTCGAGGCACGGGTCCTGTCTCTTCCTGTTCGCTCTGACTCACGTTCCCACAAAACGACACAGAGAAACACTCGCTCCTTTCATTCGATATGAAAACAGCGCTTTGTGGATTAAGCATTGAACAAATATAAAGTCACCACGTCTTCTGGGAGCGTTCATTATCACAATGAGCTGGAATCCGAGGCTTCTGCCTTTGATGGTTTGGCGTGGACCTTCGAACCCGAGACGCAGGGGATGTTTGGATTGTGTGGGGAGACTATGAGGAGTTTTGGGTAAATATTTGGAACTCTTTTCATACCGAGACAAGCATCGCTGGACTAGTCCAGACTGGGACACTTTATGAAAGGGACGTACATTATCCACGGTTGGAGATGAAGACTCTTTGTATCTGCTATTGGTGGGAAAACACCACTTATACTAAAACCTTCATGCACAAGCTTCTGCTCGGAAACTGTCCCTGTCATCAGAGTCCATGATGTCTTCAGACAGAAACATTTGCATTTGATTGATCTGCGATGCAAATGGAGGAAGTCGAAATGGAACATCTTAGTCACGAGAGCTCAATATGTAAACTGTACTGCAGGTTATTATGGTTAAATAAGTACTATGTAAAAGTTAGTATTAGTAAGTACTAACTTATGTACTAAAAAACTAAAAACTGAACTAAAATGAATAAAATCTAAAAAGAAAATAATAAAAATGGCAAAATACAGAGCAAAATTACTAAAAGTAAAACCATAACTTGAAATAAAATAAATGTTAAACTGAAATCAATATATTATATATATATATATATATATATATATAACAAAATAACAATTTTTATTATGTAGTAAAATAAATGAAAACTGAAAAAAAGAAAATAAGAAAATCTAAAAAAAAGAAAAATGAAAATGGCAAAATACACAAAATTCTCTTCTACGTTTTTCCTACTTTCTTCCTCATTTAAAGTACTAAAATAAAAAACTTTTAAAAATTATTAAAAACCATATAGAGATATTCAAAATACAAAACTAATAAAAACTTGAAATAAAATAAATCTTAAACTGATTTTATATATATATATATATATTTTTTTTTTTTTTTTTTTTTTTTTTCCTACTATTTCCCTACATTTCAGATTTTCATTGAATGTGCTAAATAAAATAAATAAATAAAAATTATTAAAAACTATATATACACATATTCAAAAAACATAAAACTAATAAAAATGACTAAAACAAAATTTTTAATTTTAATAAAAATTATGACAGTTTCTCAGTGATTCTAAAATAACACTGCTGCACTGTTGGGAAACACAATATGATGTAAACAGTGAAATGATGTGACTGTACACAAAAACTAAACATCACAACCATCAGACAACCAAAACCCCTCAATTTAGCCTGGTCTTATGTGTATTTATACCGTCGGCTTACTGAGAGACAATCCAGAACGACTGTAATAGAACGTTTTGTTTCCATTAAAGTCCTTCAGATGTTCACTAAACAAAGTTGGATCCACAGCAGTAATCCATCGTGGCGAATGTTGTTACCAAGGAAAAGACATAAACAGGCGCTAAAAGAAAAGAATGGAAGAAGGACTGTGTGCGGTTTGCTTGAGACAGCTTATTAACTCTGATTAAGTTGTTGAGACTGTCTGGTTGTGTGTTGATTGGTGCAGACAGCGTGACGTTCAGGGTGTGGCGGCCACATGCAGCACAAAATTAAACCCTGAAAATCTCTTTAGCTCTCTACTAAAACTAGTGAGCTGCCTACCTAGGCAACATTTCCAGACATCACAGGCACACTACCAAACCTTGATTGGGCCAAAATGAAAGGCAGCATCACATGTGTCCTTATTGGATAAGCCAATCCTAGAATACATTGTGACAAACTTGGCAATTATAAATAGATTTTATTCAGTACTGAATGTATCAATAGAAAAGAGGTTCAATTCAATAAAAATATAGACATTAGCTCTATTTTGGTTAGCATGCTGCTTATATAAACACCAAAGGTGTGCTCCATTCAGAATTGAATTGAGAATGACTTTCATTTCCTGAATTTGAAATGAAACAGAATGCAAAACTGTGATTCAAAATTCAATGTAAAAAAGTAGGATTCAAATGGGACGGATGGATGGATGGACGGACGGACGGACGGATGACAGACAGACAGACAGACAGACAGATAGATAGATAGAACGACAGATCGATCGACTGATAGAGAGAATGATAGAGAGAATGATGATAGATAGACAGACAGACAGATAGATAGATTAGACGACAAATAGATTGATCAATACAGAGAATGATGGATGGATGGATGAAAGGATAGATAGATAGATAGATAGATAGATAGATAGATAGATAGATAGACAGATCGATCGACTGATAGAGAGAATGATGGATGGATGGATGGATGGATGGATGTTTGGATGGATGGATGGATGGATGGATGGATGGATGGATGGATGGATGGAATGACAGATAGATTGATCGATAGAGAGAACAATGGATGGATGGATGACAGATAAAAAGATAGACAGAAAGATAGAACGAAAGAGAATGACAGATTGATCGATTGATACAGAACGATGGATGGATTGATGCATTAGATAGATAGATAGATAGATGATAGACAGACACAGACAGACAGACAGAGATTAGACGACAAATAGATTGATCAATAGAGAGATGATGATGGATGAAAGGATGAATAGATAGATAGATAGATAGATAGATAGATAGACAGACAGACAGACAGATAGATTAGACGACAAATAGATTGATCAATAGAGAGAGTGATG
Organism: Culter alburnus; assembly: GCA_028476615.1. Classification (NCBI taxonomy): domain Eukaryota; kingdom Metazoa; phylum Chordata; class Actinopteri; order Cypriniformes; family Xenocyprididae; genus Culter; species Culter alburnus. The sequence continues at coordinate 449,200 of JAOTNS010003645.1, forward strand.
GATGGATGGATGAAAGGATAGATAGATAGATAGATAGATAGACAGATCGACGACTGATAGAGAGAATGATGGATGGATGATGGATGGATGGATGGAATGACAGAATGACAGATTGATCGATAGAGAGAACAATGCATGGATGGATGACAGATTAAAAGATAGATAGAGAGACAGAAAGATAGAACGAAAGAGAATGACAGATTGATCGATTGATAGAGAGAAAGATGGATGATAGATAGATAGATAGATAGATAGATAGATATAGAGATAGATAGATAGATAGATAGATAGAATAAAAGTTTTTCTCTTGAATGACAGTATTCATAAACAGATAGATAAATTTAATTTTCTGAGTGTTCTGGCCAACTGAATTCAAGTTCACACTCATGAACTGAAAGGGAGTGGATTCTTCAACTGTGAAGCAGCTAGAGTTTGGAACTGAGGTTTTTCTGGTTTCTGTAAGTGACAGTTGCATCTGACACCTCTCACGTCCAGCGCCAGAGTCCCAAGGAAACGGCCCAAAGATGCAGTCCAACCCCCATCCCTCCTGCCGATGTGTCCTGCACCTCCTCTACTTTCACAGACTCACTCCAGACTGATGATGAACTCACTCTTTTCATCCCAGGCCCGCTGTGAAGATGTCCAGCTAATATTAGCTCCATAAACAACGTCTGTGCCACGAGTACATGAGTCACTGTGGGTGCCAACAATCTGCCTGGCACACAGAACGAGAGCGGGAGGAAGAATCAGGGCGAGAATGATGGTAACCCTCTGTCCCATTTCACATACTCACAAATTCACAACACAAAGCTCCATCCAGACCACTTACGAAAATGAAGGTCAGAAACATACCTACACAAGTATGCAAACGGAGACATGCTACAAGTGTATAAATACTTAACTACTGTAAATACTAAACTTTTGCAACAAGTTAAGTTGTAGAGCTGCACAATTATGGATGAATTGAGAATCACAATAATATAACATTTATAACAGTCTGCAAACGTCTGGGGACTGAGGAGACAAGTTGCTCAAGTTTAAGAATAGGAATGTTGTCCCATTCTTGTCTAATACAGGCTTCTAGTTGCTCAACTGTCTTAGGTCTTCTTTGTCGCATCTTCCTCTTTATGATGCGCCAAATGTTTTCTATGGGTGAAAGATCTGGACTGCAGGCTGGCCATTTCAGTACCCGGATCCTTCTTCTACGCAGCCATGATGTTGTAATTGATGCAGTATGTGGTCTGGCATTGTCATGTTGGAAAATGCAAGGTCTTCCCTGAAAGAGATGACGTCTGGATGGGAGCATATGTTGTTCTAGAACTTGGATATACCTTTCAGCATTGATGGTGCCTTTCCAGATGTGTAAGCTGCCCATGCCACACGCACTCATGCAACCCCATACCATCAGAGATGCAGGCTTCTGAACTGAGCGCTGATAACAACTTGGGTTGTCCTTGTCCTCTTTAGTCCGGATGACATGGCGTCCCAGTTTTCCAAAAAGAACTTCAAATTTTGATTCGTCTGACCACAGAACAGTTTTCCACTTTGCCACAGTCCATTTTAAATGAGCCTTGGCCCAGAGAAAATGCCTGCGCTTCTGGATCATGTTTAGATATGGCTTCTTTTTTAACCTATAGAGTTTTAGCCGGCAACGGCGAATGGCACGGTGGATTGTGTTCACCGACAATGTTTTCTGGAAGTATTCCTGAGCCCATGTTGTGATTTCCATTACAGTAGCATTCCTGTATGTGATGCAGAGCCGTCTAAGGGCCCGAAGATCAAGGGCATCTTCAAACTCACTTCAAACTCTTTGCAATTTTTCTCTGAGAATCTCCTTTCTGGTATTGCTCCACTATTTTTTGCCGCAGCATTGGGGGAATTGGTGATCCTCTGCCCATCTTGACTTCTGAGAGACACTGCCGCTCTTTTTATACCCAATCATGTTGCCAATTGACCTAATAAGTTGCAAATTGGTCCTCCAGCTGTTCCTTATGTGTACATTTAACTTTTCCGGCCTCTTATTGCTACCTGTCCCAACTTTTTTGGAATGTGCAGCTCTCATGAAATCCAAAATGAGCCAATATTTGGCATGACATTTCAAAATGTCTCACTTTCAACATTTGATATGTTATCTATATTCTATTGTGAATAAAATAGAAGTTTATGAGATTTGTAAATTATTGCATTCCTTTTTTATTCACAATTTGTACAGTGTCACAACTTTTTTGGAATCGGGTTTGTATACACACACACAGACACACACACACACACACACCTCACGGTTCTAAATAGACAACTAAACAAAATAGTGGCAGTGTAACAGTGGTGGTTCAAACCGAAGGGGCTACAGTGGTGCCGTGACCCAGATGGGAGTGAGGTTTAGGGGGTTGAGTGTAGCTGTCGTACGCCAGTAAAAGCTGTGCGTGTAAACCTCACTCCCCTGATCTCAAGAAGTGCTTTAGAGACTGCTGTCTTTAGCCTCCTTGTTAGAGCGACTAACTCCCATGCGGATGGGCCGGGGTTCGAGTCCCGCTTAGAGCGGGTGAGGCTACAATGGTGCCGTGGCCCGGATGGGAGTGAGGTTTAGGGGAGTGAGTGTAACAGGCACAGGCCAATAAGAGCTATACATGTAAACCTCACTCCCTTGATCTCAAGGGTCTTCAATGGGGTCTTTAGCCTCCTTGTTAGAGTGACCGACTCCCATGCGGATGGGCCCTGATTCAAGTCCCGCTACAGTGGTGCCATGAACCAGATGGAAGTGAGGTTTTAGGGGGTGAGTGTAACGGACGTAGCCTAGTAAGACTTGTGCGTGTAAACCTCACTCCTCTGATCTTAAGAGTCTTCACTGTGGTCTGTGTACTCTCCTTGTTAGGGCAACCGACTCCCATGTGGACAGGCCAGGGTTTCGAGACCCGCTTAGAGTGGGTGGTTCCAACAGGAGGGGCTACAGTGGTGCCGTGACCCGGATGGGAGTGAGGTTTAGGGGGGTGAGTGTAATGGACGTAGGCCAGTAAGAGCTGTATGTGTAAACCTCACTCCCCTGATCTCAAGAGGCGTTCTAACCTTTAGCCTCCTTGTTAAAGTTACCGACTCCCATGAAGACAGGCCTGGGTTTGAGTCCCGCTTAGAGCGGGTGGTTTGAACCGGAGGGACTACAGCAGCACCAACACGGATCTGAATGTTTGCTGTGATTGTACTTGTCAAAGGTTAAATAGATATAGACAAATCATTGTCATTTAAGAAACTAAATCACATGGATGTTTGAATTGAGATTGCAAACATTTAACAATTAATTGTGCACTCTACTAAGTTGCAAAAACTTCTTGTAGAATTATGACGTCACAACAATAAGCTCATTAACATCAGTGCAGTGTTGTTATTGTTAACTGAAGCCAAAACTGTGGTACACAGCCAATCGCAACTGAGCTCATTTACATATACAATACAGGATTCAAACGGCCTATTTAATTCAAGGGTAAGAGAGGACAGAAAATGATCATGGAAAAACAACATTATGATGCTTCCTGGTTCAAGAAAACTGTGAACTTAAACTGCACCCAACTCCTCTACAGCCAGAGTGCTCATATGTGTGTTTGAGTGTGTTTTTCCATCGGTCTTACTTTATCCAGCAGCGGTTGGCACTGAGGCACTTTGCTCTCTGGGCTCTCGAGTTTGACGATGGTGATGAAATCGGTTTCCGGACGCTCATCTTCACTGGTGTTACACAGGGACAACGGGTGAGACTGTAGAGAAACAGAGACAATCAAGGATTCATATGTAAAACAGATATAACACTTCTCATTTAAACTAATTTAATTAGACTTTCAGTGAAAACTATTTTTCTCATTGCACGGCTCAAACAGTAGATCATGGCACTAGCAATGCCAAGGTCATGGGTTCGATTCCCAGGGAATGCAAGCACTGATAAAATATGTAAACCTTGAATGCAATAAAAGCATCTGCCAAATGCATAAATGTAAATTTAGACACACTTCATGTCCAATTATTTAAGTATAAGTAGCTGATAATGTACAATGCAACTCTCCCCTGATAAACTCAATGAACTCAAATGAAGTCAGTCTTCTTATATCTGAATACAGCAATGGCAAATCGAAAGCATCAGCACCTCATTCAAATGACACACATGCAGCACACGCTAGTGAGTTAATGAAGCTGTAACTTCAGCATGCAACGGCTCTTTGATGTTGAAGTGGCAACTTCCTTTTCCTAGCATGTGGGCGCACATTTGACTAATAGTTCACTTATCAATGAAGACCAAAAGACACATGGATGACAGAGAGAGAGAATGTTGAAACACTTTTAAAGTGGCAGGCGGGGTGGTGTTGGTTCACATTATAAAACTCATTCACTTAGCTCATGAATAATAAATAGATGATGTAACATTTGCCCAGCATATTCACCATAGTCATTCACTTACCAATTATGAGGGTGAACAGGTGTAAGTGTCACATAAATTCCTCTGGAACTCAAACGTCAAAACAAAGCTTGCGCAGTGTTGACAGTAACGGGAAAACACATCTACAACTTTCTGCAAAATATGTATTATAAATAACGCTCTTATAATAAATATATGCTCTATAAATAAATGCTCTTATGTGGTCTTTTGGTCACAACACAGCAGACAGCATGCAAACCTATATATAGATTTTCTTTAGTTACAAACCCAAACACAAAGCAACTTATGAAACATTAACCCAAACCCACAAGTATTTTGGGACCCGTTGGGCTTGGGTCGGGTAGCAAACCTCTAATAATATATATATATATATATATATATATATATGTGTATGTATATATATATATATATATATATATAGATATGTGTGTGTGTTAAATTTAGTATTAGAATTTATGTATACTGTAAAAAAACTGTAATTAAGACGATACTTACAAGTAAAGTAAATATAAGAATATATATAAGCTATATATAAGCTAATATAGTGCATACACTGTAAAAAAAAAAATTATACAAGCAAAATAATTTTGGCAGCTGTGGTTGCCAGAATAATTTTGTAAAAAATACAGAAAAACTGTAAACACATTTACAGAACAAACTGTAAATTTTACAGTATAAAACTGTAATTTAAAAAAAATTGAATGTAAACCAATAAATTCAACAATGCACTCTACTCCGAAAATCTGTTTTGTACCTTTAACATATACTGACAACTATCATAATAATGCAGGTGGTAAAAGAGAAAGCCACATGAAGAATCAGAGTTCATCACAAGTAGCTTTTCCACATGCTGAAGTATATACTAATATATAGAAGGTGCAAAAAGCCATTCACGCAAATGCAAAACACCATCATGGTAACCCACAATCCTTAAATAATGCAATAAACATTCATTAAACAACAGAAGATGTAACATAAAACCCTAATGTGCATAACTGATAACAAAAAACTATTAAGAAACATGATTATTTAAACAAAATACTTTCAAATGTGGAGTGTCATACAGGGAACACCAGTTTAAAGATTTTGACTGTAAATTATACATTGATTTTGTCTTTTTTACTTATAAAAATTGTATTAATGTCTGGTTAGAGCTTTTACAGTTTTTCCCTGTATATAATATGGGAACTTACTGTTAACCTATTTACAATTTTTTCCCGTAGCGTTTTTACAATATTTTACTGTTAAAATCACATTCATTTTTTTACAGTGTATATTTAGTGAAATGTTCCCTCTAGAGTTCATTTCTCTAGTGAACTAACATGCTGTGGACACTACATGACTTGCCTGAGGTAAATGTAGTGCTACGCCGTATATTCTCAAGCTGTTTTACTGATGTCTTTCCGCGTTTGAAACACTGGTTGAGAGCATATCTAAACATATCTATGCATGTTCTTCTTTATCTGCGGTTTTTCCTGTTGTGAATGTTAGCAAACTGCATTGCATTACCGTGCACGCCCCCTTCTGGATTGGAGTGTGGATCGCCTGTGACTGACTGTATTCATCATCTGACTGTATGCACCGAACCGTTACGTCCATATCATGACAGTTCGGGATGAATACATGAACTATTACACCCCTAATACATATATAGCTAATCCTTTTCTAACACAAGAAGGTCTGTCTTATCCAGGTGCAATGTTATGATTTGATTGTACATCCTAACACTGGTGTACTCCACCATCACCAGTGTATTGTGAAAGTATGCAAATTGGGACATAAACATGGATGCACTAAGACCCTTCCCAGAATAAACCTCCAGCAGTGGGAAGATTCCCGTGGGACTCACTGGCTGGCCGTGACCCCACCTCACCCGGCTCTCACCCGCCAGCGTCCCTTCATCCCACTCAACCGAGCGGAAATCCCAACGTGAAACTGAGCCAGACGGCAGGAGCGTGACATCAGCACCTGGCACATCAGCAGAGAGACACTGATGTCATCTGTGCAGAAGGGCTGGTGCGTGTCAATCAAAACCAGAGACGATGGAAAGAGTGAGAAAAACAGAGAAGGAGGACAATGACAGGAACTCTACAGTACTGGAGCAGAAGAATCATGCTCAATGCTGTCCTAAAGGTCAGAGGTCAGTCACTCAGTGGCCATGTCTGTAAAGTGAACAGCAGTGCGTTTGTCTTTTCTATAATCACTTTCAACAGACAATCAATAATAAAGTCATCATATACAGCTGGAAATATGCAACCTTTACGTCTGAGCACCTAGCAAGTTAATCAATCCATTTTCAATAAATATATATAAAGAAATACGATGACACTTTTATTCTGCATGCAACGTTTATAAACTCTGGAGAGGGTGTGTGACCTTGCACCCAAAAAGAAAAAGAGGAAAACTGTTAAATAATGGCTGGATCCAGCCGGTAGCCTCTGTAATCCCACAAACCTCCTCTCACGAATCCTCTCTGAGAGAGTTCTCATCAATTCTCCTACAGCGACTGAAGCAGCATGAGCTTGTGGAGCCACCGTTTGCCGTCTCGCGTAAAGCTAATCATTATCTCTGGCCAGCGGATGCCAGCTCTGTTTACCATCAAGAGACGGTTGAACACAGTCTATCATCTCCGCTAGGTATTTTTATCTCACAAAGGGGCAGAAGTCTAAAAACAACATCGGTTCTGACCCCAAAAGACACATCTTCATTTGGTTTTTTTGAAAAACGGTGGCACACACAAACAGATTATTGACAATAGTTGAGCCGCCCGTAGCGTCTGTCTAAACCGCAAACTGGGTTGGGATGAGACGTCCCTTCTACGGCTTTGTAGTGGCATATAAAGACATTCCAGTGTCATCTCGACCACAGTCAGACGTCTAAAAATACTCGCAGATCGAACGGCCTTGAAAACAAACACAGGAGAGGAGAGATAATAAAGAGTTTCTGTGGTGAGAAAGTTATTTTCTCTTTTCTTCCTCTGCTGTTTGTTCATGTTGTGCCAGCTGAGCTCGAACGCACGAGTCAGTTACATCCTTCTGTCACTCTTTTCTATCCATCCATCCATCCATCCTTTTATATATCTATTGTTTTATCCATCCATCCATCCATCCATCCATCCATCCTTTTATATATCTATTGTTTTATCCATCCTCCCTCCATCATTCCATCCATCCTTTTATATATCTATTGTTTTATCCTATCCAAAAACAAGCCACAAACCACCAGAAGGAAAGCCAATAACGAAGACATCAAAATAATCCAAAAAAAAATTAAAAGATAAAAAGAACCACACAAAACAGTATAAGAGACCAAAGAAAGGATATCAAGAAAAAAAAAGGGGAGGAAACAACCAAAAAATTAAAAGGGCCAGCCAAAAAAAGTTAAAAAAAAAATAAAAGGGAAAATATATAAACATAACATCATAAAAAAAAACCACAAAAATCCAAAAAACGCACAAAAAAACCAAACACAATTAAAAAAAAAAAAAACCCAAAGCCAAAAAAAAAATATCCAAAAACAAACCAAAACCCTAAAAACTCCAAAAGAAAAAAAAAAAAAAAAAATGACATAAACCACCAATAAACCACACAAAATCACCAAAATATAAAGGCAAATCCATACCAAAATGAGCCATAATAAAAATATATCCCAAAAAACCAAAAAAAACCAAAAAAAACCAGTTCCATAACAAAAAAAACATCCAAGGCCTATAAGCACTAAAATAAATAACAATCCACGACCATAAAACCAAATAAAAACCCAAATCCCACCATAAAAAAAAAAACAAATCCATCCATCCACAGAATAATATAATCCCACCCTAGCAATAACCGAGTTACAATAAAAAATAGATAAACCAAAAACGCCCAAACAAACAAAAAAGAAAAAGAGGCACCAAACCATCAAATTAATCCAGAACAACAACCACAAGAAAAAAAACACCAAACCACAAAACCATAAGCCATCCTAGCAAACCAACCAAAAAAAATAACCAAATACAAAAACAAAATAGACAACCACACCAAGGAAAAAATACAAACAAAACAAACAATCCCAACCAAAACCACAGACAAAAATAACCAAAACATTAAAACAAAAAAAAGACAAAAAAAACAAATAACAAAAACCAAAAACCACCAAAAACCTCCAAAAAATAAAAAACCATAAAAATCCACCAACATAAAGGAAAAATAGAAATAAGATTACCATCACATTAAAAAAAACCAAACACTAAAAAACAATAAATATAATAATAAACCATCAAACAAAAAAAACACTCCAAAAAACCACAAAACATAAAAAAATTATAATAAAACCAATCCAAAACATCAAGTACAGCCAACAACCTATCCAGCAAACCATACCCAATAAAATATAGAAAAATACAATAAAAAAGCAAAACCAACAATAAATAAACTGTTCGACAAAACCAACAATTTTACCATAAATACCAATAGCCATACATACAAAACCAAGGATCCCACAAGTAGATGAGATAAATAACATTCTACCAAAAGATCCAAAGCATCATCCAAATATAAACAAAAAAGACAGCAAAAAAAAAACACAATAAAAGACCAATCCATAACACATCCAACCACAAAACAAAAAATATACCAAAAAAAAAACCCTCACCCAAAACATAAAAACCCAATTAAAAAATAAAAAAAACCATCACAAACAACCAAAGTAGAATCACAAATCCAACAAAAAATAAATACCAAGAATCCCAACCAAGAAGAAACACACAGTTATAATCCCACTTTCCATCCACCAAATACCCCATACAGTAGAAATCAGGAAACCAGGCCAACCAAAAAGGTAAACAAAAAAAGAAAAATAGACAAAAAAATATACTAAAGATAAAACCAACAAAAAACCAAAAAAAAAAAAGAAGGAAAGGAAAAAAAAGCCAATAAAAACAGAACCATCCAACAAAAAATAAATAAGCACCACAAACACCTCGGGCCATCCACACAAGAAACAAAACCCAAACACACATATAAAAAAAAAAACCAATCGCGAAAACCCAAGAAGAATCCAAAAAAAAAATCCATAAACCAAAAAACCAATCAAAAAAACCAAGAAATAATAAAACCAATATAAAACCAATAAAAAAAAAAAAAGTCCAAACCCCCAGCCAGAAAACAACCAAAAAAATCCACAAATAGCCCCAACCAAGAAAATCAGAATACAGTACAACCACAAATCCAACCACGTCATAAACCCAAGAGAACACAAAAAAAACATAATCACCAAAACAAAACCATCCAAACAAATAAAAAACATCTCCAAAAACAAAAACAACAATAAAAAAAAATAAAAACCAAACCAAATAAAAAACAACAAGCAAAAAAAAATAACATATAAAAGATCCAAAAGAACAAGGGGTAACTGACAAAATAACAAAAAAAAGAAGCCAAAATATTATATGAAATACGAAAAAAAAGTACCAGACGACACACATAAAACAAAAAAAGCAATAAAAACAACAATACCCAACACCAAAAAAAAATAAGAAAATAATCCATCCAATAAATCAATAAAAAAAAAAAATATAATTAAAATAAAGCAAAAATATAAAAAAGGAAGATTAGTAAAGAAGGAAAGAACCGACAACTAATAAAACACGAAAACCAAAACCAATAATATCCAATAAAACAAAAAAACATTATCATAAACCATAGTATGGATAAATACCATAACAAATAACCAAAACCCAGACGCAAACAAGAAAATAAGATGATATAAGAAAGAAAACTTGATATACAATCATGTAATAATAAACAATAAATAAAAGTAACAACCAAAAAACGAGCTCATCAAAAAATCATGAAAATAAACATAAAAGGAAAAACCAAGCCAACAAAAGACCTTTAAGCAAAAAAATTAGAAAAAATTTTCCATGAGTACCAAATTAAACAAAATCCAAACATCCAAAACAAATTAAAAAATCATAATCTCAAAGGAAAGCAAGAACAAAACAAGATACCACGAACATGAAAATCCCAACATCCAAAACAACAACAAAAAAATAATACCATGAGGGGGACATTCACCAGAAACTAACAAACCAATAAAAAAAATGACCAAAGATAAAATACCAAACCAAATTATAAAACAATATCCATACAATTCCATAACTAAAGTAGACCCAATACCAAGACAAAAAAACCTGAACCATAAAACCAATATAAAAAGTCTGAACACACAATAGAAACCTAACAAAACCCAAAAAAAATCACCGAGAAGAAGCATAAAAACAAAAGATCCAACCAAACAAATCCCAAAAAAGAAACAAATCCAAAGACATAAAAGAAAAAAAAAACAAAAATCCAGAAAGCCGGGCCAATTAAAAACAAAAAATCCCATCCAAATAAGAATAAAACAAAATCAATAAAAAAAAATTTTAATCAGCAATCCACATAAGACCAATCCAGCATTTTATATATCATTGTTTTAAATCCATCCATCCATCCCATGCCATCCCTGCCTTTTTATCATATCTATTGTTTTATCCTCCACCATCCTTTTTATATATCTATTTGGTTTGATCCCTCCATCCTCATTTTTATAATATCTATTGTTTTAGTCCATCCATCCTCCATCCTCCATCCTTTATATATCTTTGTTTTATCCATCCATCCCCATCCTTTTATATATCTTGGATTGTTTTTCCATCCAGTCCATCCCTCCTTTTATAATCTATTGTTTTATCCCCCTCTTCCATCCATCCTTTTATATATCTAGTGTTTTATCATCCATCTCATCCATGCACTTTTATATCATCTATTGTTTTATCCATCTCCCCTCCATCCATCCATCCATGCCCTCCTTTGATGATATCTATTGTTTCATCCACCATAACATCCATCCATCCTTTGATATATCTATTGTTTTATATCCATCCATGCCATGGCCATCCATCCTCCTTCTTGTATATCTATTGGTTTATCTATCCATCCTCCATCCTCCATCCATCCATCCCCATTTTAATAGATCTATTGTTTTATCCATCCTCCATCATTTTATATACTATTGTCTATCCATCCATCCATCCATCCATTTATAATATCTATTGTTTTAATCCATCCATCCATCATCCATCCATCATTTTGTATCTATTTATTGTTTATCCTATCTACTCTATCTATCTATCTATCTATCTATCTATAATTTTATATATCTATTGTTCTATCCATCCAATCTATCTATATATTGTTCTATCTATCTATCTATCTATCTATTGTTCTATCCATCCATCCAATCTATCTATCTATCTATCTATTGTTTCCATCCATCCATCATCCATCTATCCATCTATCTATCTATCTATCTATCTATTGTTCCATCCAGCCATCCATCCATCCACCATCCATCCATCCATTTGTCTATCTATCTATCTATTATTTTATATATCTATTGTTCTATCCATCCAATCTATCCATCCATCCATCCATCCATCCATCCATCCATCCATCTATCCATCTATCTATCTATCTATCTATCTATTGTTCCATCCATCCATCCATCTTTTATTTTATTTACCATTCCAGCATGAAAGTCAATACTCATGGCAAATCAACACTTCAATGAATTGTATACAATAATTTAGCAATATTATTTATTATTTTTACAAAAAAATTACAAATAATAATAACAACAATCTAATAATAACATTTATATGGATTCTTTCTTACTATTCTACAGTATTCATCCCAAATCAAACACACACTCTGTACAGTATGTCTGTGTGTTTATCAGTGTTGTCGTGTCATGGATGCATGCACACGTGTTGTGGTGGTGTGTTTTGTGTTTTGTGCATGTGTTTGGATATTGAGCATTCATACACCAGATGCAGAGAATACATAGACTTCCGGTGCAGTTTACAATATGAACCATGAAGAACATCTGCTCAAGGGCTCAGGCAGGAGAGAGAGAGAGAGAGAGAGAGAGAGCTTTTGCAAACAGACGTCTGCTATATGAATTAAAGTGAAATCACTAGAAAGTCAAACATCTACAGTCATATTGTGAAACAGGAAAATGACAGCCGGTTTGATGAGTGCTAATCACACGTCCAAGAACTAGTCAAATACTAGCTATAAACATTTTAGGATAAAATCAACAGCCAATGCCCTAAAGACCAAGGAATGTTTGACAAACTATTTAAAGTTTTGCCATATTTACAGAGTGGGACAGTTTGGGAAAACCATGATATGCTATTTACTAATGCTTGACAGTGACAGGAGAAGGACATTGTCAAACTCCAGCTGGTCCAAAATGCAGCAGCTAGAGTTCTTACTAGAACCAGGAAGTAAGATTAGTCCGGTTCTGTCAACACTGCATAGGCTCCTCATCGCATTATAGTCCTACATGTCCACTGCGATCTCAAAATTCAAGCCAGTTAATAATCAACCTCAACCCCAGGCGGTAGATCCTTTTCCTATTTAGCACCTAAACTCTGGAACAGTCTTCCTAGTGTTGTTCGGGAAGCAGACACATTCTGTCAGTTTAAATCTAAAAACCAGACTAGGAACCAGACATGTCCTCTGCACAGACCCCTATGGCCAGCTTTCAGCTTCTCCCTTCATATGCAGGTGTGATGTACCTGATCTTCAAGCAGCAAGAGCTGGATGAAATATTCTGAATGATCAACCCACAATCTGACTTGATGCAGCCTGGAATTAAACCACACCATGTTGGTTCATCTGGCCAGAGGAGATCTTGTCCCCCAGACTGATCATGGTTTCTCCAAAGGCATTTTTGTCACCGATAGAGTATGGGTTAATGCCACTCGGGGTGTAATGGTACATGAATTCATCCCGAACCATCACAGTACGGATGTCACAGTTCGGTTCATACAACGAATACAGTCAGTCACAGGTGATTCACACTTCAATCCAGAAGGGGGCGCACATGGTAATGCAACGCTGTTTGCTAACCGATACAGCAGGAAAAAACGCAGAAGAACAAACGATCTATGCATAGATATGTGTACGTCTCTCAACCATCAATAACACAGCTTGAGAATATACGGCGTAGCACTACATTTACCTCAGGCAAGTCATTTAGTGTCTACAGCATGTTAGTTCACTAGAGAAATGAACTGTAGAGGGCGCATTTCACTAAATATATGCATTATATTAGGTTATATATTCATTATATTTACTTTACCTGTTAGTAATGACTTAATATATGTTTAAATAAATTTGTCATGAAAACAAGTGACTTGACTTGAATAGAGAGCTTATGATTGGACAAATATATCTATATGCTCCTATTAACAAGATAATCACAGCAATATTGTTGGTCTGTTTTTAAATCTGCTTAAAGAAACAAAATCCTTTGTACACACACTACCATTCAAAAGTCTGGGCTTGGTAAGATTTATTAAATGTTTTCAAAAGAAGTCACCAAAGCTGCATTTATTTGATCAAAAATACAGAAAAAAACAGTAAATATTATTACAATTTCAAATAGCTTTTTTTTGTGTGAATATATAGTAAAATGTAATTTATTCCTCTGATGCAAAGCTGAGTTTTCAGCATCATTACTCCAGTCTTCAGTGTCACATGATCCTTCAGAAATCATTCTAATACTTGAAACTTCTGAACGGTAGTGTAGCTGAGGATGATGTGAAGTGGACTTGAAGAACTGCAGGCAATCTTATAGAGCCAAAAGAGAGTAAATATCATCTGAAGTCCCACTGATGGACTAGGACAAGTAACATGGGAATATGACTCATCTAAACATGTGCTTTTAATCGAAGCCTCACAGTGTTTGTAAACACTGAGGATGAGGACGTCACACATCTGTCCATGTGGTCATCTGTGGAATTTGACTAGATTCAACCAATTGGGTGATGAATTTATGCCAGCTTTGAAAAGTCTATTTATTTTGCTGCACATGCACAATTACATGGTTAGTTGCATTCTGTCATTTGCATTTAGCAGTGTTTTACCCTCCGTTCTGTCACTCTGTGACTCACAACTGACCGGTGACCTGCTCATTGTGAAGCGGCGGTCTATAGAGAGCAGGATGAAGTCTGGAAAAATGAGTTGTGTGATGGTTGGCGAGGGTATTAGAACTACAGGACTGTCAAAACAGGAACGGGCTCAGATTACAGCTGTCGCCCTCGCCGGCTCGCCCCGTCTCCCATTGAGAGGCACGGAAACCCACACCATAATGAGCCGACCATAATGAGAGCGGGAGAGTCGGATTGTCTGCTGACTCAATGAAAGGGATTAGAAGGTATTGTGGCGGTTTCCAAGAAGAGAAGAGGAGGAGACGTCACAAAATGCAAGCCGATAGAGGCGTTTGGGTAACTTCACCTGCAGAAATCGACAGGATGTTCCTCTCATTGAAACTCAGTGAATTACAGCTGCGGTGGATCACTCTGTGTCCTATATTATAAAATAGATTAAGCTGCCTCTGAAATCTGATTGGATGAGCCACATTCAAATCTGCTGTAAAAACAGTGACTTAACAAGAGAGCAATTACGGTGATTTTACCACAGGTAAAGGGTTGTGTTTGTGCATGACAATATGATAGTATAACGAAAGATGTCCAATAAATAGATGAATTAATATCAAACATGCATACATACATACATTTAATACTACTAATAATAAATAAGTATAACTAATTATAACACATGCACACACACTCACACACACACATATTGAAGTAAATGTTTTATTTGATTAAAAATTATCGTTTTTTTTTTAATTATTTAGGTTTTGCACGCACAAACACACACACATGCACACACAAACGTGCACACTTGCACTCACACAGATGTGCAGACACATGCACATGCACGCACATCTGTGTTGTTTTTTTTATTATTTTTATTTAAACATATTTATTTTGGTTTTTATTATCTTTAGATTTTTATGATTTAATTACTTAATAGCTTCTCATTAACTCACAAAGCCTAGTCTGGGAACACTGATGTCATGTAATATTTAATGCACTTCATGTTGTTGATAACTAAAATTTGAATATATTTTCTTTCTCTTTGTATTGTTATATCTATACGGTACAATATTAACCTATTCAAATTAATGTATGTGATGAACAAGTTAGGTCAAAAGTAATGTAAAAGTAATCAAGGTCTATATTACCTTAAATGTGTAATGTAATGGATTACGTTACTAACTACAATCACTTTCCCTGCCCTTCATCTTGTGAATGATATTTTATATCTCATTTAACATTATGAATATTAAATAGATTTGTCAAACTGAATGATTTTTACTGTTCACACTGACATCTAAAAAACAAATCTGAGCCACATGTGAAAAACAGCAGATATACAGTATAAAACAGCGCTTAAAAAATATGAGAAATTAACTACCAACTAAACTTCTGAAATCTTTTGAACTCTGTAGTTATCATAAGTGTGTGTGTGAGCTAAAAATAAGGCCTGTCACTACTGACGTCTTTCTCCAGCGTGTGGGAGTAACACCAGATCTCTCTCGGGACTCCATGTGGCCGAAGCCCCATAATCACACACTCGGAGCGAGAGAAAGCGAGGCATGGGATCGTCGTAAACTCCGTCCGTACACACACCACCATGCAAACGGCCACATCAAGGCCCGGCTGTTTTATTGTTGTTTTATTTTGGAGTGTAAACACGACTCGCTCACACAAACAGACTCCATGGCAACCATCTGACCCCGACGACCAATCAATTACTGACACTTAAACAACCGGACAATTAACAGCTTGTAATGGTAAACTGATCGTTTTTTTACCCACATGGAACTTTCCAGAAAAAATACAAATAAATAAAGATCTCAGTGTGTTTCTTGAAGCAAATAGCAACAATCCAACTTGAACTTCTGGTTACTATTGGTGTAGTTTTGCCACTAACATCACTATTACTACTAATAATCATAGTTAAAGGGATAGTTCACCCAAAAATGAAAATGTGATGTTTATCTGTTTACCCCCAGGGCATCCAAGATGTAGGTGACTTTGTTTCTTCAGTAGAACACAAATGATGATTTTAACTCACCGTTGCCATCTGTCAGTGGTAAATGCGTGTCAGTGGAACTCGTCTATAAGTCAAAAAAATGGCCTCCACATCCGGTTTGTGAGGTCAGAAGTGATCTCTTGCGCTTTGCTTCAATGAGTGCGAGACATCACTGTCGTTGTCAGAGCGCGATCAGACCTCACTAAGCGAGTGCTGAACGCAGTTGGACATAGTGGTGTTTTAGAGGTAAAAAATGAAATAAATACTGTTCGGTTTCTTGCACAAACCGATCGTTTCATGTCTTAGGACATCAATGTGTCGTCACGAGCCGCAGGTTAATTTGGATTTGTCTGTGCATGTTTTTTTGACTCTTATAGACGAAGTTCCCATTGACACGCATTACCACTGACAGATGGCAACGGTTGGAGTTTAAATCATCATTTGTGTTCTACTGAAGAAACAAAGTCACCTACATCTTGGATGCACTGGGGGTAAGTAGATAAACATCACATTTTCATTTTTGGGTGAACTATCCCTTTAAGGGATTGTTCAAATCACTGACCGCAAGTATTAAACGTTGGCCTGTTTTCCAGACAAATGTTGTGGGATAAGATTCCTTAACTCATGCTACTGTTATTTTTGATTACTGTATTACCGGAAATAAGCCACCCTGGTCAAAATGGCACTGCTGAGACATTCAGAAATAATGAAAAAATACTGGTAAGTAAAATGAAATGTTTACAAACATTAACACTATAAATATTAGGGGTGTAACAGTACATGTATTCATCCCGAACTGTACGGTACAGACATCACGGTTCTGTTCATACAATCAGATGACGAATACAGCCAGTTACAGGCGATTCACACTCCAATCCAGAAGGGGGCGCATGCGGTAATGCAACACTGTTTGCTAATCGCCACAACAGGAAAAAGAGCAGAAGATGAACAGTAAAAAGTATTTTTTTCCACTTTATTAAAGTTAAAACATGTCAATGTCATTGCATTAGATGCACAATATCAAACCAAATGTTTGTGCATTTTTTTTTTTTTTTTTTGCATTAAAATATGAAAGAAAGCATTTCTAAAGACATTTATGCATTTTGAAGTGTGTGTGTTTATATACTATTTGTGGCCAATTGTATCAAATATAAAACATCCAAGTTCTGATGTAAACATCCTTATGTGTTATTGGATGTAACGGCGGAGATATCAAATGTTATGAGCGGATTTGTTGAGGGAGAGAGAGAGACACAGATGGGATTCCTCCAGATCGGCATGGAGAATTGAGCGTCAGGAATGCTCTCCCAGTGTAAACACTGCTGGCCTGCGGAATGCTGCCGCCACGCTTTGAAGTCTGAAGTCTATCTCTACCACAAAATCCTCTTTATCGCTGCAGTGATCCAACAGACAACAGGAGAAGAAAAACAGCAGCGCACAATGGAGAAAAGAATTCATTCTTCTATACAGTAACAATCTCACACAGAGTCAGTGATACAGTCGCACCTGCTTCTATCTCACAGGGAGGGCGTCCAGTTTACACAGAGCGGAGCGGCCAATACAATCACTCAACCAGGGTCAGATGTCTGACTATCCTGTAACATTCCAGAACATGATTCAGGTAAACTGAAGTGTGCATGTGTATGTTTGAGTAACATTGAGTACATTAGCAAACATTATCAGTGCTGTTCAATAGTAAAGATGTGATTGAGTTTGTGCTCCACCCTGAACACCATCCCAACCACACAGTAACACATAAAACACTCAGAACAGCCCAGCAACCACCCAGAACACCATAGAAACCACACAGCAACACATCAGCATTCAGAATACCCTAGTAACACCCAGCAACCACCCAGAACACCATAGAACCCACATAACACATCAGTCCATACCTAGTAACACCCAGCAACCACCCAGAACACCATAGAAACCACACAGTAACACATCAGGCACTCAGAATACCCTAGTAACACCCCAGCAACCACCCAGAACACCATAGAAACCACACGGTAACACATCAGGCACTCAGAATACCCTAGCAACACCCCAGCAACCACCCAGAACACCATAGAAACCACACAGTAACACATCAGGCACTCAGAATACCCTAGTAACCACCCAGCAACCACCCAGAACACCATAGAAACCACACAGTAACACATCAAGCACTCAGAATACCCTAGCAACACCCCAGCAACCACCCAGAACACCATAGAAACCACATAGTAACCATTAAACACTCAGAATACCCTAGATACACCCCAGCAACCACCCAGAACACCATACAAACCATAAAGGAACACATCAAGCACTCTGAACACCCTAGTTACACTTCAGCAACCACCCAGAACACCACAGAAACCACACAGTAAAACATTAAACACTCAGAATACCCTACCAACACCCCAGCAACCACCCAGAACACCATAGAAACCACACAGTAACACATCAGGCACTCAGAATACCCTAGCAACACCCCAGCAACCACCCAGAACACCACAGAAACCACACAGCAACACATCAGGCACTCAGAATACCCTAGCAACACTCCAGCAACCACCCAGAACACCATAGAAACCACACAGTAACACATCAGGCACTCACCCTAGCAACACTCCAGCAAACAACCCCAGAAACCACAAAGAACTCTGAACACCCTAGATACATTAAGCACTCTGAACACCCCGGATAAACCCCAGCAACCACCCAGAACACCATGGCAACCACATAGTAACGCATTAAACACTCGGAACACCCTAGAAATGCCACAGCAACCAACCAGAACACCACAGTAACCACATTGTAACACACTGAACACTCAGAGTACGCTTGCAACAACCCAGAAACCACAAATTAACACATTAAACACACTAGCAACACTCCAGCAACCACCTAGAAAACCACAGAAACCACAAAGTAACACATAAAACACTCAGAATACCCTAGCAACACCCCAACAACCACCCAGAACACCATAGAAACCACACAACACTCTGAACACCCTAGCAACACCCCAGCAACCCCCCAGAACACCACAGTAACCAAATAGCAACACACTGAACACTCAGAATACCCTAGCAACACCCCAGAAACCATGCAGAACACCATAGCAACCACATAGTAACACAACAATCACACTGAACACCCTAGCAACACCCAGAAACCACCCAGTATAGTACAACAACCACAGTTACACATTAAGCACTTATAACACCCTAGCAACACCCTAACAACAACGCAAATACCATAGTAACCGCAAACACATCAAGCACTCTGAATGCCTAGCAACACCCTAACAACCACCCAGTATAGTACAGCAACCACATAGTTGCACATTAACCACTTATAACACCCTAGTAACACCCCAACAACCAACCAGAAGACCACAGCAACCACACAACAAATGATGTTTCAACCTCACATTAACACATTAAACACTACGAACACCCTAGGAACCACCCAAAAAGCCCTAGCAACCGAAAGGTAACATGTTAAGCATCCCAGAGCAATGCCATTACCACATCATCAATGATGGGTAAGGCAGGTACCACTAATATTTTTTTATAGAAACTAGTATAAATGACTACCTAAAATGTGAGTGTTTTAAAGCTTTTTAAAAACAGCAGCAGCAGAAGTCTGTCATTTTCTAGTGTGTCAGTACACAACACACACGTATTAGTCTCATGACAGAAGATATAAACTCATTTAACAATGTTTATGAGTCTATGAGTCCCCATGGCAATGTCTGAGAGTCTGAATTTCCCACTGAAGCTACTGTGAGTTATTTGGATTAAAAAGCTCTCTTTTTTTCAACTTTAAAGCATGTGACAAAGACTCTCAGACAGCTGCAGCCGCACTGGACACACACCAGCTTCAACAGGGCTTACATTTTCACAGCCTGGTGCCACCTCGCTCGAAAACAGGAGACACGGCGCGCCAGCAGACGGCCGGACGAGGGCAGAAAAACGCAAAGGAATAAGAGTATGAGGAAAAAATAAAAGGATCGCTCCATCTTCATTTGTGTCACGGGCCGTTCTGGCAGGCGTTCCGAAACCCCATCAGAGGCGGAGGGGAAAGTCATCAGCATGAAAATCCCCTCCGCACCCACAGCTCCACATCATTCCGCTTTAAAGTGTATTTTTGACATAATTACAGAAGAGGGTGAAGCGTCTTGAGTCATGCTCGAGCCCGGAACCATCGGCCTCTCCGGCTACAAACACATAAACACAGGCCTGCCTCCCTCCGACCATACCACCGCCTTCTTCTCCGGATCCAGACGCTTGATGTTTTTCAACCACTCTTCTTTTTCCCCCCTTCTCTGAGTGATTGGGACAAGAGTGAGGAAAGCTTTAATTTAACGTGTCTCCCGTTCTGGCTGCCGTCAAAATAAACGGTCATAAATCAGGTCAGAAATGTCAAATCTGGTAATTCTGGTAAAATGAGCTCAAAATTGAAAGTAAAAATGTCTTAAAAACAATGATAATAATCATAAGTGTTTCTTGAGCAGCAAATCATCATATTAGAATGATTTCTGAAGGATCATGTGACACTGAAGACTGGAGTAATGATGCTGAAAATACAGCTTTGATCACAGGAATAAATTACACTTTACTATATATTCACATAGAAAACAGCTGTTTTAGATAGTAATAATATTTCAATTTTTTATTGTTTTTTTTTACTGTATTTTTTATCTAATAAATGCAGCCTTGGTGAGCAGAAGAGACTTTAAATCATAGAAAATATTTCCTGACCCCAAACATCTGACTGATAGCTATACTAAACTGATGTGAAATACCTTTTCTTAAAACAGCGCACTGGCTTTTAATATATATTTTGCCTAATTGTTTTTATAGACATCATTATAAGCTTCCTAGTGAGACGTTTAAGAAGTTTCAATGAGAAAATGCATTTGTCTTAGACAAGATTACTGGTGTTCTTCGCCAGGCGTTCACCGCTCACAGTTTACAAATCCTTCTTTCCTATCGACACAAGGACAGACCAGAGAGACTACATGATTACTATACGACTATAAAAATCTCAAACATATGACAAAACCAGGCATTGACGCGTTCCATTTCCTTCTGACATCTATATTTCAATCTCCACCTCTTCAAAGAGCTTCTCTAGCGTCGCTCACTGCACAGAAACCCATTAGAGATTCATCACTTGGGGTCATTCTAGGTCACACTTTCAGCCTGAAGACCACCACAGTTCTCTTCTTCATAAACACGACCAAAATTAGCATTAACTCACTGTAAAACATGAGCAACTTAAGGATGAATCACTCTTCGACATATGATTCATGGACTTACTCTTGAAAATTAAAAGCCTATGTAACTTTTTGGCAGATCTAAAAAGGAACAGTTGCATATCTGTCATCATTCATTCGCCCTCATGTCATTCCAAACCCGTATGATTTCCTTTCTTCTGTGGAGCACGAATCGAGTCGTTTTGCTGATCATCATTTTCCATGCAATGAAATCGGGCAGTATTCAGGGGCTCCAGAGATGAGCGTGAACATTGTTAAACATCTGCTTTTGTGCTTCACTGGAAAATAAAGTCTGACAGTATAAACGATAAATAAACAGAAATAAACAAAATGAAAGGACATAAGACACTAAAATAACGATACAACAAGCTAAATAAATAGACTAATAAATGATAAATAAATGAGTAATACATTAATAGACAATATAGACAAGATAATAAATAAACACAACATTAAATAAGACAAATAAATAAAGACTAATACATACACAAAAGAAGGAAATGATACAAAAAGAAGGATGAAAGACAAAAGAAAGAAAAAGGACAAAGAAAGAAAGAAAGAAAGAAAAAAAGGAAAGAAAGGGAAAGAACTAAAGAAAGAAAGAAAGAAAAAGAAAAAGAAAGAAGAAAGAAAGAAAAGAAAGAAAGAAAGAAAAGAAAGAAAAGACAAGAAAGAAAGGATGAAAAAAGAAGAGAAAGCAAGAATGAAAGGACAAATAAAAAAACAAAGGACAAAAAGAAAGGTGAAAGGAAGAAAGGATGAAAGGATGAAAGGACAAAAGAAAAAGAAGAAAAAGAAAGAAGAAAGGAAAGAAAAAAGAAGAAAGAAAAAAGAAGAAAGAGAAAGAGAAAGAAAGAAAGAAAGAAGAAAGGACTAAAGAAACGAAGAAGAAAGAAGTGAAAAGAAAGAAAGTGAAAAAAAGAAAAGGAAAAGAAAGGTGAAAGGACTAAAGAAAGAAAGGACAAAAGAAAAAGGACGAAAGAAAGGACGAAAGAAAGAAAGAAAAAAAGAGAAAGAAAGAAAGGATGAAAAGGAAGAATGAAAGGACAAATAAATAAACAAGACAAAAGAAAGAAATGATGAAAGGAAAGAAGAGAAGAAAGAAAGAAAGAAAGAAAGAAGAAAGAAAAAAGGAAAGAAGATGAAAGGACAAATAAAGGACAAAGAAAGAAAGGATGAAAGGAAAAAATAAGAAAGAAAGAAAGAAGAAAAAGGATGAAAAAAGAAAGGATGAAAAGGAAAGAAAAAGGAAGAAAGAAAGAAAGAAAGAAAGAAAGAAAGAAAGAAAGAAAGAAAGAAAGAACAAACAAACAAACAAACAAAAACAAAAAAGAAATGAAAGGACAAAAGAAAAACAAAGAAAAAGAAGAAAGAAAAAGAAAAGAAAAGAAAGAAAGAAGAAATGAAAAAAAACAACAAAACAAAGGATGAAAGGAAAGAGAGGATGAAAGGACAAAGAAAAAGACAAAGGAAAAAGAAGAAAGAAAAGAAAGAAGAAAAAAGAAAGAAGAAACAAAACAAACAACAAACAAAAAAACAAGGAAAAAAGAAAGAATAAAGAAAGAAAGAAAGAAAGAAAGAAAGAAAGAAAGAAAAGAAAGTTTTTTGCATTACATTAATGGTAGAGAAAAAAGTAGAGAATTAGTAGCACTTAATTGACATATATATTCTTCACTGTATAAATTAATATACATTAATCCTTATTAAAGTTACAAAAGTTAATTAGTCAAGAGCAGTGTGTGATTCTCGTCTTTTGTTGTTTGATTAACATTAACAGACAGCAGCGCAGCAGGAATATTAGGCTACTGTCACTTTAATACACAAGCGTTTTATTTCTCAGCTGTTTACGTTCTTTTAAGACATAACAGACTGTTCACACGGATACTCGCTGAGACGGGCATGAGAGAATCAGGAGAAGTGAAAGAGAACTCAATTCAGTATTTGCACGCTGTCTGGATGTGTGCCAACTTCTCTTTCGCGTCTTCATGCACTTAAATATTTAAATTCGCAAGGGATAGTTCATCCAAAAATGACAATTCTGTCATCAATTCTGTCATCTCATCCTCAAGTTGTTCCAAACCTGTATGGGAATATGGGTAAACAAACAGTTTTGGACCCCATTGACTTCCATAGTACGGAACAAAACTACTATGGAAGTCAATGGGGTCCAAAACTGTCTGGTTAGCCACATTCTTCAAAATATCTTCTTTTGTGTTCAGCAGAAGAAAGAAATGTAAACACATCACAGAACATCATGAGAGAGAGAGTAAATAATTTGATTGATCCGATTTGACGGTGAAAATCCTAACGCACCGTCCTGGCAGATCTTAAAAGCGGCAACCGTAGATGCTTGATGTTTTGGTTGCTGTGGATCACGTGCGATGCGCTCGGAGAACTTTCCACTAGAAGCGTGTTTGAAGAGACCGCAGTACTACTGGGGTAACAGCTCTGACACTCGCTGCCAATGGCAACATCGCTGGAACAACCGCACGGTTTCTAGTAGGAACTGTGTGTATAATCGCTCCTCCAGAATCAGTCTCGTGTCTCAGCATCTTTTCTTTTTCCATTCTGCGGCTGAAAGCAGATCAAAAGGATGAAAGTGAAGCAGTCGGGCTCGGGAGTAACAGCTACAGGGTTCGAGTTTCATTTTCAAAACACATTGGTGGAAAACGCCCCATCCCGCAGATGAATGATGCCAATGAGAGCGTCAAACCTGCACTCGCTTACAGCCGCCGCTAAAATGACTCAATCACTATTAAAGCACGACACAAACGACCGTTCTGAAAGACAAATAAAATAAAAATAAAAAATATGAATAAACATAAATAAATAATGACATAATAAAAAGATAAATAAATAAATAAAGGCAAAAATATAAATAAATAAAAATAATGACATAAAAGACAAATAAATAAAGGAAAATTAATATAAATAAATATAAATAATGATAAAAACAAATAAAATTAAATAAATAACAAAATAATGACAAATCATACAAAAATAAGTAGATAATAAGTAAATAATAAATAAATACAAAATAATGACAAAAAAAAATAGACAATAAATACATTTAAATAAATACACAATATAAATAAATAAATAAATAAATAATGACAACAAAAGACAAATAAATAAAATTAACAGAAAAATAAAAAAAGGAAAAATAGTGACAAATAATATAAATACAAAAATAAAACGGACATAAATATAAAAAGACAAATAAATAAATAAAAACAGATAAATATAAATAAACAAATTGATAAAAATGACAAAAAGACAAATTAATAAAATTAAATAAACAAATCAATAAAATGACAAATAAGACAAATAAATGAGTAAATAAACAAAAATAAATAAATAAATAATAATAATAATAAATAATGACAAATAAATATAAACACAAATACAATGACAAATAACAAATATACAAAATAAATAACCAAATAAAATAAAGAAATAATAAATAAACAAATATATAAATAGACAAATAAAAATAATAATAAAGACAAATAAAGACATACATATAGAAAATAAATAAATAAAATAAAGATAAATACATAAACAAATAAAATTAAGACTAAATAAAATTCCATTCTGTGTCTGAAAGGCAAAAACAGTTCTGAGTTATGGCTCTATCGTGAAAAGGTGCCATTTTGTCAAGGAGGGTGACGTGGGTTCGAAACGGCCTTGGCCTCAGGTGACTAAAGGGCCAGGAGAGACTTTGGCCTCCGACCTGTAGTCAGGGAGAGGCGCTGATCTGAAATAAAAGTCTGTAACGCGAGCGGAGGCCTCCATCACTTCCTCCATGAGCGAGCACTTCTCATGGCCTGAGGGGACAGACAATGGAGACGCCACGGCTGGAAGTCTGTTTGTGTCTGGGGACAATGGGATTTTACCAGGAACAGACCAACTATGACAAAGTATGAAGAACCAACAGAAAGTACAACTGTGTATACGGGTGACTTTCCTGAAAACGGTCTACACCTGTCCAGGTCATATTTTACCCCAAAATCAGACAAAAAGGACATAAATAAAGGCTTAAATAAATATTTAAAAAAAAGGTATAACTAAAGACGTTAATAAATAAATAAATAAATCTAGAGAGCATTACTGTATTAAAGTATTAATAATTTATAAGATTTTATAATTTATAAATGTATATGATTTTTTTTAAATATATAATTAATAATAAAGGCATAAATAAAAAAAACAGTCTAGGATGACTTTTATTAGTGTATTAATGTATACAAATCAAATAAATTCTTAAATTTAAATTATTAAAGGCATAATTAAATCTAGAGAGGATTATTTTCATTACTGTACTAAAGTAATATGACTTACACATAAGATGTTATCATTTATAAATGTATAAGTTAACTTTAAATATATAGGAAATTATAATAAATACATAAAAAATAGTCTAGATAATTATTAAAGGCATCAATAAAAATTTAAATAATAAACAGACAGAATAATTTTCCTACTGTATTGAATATAGGATATATATATATATATATATATATATGCCTGAATTGTATATGTACATCACAGTAATATTTGTTGCACCAAATTCGGAATATTTAATAGCATTTATGTTAGTTAAATAAATAAGTGAAAAAGTAAATCTAGACAGAATGATTTTCATTACTGTATTAAAGAATTTATAGGATTTTAAATGAATAAATAAATAAATAAATAAATAAGCAAGCCTGAATTGTAAATGTACATCACAGTTATATTTGTTGCACCAATTTTTTGATTATTTGAATAACAATTATGTTAAACAAACAAACAAACAAACAAACAAACAAATAAATAATAACAGAACAGAATGATTTTATTAACATATCAAAGTATTTTATAAGATTTTAAGAATTTATATTTTTGCATTAATGTAATGACAATTAGGCAGCAAATAGAGAACTACTGTATATGTTTAATTGTCAAGAAAATATCACAATAAAATTTAATGATTTATAAAATGGGCTTAATTTTTTTATGCAAAATATAATTTTCTTTTCTTTTTTTTTTTCTTTTTGATTTTAGATATTTTTTTGATATTAAATATGGTCATTATTCTTCATGAGATTTGCCTGTATGTCTGGATTTACATGAGAAAATTTTAGTTTTGACCCAAAACAACAATTAATATTCTGAGCGAAAGCAGACGCATTTGGAAAAACATCCCCCGCTTTATGGTTCCGGGGTGTTTTTTAGAGGGGGTCACAAAGGGATGTGTTAACGAAAAAAATTCCAGCTCCATTTCAACATCTGAGCCTTTGTAGGCATGCCAGGACACAACTTCACATCCAACACACACACACACACACACACACACACACACCTGCACCAGCGGCTACAGAGAATGAAAGAGGGAAATCTCTCAGATCAGTAAAACTTCATAGTCGATGCAATAAATCAGTTCAGAGGTGAAACGCTGGCAGTCAGATGGTGCGTATTTGGTGAAAAAAGCCACACTGCCACATGGGTGGGCTACAAAATCCTGACCACACACACACACACACACATACACACACACACAAACCACAGCATTAATTCTCCATCAGTGTCAGTGACTAACTAATGAAAAACAGTATCTTAGTCAACATAAAATCAAAATAGACCTCAATTACATTCTTAAAACATGTTCCTGGTCTTATTTTGATCAATTCATCAATGCACATTATTGTAAATAAATAAATAATTGTCTTGAAATAACTAGCTCCGCCCCTGAAATGACCTCCCAACCAATCACACGCCTCCATTCTTACAAGCAACGCCCACTTTTGATGCTTTAAACAGTTTCCGCTTTACTACAGTCTGTACTCTACTCTACTTTTTCATTTTTATACTGCACATCACCAACATGAACAGTTTCCCACAGTCCTGTGAAGCCACAGCAAACAATCACACATCTTAATATAAAACACATCAAACAAAGAGTCGTTTCAAAAAGCCCTTCACCTGCGCTGACTCACCACAAGAGGCAACAGCAGCACAGACAGACATTATACTCAGGGAAAAAGCCAACGACACAAACACAATGAGGGTTTTCTCAGTTCGGCCTCTCCTTTCTGGTGGGTTGGCAGAGAAATATGGATATTAAAGTAAAGCTCATGACTCATAACTCTTCCATACATGCCTGGTCACGGTTCATTAGGAAATCTTGCTCATGAAGTATATGTTCACTTAGTAGTAATGGGAACTAACAGAGAGCAAATCTTTCATCTCACATGCACACAGTAGGAATGATGCAAAAAATAAACAGTGCGTAGTTTCTAGTTCAATTAAAATATCTTGCGAGAAAATGTTTGAGACAGCTGTGTTGTCCTTTCCAACATGATTACGTAATGCGTGGAGCATCACAGAGCAGTGCAAGACGAGCATTTGTGGTTAAAAAGTATATATATATATATATATATATATTTTTTTTTTTTTTTTTTTTTTTTTAAATGAGCAATGGTTTCTCTAGATAAGACTCTTATTCCTCTTCTGGGATCATGTAGAGCTCTTTGAAGCTGCACTGAAACTGACATTTGGACCTTCAACCCGTTGAACCCCATTGAAGTCCACTATATGGAGAAAAATCCTGGAATGTTTTCCTCAAAAACCTTCATTTCTTTTCAACTGAAGTAATTCATAATAGATTCATCAATGAACACATTAAAGCAGCTTATCAAAACTAAAGACTCGCTTGACATCACATTTTAAATCAAGGCATTGCAGGAAGTTAACAAACCTTTCCAAGTTTGAGCCACAGATGATTTTTCTTCAAGCGAGTGTAAGCATGCGGACCTGCTGACAGAGGCATGCTTGACTTGATCAGAGGAGATTTATTAGACGAGGTTAACTAAGGGTTAAGTGAGGTTAAGATCACCAGGCACTAATGGGATTTGACCCTTTGACCTATTACTCCGTTACAATGACCGCCTTCCTCGTGCAACGCAAACAGACTGACAGGGAATCTGCAGAGTTTTGAAAAATCAAATTTAAGACCGGCACTAAAAAAATTAATACCGTAAGTCCATATAGAACAATCCCAAACACTTTCATAATAAATCAAGCATCTCAGAAATATAAAACTGTATCTCAGATAAGGCTGGGGCACACATTCAACTGCAAAACAGTTTAAAATACTTAAAATGCATGATTTATTTAATATTTGCATATGCATTTAAATTGGTTATATCAACACATACAAATTAGAAGTCGAAAAATACTGGATTTTGTGGACTATGGAATGTGTTTAAAGAAAGGATGTGTTTATCTTTTGCATAATTCAGGACTTTTAATTATAAACGAGAAAGAAATACACGAAGACTCTTATTTTGAAATATCTTCGCTTTATTTCTTCCAGCTGCTCATTCAAACGGATAAAATATGATATGATATTCATATCACTGTGTATCAAGCGCTGAGGAAGATCTGGAGCTGAAATTCAGATATGCTAATGGGCAATACATTGCCAACATGCACTGCAAGCGGTCGACCAATCACAACAGACTGGGCCGTCTGACCAATCAGAGCACAACAGGCTCTCAGAAAGGAGGAGTTTAGAAAGACTCAATCTTCAAAAGAGTCGTTTTCAGACTCTTTAAGTGTTATAAGTGTATAAATAAGTGTTTTTGATCTTGGATGCATCTAAACCTATTGTAGGAGACCTTAAAACAACATTAGGAATTAAATTAAAATGATTTTTGTTATATCATTTACCCCTGGTTTCACAGACAAGGCTTAAGCTAGTCCTAGACTAAAATGCATGTTTGAGCTGTTTTAACTGAAAGGAGCTTGTACTGGCACATCTTAAAATATGTCAGTCATTGTTTTGTCTCAAGATGCACACCAGTAATGTTTATTTCTAGTGTACGTTATAAAAGCAACTTAAATGCCCTAATTGAACTAAGGCCTAATCCTGGCTTAAGCCCTGTTTGAAAACCAGGCCTTAATGTATTTAAAGGGTTAGTTCACCCAAAAATGAAAATGATGTCATTAATGACTCACCCTCATGTCGTTCCAAACCCGTAAGACCTCCGTTCATCTTCAGAACACAGTTTAAGATATTTTAGATTTAGTCCGAGAGCTTTCTGTCCCTCCATTGAAAATGTATGTACGGTAGACTGTCCATGTCCAGAAAGGTATAAAAACATCATCAAAGTAGTCCATGTGACATCAGAGGGTTAGTTAGAATTTGTGAAGCATCGAAAATGCATTTTGGTCCAAAAATAACAAAAACTACGACTTTATTCAGCATTGTCTTCTCTTCCGGAATCCTTTCCATGAATTGATTCCATTGAATTGATTCCATTAAATTGATCCATCCATTGAATTGATTCCATTTGATTCCATTGAATTGATTCCATTGAATTGATTCCACCATTGAATCCATTGAATCATCTGTCGGCGTGGTAATGCACTTTTACGTCGCCGTGGTTTTTGGGATTAGGACATCCGCGACATTTTGAAGCATCTAAAATACATTTTGGTCCAAAAATAACAAAAACTACGACTTTTCAGCATTGTATTCTCCTCCGGGTCTGTTGTCAATCCGTGTTCACGACTCTGCTCTTCTTCTTCTTCTTTCCTGTTTTACGGCGGTTGGCATCCAGCTTATTGGTGCATTACTGCCCCCTTCTGCTCCGGAGTGTGGTTCATGACTCCGCAGTGACGCTGCTGATGTAAGACACTGCTGACGTGTTATCCGGTGCGCCCGAGCTTCGTTTACAGTCTGAGGGAGACGCACGCTGTATTCAAGCTATTCTACATTGTTTGTATTTTGGTATTGCTATATGTTTTAAAATGGTGCGTAAGTGTGCATGTCGCGGATGTCCTAATCGCCAAAAACAACCACGGCGACGTAAAAGTGCATTACCAATGCCGACAGATGAAAGGATTCAATGGAATCAATTCAATGGAATCAATTCAATGGAATCAATTCAATGGAAAGGATTCCGGAAGAGAAGGCAATGCTGAATAAAGTCGTAGTTTTTGTTATTTTTGGACCAAAATGTATTTTCGATGCTTCAAAAACTTCTAACTAACCCACTGATGTCACATGGACTACTTTGATGATGTTTTTATTACCTTTCTGGACATGGACATTTTCAATGGAGGGACAGAAAGCTCTCGGA
>JAOTNS010003645.1:485000-512500 GCA_028476615.1 Culter alburnus
AGGATGCCACATATGAAACTTCATCTGCATGATCCATCACAGAGACACACACACACACACACACAGCTCTCTTACAGCAGAAACTACAGCTGCACAACAAGTGTAACACAAAACAAAAGGGAAAACTGCACAAAAATATTTAGCCATAATATTTATGTAATTTAATTGCATATAAAAATTCTATCCATTTGGATTACACAGTTTAAAAAAAATCTGATCAGTAGCGCACATTTGCTATGTTTCACGTTTAATTTGAACAGAAAACACAAAAATGCCACTAAAATGAATGAAAATGACTCCAAAATCCAAGATATAATAAGTATAATATGGTGCTGTATATGTTATTGTTTTTAACATTTTAGGAGCAAGAGTGCTGTTTTCCCGAATATCAGCATGTTTGCAAATGTGGTATTGATTTTATACAACAGGTCAATAAACAAGAAGTTAAAGGTGCCCTAGAATTAAAAATTGAATTTATCTTGGCATAGTCAAATAACAAGAGTTCAGTACATGGAAATGACATACAGTGAGTCTCAAACTCCATTGTTTCCTCCTTCTTATATAAATCTCATTTGTTTAAAAGACCTCCGAAGAACAGGCGACTCTCAACATAACACCAACTGTTACGTAACAGTCGGGATCATTAATATGTACGCCCCCAATATTTGCATATGCCAGCCCATGATGGAGGCATTAGACAAGGGCAGAACGTCTGGATCTGCACAGCTGAATCATCAGACTAGGTAAGCAAGCAAGAACAACAGCGAAAAATGGCAGATGGAGCAATAATAACTGACATGATCCATGATATCATGATATTTTTAGTGATATTTGTAAATTGTCTTTCTAAATGTTTCGTTAGCATGTTGCTAATGTACTGTTAAATGTGGTTAC
The DNA here is from genome assembly GCA_028476615.1 of Culter alburnus. NCBI lineage: Eukaryota > Metazoa > Chordata > Actinopteri > Cypriniformes > Xenocyprididae > Culter > Culter alburnus. The sequence goes on from JAOTNS010003645.1 coordinate 485,895, forward strand.
CATCGTTTCTTACTGTATTCACGGAGACAAGACTGTCGTTATTTTCATTATTAAACACTTAAAGTCTGTATAATTCATAAACACAACTTCATTCTTTATAAATCTCTCCAACAGTGTAGCATTAGCCGTTAGCCACGGAGCACAGCCTCAAATTCATTCAGAATCAAATGTAAACAATATAACAGTATACAATACTCATAATCCGACGCATGCATGCAGCATGCATGACGGACACTTTGTAAAGATCCATTTGAGGGTTATATTAGCTGTGTAAACTTTGTTTATGCACTGTTTAAGGAAAGCGCGAGCTCCGGGGGCGGAGAGCGCGCGATTTAAAGGAACCGCAACCCTGCCCCAAAATAGGCAGTTAAAAAAATTAATTAAAAAAAAAATCTATGGGGTATTTTGAGCTAAAACTTCACAGACACATTCAGGGACACCTTAGACTTATATTACATCTTGTAAAAAAACATTTGATGGCACCTTTAATATTAGGTGACTTACATTTTAGACACAATATTGTCTATATTGTCACAATAGATCCAAACAAATCCACAGTAGTGCTCGCTGCGTGTCTCTGAGCAACACAGTGATGTTTTGTTCATTACCGAATGAATCCGCGTTTTTGAATGAATCGGTCTAACGAATGACTCGATGACTCACATATAAAGGCGTCACTTGCTTTGTCTCTGAATTAATCAGCCATTTTGAATGAATCATTTAACTGAATGGTTCATTGATTCACTCATTTAGACAATTTACCGCCACCTATTGGCGGTTTTAGTATCATTTTATTTTAGCTGAGTGAAGAACAAAAGTTTTAAACGCAAAACAACCGCTCATGATATAGGTGTATAGCATCTTTGTTTGGATCATGAATGCAGTGGTTGCCTACAATTTCAAATGGCTAGAGATATTTTTGTTAAAGACCAGTTTAGCCTGTAATAGAGCTAATAAACAGCAAATAAATTCACTTTCAACCGGTATCGGAATCTGCCAATTCGGTTTTAAAAAAAATCGGAATCTGGCATGAAAAATCATGATTGGTGCATCCCTAAAACACTTAATAATAAACAGCATACATCTACAGTCACAGCCAAGCTCACAAGACGTAAAGAATATGGCCCAAAACACATTCATATATTCAAACACGAATGTGCAGTTTCATGTTGACACAAACATACAAAAGAATCTATGTTAACATTCTTATGTATTTTGTTCACATCTCATTAACACAAAAGCAACTATCAAGTTTTGAGTTTGTAGTACTCATGCATGTTAATTGCTCATAACTTGAAGCACTGAGTTAGCTAACTCATACATTTTGATAGCAATTAACATAAAATATTTAGTTAATAAACTTTTTTTTAATTTTGAGTTCATGCAAATCAAATGAGTTATTTATTAGCATCTGCACACTATTTCTGTTAGGGACACATCAGACTTTACACTTCAGAAAGATGAACCCCTTCCATCCGAGTGTTTGATTACAGGCGGATCTGCCTCAGGCTGACGGAGGTTGAGAGATTCCTTATCACCTGTCAGCGTCTCACCTGCAGCTAAAGACCTAGAGCAATCAAGACAAGACATCAGAGGCTTTCTGAAACTCATCTGTCCTGAGCAGTGCTGTTTTACTATCAGTCAGAAACTAGCAATGTTGCCAATCCACGGTGAGCTACTTTAACACTGTTGCCGCAGGATGTTTTTCATGTCCACAGGTTGAAGCGAACCTAAATAACATGATATTTAGCCCCGGGAATGCTAACTTTATCAGGGGAACCACGCCAAAAATGCAGATTTTAACCCGCAGAACTGATTTTTTTACTGGGGGACCATCCCTGAAACACAAATGGGATTGTTTTAAGTAGTAATTGGGTGGGTTTTGTTGTGAAAACCTGGCAACCCTGGATACTAGTACAGTTTTTAATAAGTCTCTTTCTATATAGACACAAAAAAAGTCTTTACTATAAAGCATATTTCCACTATTATTGTCCAGTGAAAAAGATACAGTACTAATCCTACAGTGGGGCATGTTGACACACTTTATTGCTCAACAAAACATACATATATTAGGTCATAATCAAGTTCTTTATGATCTGTCCAGTGACAGAAGTGTGAAAAATCATATCAAATTAATCAACAAACCTCAGCCAGTGTTGCCAGTTACTGTATTTTTGCATTTGTGTAGTTTGTTTCACCACAGAAAACATGCAATAATATATCATAATAAAGGCTTTTTAGCAGAATTAAATAGAAAACTATAAAACAAAACAATTCAAGAAAGAGCAAAAAAAAAAAAAAAAATACAAAAGATAATGTTCAATATTGCTTTGATATTAATGGTTTGCATAATATGTCATAATATAAACTGTGACAACATGCCTTATATAAATGTAAAAAAAACTGCTTTCCAGAAGAGGGCGGAGCTTTAACAGCTCAACAACAACAAAGCTGGAGAATCTCACGCAGCCAAAATGAGGATTGTCAGTAACGGTGTTCAGCCTTACATTGTTCAAACCGGAGTCGACACTGATGGAGAGACTCAGGAAGAAGTTACAACTTTTAGACGTTTCTGAATGGTTAGTGGATAAATTTATGTAGTTGCTGTGGAGTTGATTCAACTCATCCACTAGCATGTGCCGTCATGTTCATCTTTTGTGTTGAATTGACCCTCATTTGTGAAGCAGTCCGGCGTAAAATGACGGCATGACAACAACACTCTACTACAACAACTCTTCCTCTTCTCTAAAGCAGCCCTACATGGCCTCACCCCCTTTGTTGTGTGTTCTCGGGGGCGGGGTTTATGTAAATTTTAGGGTTTGTGATGTCACTAACCCAGGAGGAAGCTCCTTGTAGTCCCTACCAGGCGTTTGTTGTAGTCCTTAAGTAATTTCTGTACAGAAAAATATCTCCCTTTACATTGAACTTTGAGTGTTGTAACTTGTTTATGCTCAAACAGCAACATTACACACTAACTAAAGTTAAAAAAGTGAAATCATAATCAATCACCCCTCTAAAATCAATCTTGATTACATAGTTGTAAATATCACTCTTAGGGTACATTTACACAACAACGATGTACTAAAAAGTAAAAGTTTTCCCTTTGCAGTTTTCGTGTACAGGCGACAACATTGTCAAAAAATATCCTCGTTCACAAAGACCCACAAAAACAATTAAAATCGCTGTATTCTGCCGCCAGGCCAGTAGATGGCGATGTCACTATGTAAGGAAACACTACAAGGCTATAGACTGAACATGTAATACGCATGCACGTGACGTCACCGTTTTCACAAATTCATGTTTTTGTAGTTTACACAGAGACGATAACCGTATCACTTTCAAAAACTGAAACACGTTTTCATGCGTTTTCATTTCAGGCCCCAAAAACGCAATTCTCTTGTAAATAAATGGCCAAAACGCATAAAAAGTTTTCCTTTTTAGTTGAAAACGGTGTCGTGTAAATGGCTACTTAATATCATATAGAACCTTTTAGGGGTTCCCATCATGGATCATGGATTTAATTTTTTATTATTTTGTTTTAATTAATTTATTTTAATTAAATGTTATGAATTAAACAGCTTGTAAACATACTTTATTTGCAATCATTTAAGGCATTTCTCATAATATAGAACCTTTTAGGGTTCTTCAAAATTGAGTCAAGAACCTTAGAGAACCCCCTTCACTTTTTTTTCCCTGTAAGAGGACAGAAAATGGAGAGAATTCACAAAAATAATCCTAATTTTATGCCATTTCTGAACGGGGCGATTGAACGCAACATGCAAAAGCACATCTAGAGAAAATAAGCATGTGTGTATTTGGACTTTTGACTCTAAAGCTCACAGTTCCTGAAAAACAGACCTGTGACAGCTGCAGTTGTAAGAGTGTGTGTGTGTGTGTGTGTGTGTGTGTGTGTGTGTGTGTGTGTGTGTGTGTGTGTGTGTTGACAGACGAGGGTTTTAACGTTAAACTCTGTGTGTTATCTGAGAGGTCCATAAACGTCCTCGCACAACATAAATGTACATTTAATCGTAAAAGTCAACAACACTGAGCAACTATCTCTAACAGACACACTGGGCGCCACTTTAATACCACTTCTTTGATAATGAAACAAAAAACACATTTGACAAACCTATAAAAGCGTCACAAATCTCAAGCATACAGTATATCTGACTAGGACATCTGAACAGAGAAATCACATGACCTCTCCTATCTTATTTCCCATGATTCCCAGCGCTTGGAAGAAAGCGGATCAAAAGAAGCAGGTCAGAGGCTGAACTGGTCGTTTAGAGGACTATTTCAGGACATTGACAGGAACGATAAACACTATAACAGTGACTTCCTGCGTTCTTCTATGAGGCTATTTGGATGCTGGATTGTGGTAAATCATTGTTTATAATCGGAAGGTTCACATTACGACACCACGTCTGTTTATATTGCTCCGTTTATCACGCATCTTGCAAACAAGTCATGAGTCTCTGTTATTAGCAAATCTCCAGATCAAAAGAGTAAGATGCATTGAAAAGAGACGCAGTTATTGAAGAGATTTTACAACGTTCTGATCTTTACAGAACAAACACACTACAGCTGTATACGGTTACATGTACAAACAGAATTAACCATCGACGAGATATGGCTGGATTTTAGTAACCTTGCCAATTTTAGTACCTCAGATAACAGTGATGAAAGCCAAAATATTAAATGTCACAGATGTATATTTACTAAGTAATCCACTATTTTGTAGAGGGGGTCAAAATGACAATTTTTTTTACCAGAGATTTGGAGGCAAATTAGAGGGGTGTAAAAATGACTTTAGAAAGATGGCAGAATCATTATTTTATTTTTACACAGGGATTGGTAGGTCTATTAGTGAAATCTGTTGACTCTAGCAATCTTTATTTCATTATATACCAACAGTGACAGTTCAAAAATGGGAAAAGCACTTCTTTGCCCCAAGTTTGCATGTCTGTAACTCAAAAAGTATTAAAGATATCTTAATATCCTTTTAGATTCTGGTTCTTAACAAACTTTGCTTTTGGTATCTTCATTTTAAAGGCCCTTGATGGTTCAATCCCAGAGATATGGAGATCTTAATGTGGCTCCATGAGTAAATTGGTCAATTGTACACATTTTCAGTGGTCAAAACCCAAATGTGGGTCACTTTGCATACAGCTGATACTTTTTTTTCTTTCAAAAAAGAATGTCTGAAGAACAAATAATGTTGAAACTAGAAATGTACCTTGTTTCCTTCTGTCAAAACAACTGCATAGAACATACAAATATTCTTTTTCCAAAGTTTGCAACTCAAGAAGTATTAAAGATATCTAATCTAATTTAGACTTACAACTTAATTAAATACTCATTAAATACTTAAATGAAAAGTGCTTCATTACATGTACTCTTTTGATTTTAACTTGACTGACACAAAGTAAAAGATCAGGTGATTCACATCCAATAAATGACATCAGCATAAAAACAGATTCACATTATGAAACACGCAAGTTAAAAACTGAAGACCCAAAACAGTCAAACTAAAGCCCTTATTTTTTTTCATGGGATACCATCCATATTGAAATAAAATGAAATCATGCAGAAGATTGGTGTGCAAACTGTAGCTCAGTAGGTCAAAAAAAACACATGACAACACATTAAAGGGGACCAATTATGCCCCTTTTCACATGATGTAATATCAGTCTCTGGTGTCTCCAGAATGTGTCTGTGAAGTTTCAGCTCAAAATCCCCCACAGATCATTTATTATACACTCTAAAAAATGCTGGGTTAAAAACAACCCAAGTTGGGTTGAAAATGGACAAACCCAGCGATTGGGTTGTTTTAACCCAGCGGTTGGGTTAAATGTTTGCCCAACCTGCTGGGTAGTTTTATTTAAACCAACTATTGTTTAAAAATTGCTATATGGCTAGCTTAAAATGAACCCAAAATAGTTGGGAAATTAAAAACCAGATGCAATTAGAGGCAACAATAATAGACAAAAGGTGAATGTTTATTAATAAGCTTTAATATTTTTTAATAAACTATTAAACTATTAAATTTATATTAATAACTATAAACTATTAAATTTATATTAATATAAATTTATTAATAAGCAATTTAATGAATGTTTATTGTTTAATAATTATTCATTGAACATTAATAAATGTTCATTTCCAACATACTTTGGGTTAATTTTAATTAAGCAATACAGTAATTTTTAAACAATAGTTGAGTTAAATAAAACTACCCAGCAGGTTGGGCAAACATTTAACCCTACCGCTGGGTTAAAACAACCCAATTGCTGGGTTTGTCCATTTTCAACCCAACTTGGGTTGTTTTTAACCCAGCATTTTTTAGAGTGTAGCTTGTCAAATTTGCCCCTATTTGGGTGTGAGCAAAAACACACCATTTTTGTGTGGGTCCCTTTAAATGCAAATGAGCTCTGCTTTCCAGAAGAGGGCGGAGCTTTAACAGCTCAACAACAACAAAGCTGGAGAATCTCACACAGCCAAAATGAGGATTGTCAGTAACGGTGTTCAGCCTTACATTGTTCAAACCGGAGTCGACACTGATGGAGAGACTCAGGAAGAAGTTACAACTTTTAGATTTCTGAATGGTTAGTGGATAAATTGATGTAGTTGCTGTGGAGTTGATTCAACTCATCCACTAGCATGTGTCGTCATGTTCATCTTTTGTGTTGAATTGACCCTCGTTTGTGAAGCAGTCCGGCGTAAAATGACGGCATGTCAACAACACTCTACTACAACAACTCTTCCTCTTCTCTAAAGCAGCCCAACATGGCCCCGCCCCCTTTGTTGAGTGTTCTCGGGGGCGGGGTTTATGTAAATTTTGGGGTTAGTGATGTCACTAACCCAGGAAGAAGCTCATTGTAGTCTCTACCAGCCGCGTGTTTGTAGTCCTTAAAAAGCGATTTCTGTAAAAGAAAATATGAACTTTGAGCGTCATAACTTTGCAGATGTTGTTTATGCTCAAACAGCAACATTACACACTAACTAAAGTTAAAAAAGTCAAATCATAATCAAGGCGTTAGGATAATACTAAAACGCCAATCACAGACCATCGCCAAAAAATGGTAGGTAATTTTCCCTGGAATTTTTACTGAGGTTGTGTGAGAAAAACACGGACAATGCAGATTCGGATGGGATTATAATCACAAAGTATGTGTCTCGTTTCCCCCGTCTCGTGTCTAAGGACTCTTATTTTGAAGAGTATTCAAAACTCAAAACTCCACTCTGTGTTTTTCCTGAGATCTTGTTGTGTAGACTTTATTGTGAAGGCTGAATGGGAAACAAAAGCCTGTCGATAGCAAAGTAAAGAGAAAGACCTTGCACATACGAGACGGCGATAAGAGATGAAGGCTGATAAATCACAAAGGGTTTTACCTGCAAAAACGTGCCAAGAGCAACAGATGAGAGTGAGATAAGAGGGAATGAGAAAGAGGGGTGAAATGAAAGGTAGAGATGAAACTGCTGCACCTGTGAGCGGCTCACCTGAGCGTGTTTTGGCACTCGAGGTCGGCAGGCTTCACTTCCTCTCTGAGCCGTGGCCTGAATGTGTAATCTAGTCTGTTTCAGATCTACTGATGGTGCTGAACAGACGACAACACTTCCTGAGGTGGATCTCACGTCAAGCATTACTCTGGGTTAGTTGAGTGTGTGCGTCATCTTGCAGCGTTTGTGACCGATAATCTACACTACTGGTCAAAAGTTTGGAATCATTTTTGTGGAAATCATGATTTTTCAGGATTCTTTGATGGATATAAAGTTCAAAAGAGATCAACATTTATTAATATTATTGAAACTTGCATCCAGGAATGACTCAAATAAGCACAGAAAATGATACCAGACCTCATTATAAAGGATAAAACCATTAATCATGATAATAATAATATAAAAAAATTAATCAAAATGATTATAATAATTAATAATTAATGTTGAATAGGTTGTTTGCAATCACGTGGTTCTGGTGTCGCGCGAAATTCCAATGGAGGGCAAGCAGTGAAAATTAGAATGGAAGAGATGGAGAAAAGTCCTTTCTGTACTGGTTTAGAAAGGTATAAACAGAAAATCACAACATATGTTGGACGCGATCCTTATGTTATGAAGAGAGCGACTTTTCCACTGAATTAAAAGACTTTCCTGCCATCGAGGAGACAGATAGAGAGGATGTGAAGCTGCCGTCACGCCGCATTCAGTTCTAGTCTGGGTTTGTTTATATCGCGCTGCCTTTCTACTAGTGAAGTTAGAGCAGTATTTTGATTTTCTGTCGTGATTGTGAAAAATGTCGCCATTGTAGGTCATTTATGCTGAATCGAGAATTGTAATAGGAACTCACGATATCGTTCGTGGGAAAAAAAATGGACGGTAATACAATTTTCACCTTGGTTGAGAAGGTGAGGGAAGACGACTAGCAAATGTAATAATGTCACTAAATAAACCCACTGCCTTTCACTCAAAATAGTCACATACTTTGCTGAGTTTTGTATTTGGTTTTTGTGTAATAATTAATTAACATTATGTTTTAGAGTATGATCACTCGGCTTGTGAATGATTATAACTTGCACACAGCCACTTCAAAACTGTTCACGAGCTTCTATGGGTTTGATTTTGGTTGTCATTAGTTGAAATAAATACAAAAATACAGCGTGTTTGTGTCCTGAACGTGACTCTCCTCCGTGGTCATATGGGAAAGTGAATATTTACAAAGACAACATTAAAACTAGTTATATTTACACGCTTCCAACAAATAAATGGATCGACTTCTGTCAGCTTGTTGAACATTTATTTATTTGGACATTTTCTACCATTCGATGGCTGAAGCAGCAGCGCGTGACACTGTTCTCATGGTAACCAGATCAACATTGTGAACAGAATACTACAAAACTGAAGTGAAAATACCAAATTATAATTAAATAGGATAAAATATCTTCTCCTCCCTGCAAACGAAGAATGTGAATATTTAACCAAGTCAAAAAAAAGCAGGTATCCATATTCAAGTATCAGCAGACGCAAAACGCTATAAAAGGCGACAACTTGTTAAAAACTAAATAAACAATTTAGTTAAAAAACTAAATAAGTTATAAAAAACGGTTATGTAAAGTTATGTAAAGTTAAGTTATGTAAACGATATAAACACCTTCTGGGTTCTCGATTTTATCGATTAGCAACCATAAACGACGTAAAACATGCGAATTTTGAGTTTTTGATAGGATTCCTATATAGAAACACCACTCCCTGCCCTCCAGACTCATTTGCGCTGCTGCTGTGATGTCATGTGCAAACAACCTATTACAAAACATTTGAGATTTTTTAATCATTATATGGGCCATTCTACAGAATTGGTTCAAAGTCAGAGTTTTGAATTTTTTTTTTTTTTTTTTGTCTTTTTCAATCAATTTTGTATGTATGCAAACTGTATAATATCCAAGGTAATTGCACCGTTAATTCTCGTATTGTATTTTCAGAAAGTTTTGGAATATTTTTTCTCTCCCCAAATTTGTCACATATTTTTGCTATTTTATTCAAATGTTTTCAGAGGTAAATCAATAACAATTACAATTTTAACAATATTCAAGTGTAATATATTAGATTTGTTGTATTTTTAATCCAATCTTTCTTTGTAAAAGGCATAAAGTTTATCAAACTGATTTCACAGTGAAGGATTCATTAGTTTGAATAAACACTGAACCAAACACTATAATAATATCTTTCAACGTAATTCAATATACTTTATTTTTGACAAAACATCCCATGTTTCGGTCGTGACTGCACATTTTCACATGACCACATCACATGACAGAAATTTAACTTGCATACTAAAACATATTAAAATACTAATGATTTGCATAACTGTACTAAAATTTAGCTCATTTCCCCCAAATAAAGGATTGTGTGTTCCCTTTTGTCACTACCAGAACAATGATGTCACAACCGAAACCTCACCACGTATCGGTCGTGACTGTTTCGGTAGTGACAATTTTAGATACTTTTGAGTCTAGCTTAAGGATGATAATCAGCACATGGTTATCTAGCACAGATCTGAACAGTTGTGCACACACAAAAACTACATTTTATCAAATAACACCTAAAAAACAAGATGTCACAATGGAAACTTCATACTTCAACTTCAGGATCTTAATAAACGTATAAGATTTGAATACTTAAAAGCTTTTTAAATGTGTTTTTTGGTTGTGGGACAGCAGTTTGCACCAATTCTGTAGAATTTCCCTTATACCAAATGCATTTATAGATAAGATTAAACACTTTCCCTCATAAATGCATAAAGAACCTAAAATCTGGATGTTGAATTCAAACAAGATCCTAGTACACACAATTATAAACACATCATATATCACCTACCCTTATAGGTACAGAACACACTAGACTCTCAGGGGCCAGAACGGGAGATAGTTAAGGATAAAATGTGCTGTTTGAGGAGTATCTGATGTAGAATTTATCCTAAACAAGCCTCCATTGTAGAAAGAAATCATCTGGGGTCTGTATGTGTGTGTGTGGCCAGCAGGAGGCATGATCTCACACACACAAACACACAACCATGCTGATGTCTTAACCAATCTGTACGCACTACAGTAACTACCAGCTCATTACAGTAATGAGTCTGTCATCGGCGGAGCTGTTTTAGTAAAGTGAGTCTGTCGTAGCACTTGTGCTAATGACGTTTGGTCTTCAAACGGAGCAACAGTGTTACAAACTCTATCAGAGTATCAGAAGATCGACTCCAAACCAAACAGAACGAGCCCTCATCATACCGTCGTTTATCTGTCGCTCGCTCCTTCTCCAGCAGCGCGAAAGCGGCCAGCTGCCAAATTCACCAGATAGTTTTCTGGACAGCTGCAAGCAGACGGCAGGATTCAGGAACAATGGATGTTAGTAATACCGACCCGGCTGTCAGAGACGGAAAAAAGGCTCAAACACGAGCGACAGCAAAAAAACAACAACAAAACAACTGGAAACTGCTGCTGAGTTCAACTCGACCATTTACTTTGAACAATTCATCAATGCACATCAGAATAAATGACTTCTGAAACATGCTGACATTATCAAGCACTCTTTCCTCAGACCCTTTTCAGCATCCAATCAACTGCTTCACTAATCATCATCATGACCTTAAGCTCATTAACATATGACTGCCCACATTTGCATATCAACACCTATGTTGAGGTCTAATTAACATAACTGATGCAGCTAACTAAACGTAAAATAAGTTATGTGAAAATAATTAAAAAAAATGAAACAAAGTAACACAAAAATGAAGCAAAAAATAAAAAATAAAATAAAATACAATTAAAAATTTAAAATACAATAAATATGCAAAAATAAATAAAATAAAACTAAATTAAAATTAAATAAAATATAAAATACAATTAAAAATATAAGTATGCAAGAATAAATAAAATAAAATTAAATTAAATCAAACAATAAAATTAAAATAATAAACAAAAAATTAAAAATATAATAAATATGCAAAATAATAAAATAAAAATATAATAAATATGCAAAATAAATAAAATAAAACAAAATTAAATCAAACAATAATAAAATAAAAATTTAACAAAAACCAATAAAAATAAATAAAACAAAATAAAATAAATGCAAATAATACAATTAAAAAAATTAAAAAATACAATAAATAATATGCAAAAAAAAAAAAAAAATCAAACAAAGTAAATAAAATAATAATAAAAAAATTAAAAAATTAAAACATTATCCTTCAAATGTGTAGTATATGACCAACTAAATCAAAAAAAGATATCAAACCAACAAATACAACATCCACAAACTCGTTTGTTCCCAAGTCAGTCTGTTTTTGGCTTCTACAAATGACTACATTTCCATGAAGAGATCAATAAATCCTTCAGCTGGATGGTGCAAAAGAGAAAATAAGCATCTGTAGTTAAAGTTGAATCTTCAGAAACCTCCATCTATACTGCTGTGTGTGGAGTTAAACATATGGTATAGACGGCCTACACAAACTATAATTCATCAGAGACGGAGAAAGACCGACAGAAAGAAAGAGACAGACATAGGAAGGGTTCGAGACATGCTTCAGCACAACAGCTCGGCAAACTCTATTTTCGGTGTCATGGTACAGAAGTGTGTTAATGGTATAGTCTGATGTTTCTGAGGAGAGACGGAGCTGCTGGCACTGCCAATGGGAGAAAACGCTAACCACGTCTTCCTCAAGAAATGGACACGGAGCAGAAAACACACAGTTCTATTTGTAATTCCATTTGGTGCCCCACTAGCAGACATGTGCTACGATATATCGCAGTAATAAATATGCATGCTATTATTATTGTGCGCACTGTAAAATACTGTGAATAATTCTGAAAACATGATTACAAGTTTCCATCAACCAGTTAAATTTAACTTAAATGTAACCTGTGCTGGGCAGTAACTGATTACATGTAATCTGGATTAAGTAATCAGATTACAAAAAAAACATCTAGTACTTAGTTACTTTTTTTATGGATTACATAGTTACATACTATTCACACAACGGCAGTAAATAATCTTTAATTCAAAAATAATTTTTCCTCTTAAATTTTCCTTTCTAAACAATCCAGTTGTGTGTCATGTAGCTTACCTTTGTTTATATTCACAAAATAAAACAAAATAACACAAAAATGAAACAAATTAAATAAATAAAATACAAAAAATTAAAAATACAATAAAATATGCAAAAATAAATAAAATAAAACAAAATTAAATTAAAATCAAACAATAAAATAATAAAATAAAATAAACAACAATTAAAACAAAAAATAAAAACAAAACAAAATTACATAATAATTTAACATTTTATAAAATGCAACTTAAAAACAATATACACACACACATATATATATATATATATATATATATATATATTATATATATATATATATATATATATATATATATTATATATATTAATACATTATATATACATATATATATATATATATATATATACATTATATATACACACATACATATATACATATATACACATTATATATATAATCTATATATATATATATATACATATACATATATATATATAAATAAAATCAATAAATAAATAATTATTATGTATATGTTAATGTATATGTATGTATGTATATATAATAATATACACAATTTATTCTGGTTCCATCTTACAAAAAATACCTTCAAGTTTGTCTTGATAAAAACAGTTACACTAGAGCAGCAGAAACACTTCATCTTTAAACGACAGAGAATTAACGCTCTAAAACATCCAATGACAAACACCTGGAGCTCACAGCGCTGAACATGGACTCTCCAGAAGGGTGTCCATATTTCTTTAAATTTCAGGGTGTTTTCCTCTTCCGTTAAGACTCGATCACATGTATGTAAGTGAAGATGATCCATTCTGTTGATCGGATCACATAAATGTCAGTGATTGTTGCCGTTTACACGAGCCGTAATGTCACTCAATGTCACACTAATGTGCTTTTCTAAACTCCATATGGCCTCTGATGTCAAGAAGCAGTATGTGTGTGTGTTTGTTCACATACACTCGCATACATACATACATACACACACTTCTAGAGTGAAATATTAACTGCCAGCATTCAAAACTCGTCAATGGAAGACCAGCTGTTCCCAACCCCCAACACACACACACACACACACACACACACACACACACACTCCATTCCAGCTTCCCAAATTCCTCTGCCATCTCCTCTTGTGACAGGCCAGAAACACACTTTACGCAAGTATGCAAACACAGACGCGAATACATGACCAACACATCGCAAACGTGAGCTGCTGCATACTTAAAGGTGAAAACAGAAATTCATCAAAAAACAATATGAGACACGAGGGAGGTCAAAGACAGTAAAATGCTGCTGTCTATCCTGTTAATAACATCAACTGAACAACATTCACAAGAAAAAAAACCCTCACAGCTCCAGTGTGGTTATTGTAAAAGGCTTTATTCACCCAAAAATGAAAATTATCCCATAATTCACTTGCTCTCAAGCCATCCTAGGTGTATATGACTTTCTTCTTTCAGTCAAACACAATCAGAGTTAAAAAATATCCTGGATCTTCCAAGCTTTATAATGGGAGTGAACAGTAACCAAGATTTCCATGCCCAAAAAAGCACATCCATTCATCATAAAGTAATCTAAAAGTATAAATATGGATATTTTTCTTTCAAAAACGCATCAGAAGGCCTTTATTACCCCCTGGAGTCGTATACATTACTTTTATGATGGATGGATGTGCTTTTTTGGGCTTTGGGACTCCCATTATAAAGCTTGGAAGAGCCAGATATTTTTAATATAACTCTGATTGTGTTTGACTGAAAATAGAAAGTCATATACAGATGGTTTGAGGCTGACTAAATCATGGGATCATTTTTATTGTTGGGTGAACTAACCCTTTAACTTAAAAACAGCTTAATATATGCATGCTTAATGTTATTACAGTTTCACAACTGCAAACTTCACCCATTAAACAATGAAATGAAACCTTCAAACTACATTCAAAAACCCACGACTCTCTGGCAAAATCAAACAATCGCTCATTTCAATCAAACTATGCTTTCATATCATACACACAGCCAGTCAACATATAAACAACAGAGCTTTCATTAATCCCATCAAAAAAAAATCAAGTTACAGAAAAAAAGTATGTTGTACACAGTAAACAAAATTTGCAATTGCGTAAAAAAGTAAAGTAATTGCAACTAGGGGGAAATAGCGCTGAATAGTGGCTTATGACTTTAGAAACATGTCAATGGAACAATGCCAAAGACTAAAAAATCAAACATGTTTATGATAAACAATTATAAACCCTGAGTACATGAGACGTCTGCTGTAGAAGAGCTTCTGCTGCTGTCCCGTAGTGCACACACGATCGCGTAGTAAATAGACATTGGTCTTACTTGTCAAAAACCTTTGATAAACCCAACAAAAAAAGTAAAAAAAAAACAAAAAAGGGAAGAAAAAGGAGAAAAGCGGAAAAAAAAAAGAGGGAAGGAGAAGACAGGAAAAAGAAAGGGAAAAAAAAAAAAAAGAAAGAGAAAAAGAAAAAAAGAAGTAGAAAGGGGGGAAAAAAAAAGAAAAAAAAAGTAAAAGAAACCAGAAGGTGAACGAGAAGCAAAAAAAAGGAATAGAAAGAACACCACCAAAAAAAAAAAAGGGGAAAAGGAAAAGAAAAGGACGAAAGGAAGACACAGAAGAGAGCGAAAGGGAGGGGAAACAAGAAGGACAACGGAAGAAAACAATAAGTAAAGGAAAAAGAAGAAACAAAAAAAGAAAAAAAAGAAGAAGAAAAGAGTAAACCCAAAAAAAGAGAAAGAGAAAGAAAACGAGAGAAAAAGAGCAAAAGAAACAAAGAAAAGAGAAAAAAAGAGAAAGAAGAGTGACAACAAAAGGGGAAAGCAAAAAGAAGAAAAAAGAAGAAGAGAAGGAGAGGAAAGAAAGAAAAGGAAAGAAGAAAACAGCAAAGAGAAGAGAAAGGAAAAGAGAGAAAAGAGAGGGAAGTAGGAAAAGGCAAAGAAAGAAGAAAAAAGAAGAGAGAAAAAAGAAGAAACAAAGACAGGAGAGTAAGAGAGGGAGGACAACGGAAAAAAAACAGAGAAAAAAAGGACAGACGACAAAAGAAAAGAAAAAAAAGGATAAATAAAAGGAAAAAAAAAGACAGGGAAAGGGGAGGGAAAACACGCAAAGAAGAAGGAGGAAAGAGAAAGAGAGAAAGAAGAAGAAGAGGCGAGACAAAAGAACAAAGGGAAGAGAGAAAAAAGAAGGAAAGGGGAGAAGAGAGCAAAAAGAAGCCAAAGAAAAAAGAGGGAAAAAAAAAAAATAGAAGGAAAGAAGAGAGAGTAAAAAGAGAAGAAAAATAAGAAGAAAGGACGAGGGGAATACGGAAAATTCAGAAGAGAAGCAAAAAAAAAAAAAAACAAAGACAAGGGAGGATGAAAAACAAAGATAAAGCAAGAAAAGGGACAGAGAATGAGAATAAAAAAGGAGAGTTACAAAGAAACAACAAGAAAAGAAAGAAAAAACAGGGGCAAGGAAAAGAAAGGAAAGGGATACAGAGAAAAAAAAGAAACAAAGCAGAGAGGAAAAAAGGAAAAAAGGGAGCCAGAAGAAAGGGAATAAAAAGAAAGGGAAGGAACAAGCAGAAAAGAATAGAGAAGAGAAAAGGGACAACAAAGAAAGACAAAAAAAAAAAAAGAAAAAAAAAAGAAAGGAAAGGAGAGAAAGGCAGAGCGGGAGGAAAAAAAAGCAAGAAAAGGGGGAGGAAAAGGAAGAAGGAGGAAAAGAAACTAAAGGAAGAAAAAAAACAGAGAAAAGAAACAAAAGAAGGAAAAGAATGAGAAAAAAGGAAAATATAAAAAGAAAAAACAGAGAAAGACGAAAGAGAAAAAAGAAAGGAAAGGAGAAGGACCAAAGCAAAAACAAGAAGCAAAAAAAAGATAGAAGAAAGAGGAAGAAAAAGGAAAAGAAGATACAAGAAAGAAAAAAAAGAGAAGATAATAGAGAGGAAGAGGAAACATCAAAAAGAAGAGGAATAACAAAGGGGGGGGGGGAAAAAAAAGAAAGAAGTGATTAGAGAGAGCAAAAAAAAAGACAAAACAGGGGAAGGAAAGAGACGATGAGGAGACAAACAGAGGGGAGATAGTAAAAGGAGACTGAACAAAGGAACCGAACAGAAAAACAAAAACAAGAAAGAAAAGAATGGACAACACGTTAGGAATGTGAGAGGATAAGGATAGGAAAAGCAAAGCAGGAAAGAATAAAGAGAAACTAAGAGAAAAGGAGAAAAGAACAGATAAGAAAAACAGGAGGAATACAGTAAGACGATAAAAATGAGTAAAAGCGCACAAAAAAAGAGAAATAACAAGGAGAAAAAAACAGGGATAAAAAAAAGAGAAGCATGAAAGGAGAGAAAGAAAGGAGGGAAAGAGACAAAAAGAGAGACAAAGGCAGAACAAGACAAAAAAAAAAGAAGTGATACAAGAGAAATAGCCGAGTTAGAGGATAAGTCATAAGTGAAAAGAAAGCACAAGTATGTGAGCTCAAAAGAGGATGGAACAAATAAGAGGAAAGGGAAGAAATGAGAGATCGGGAGAACAAAAAAAAGCAAAGCAATCACAAGTACAAGAGACACAGAGGGAGAAGGAAAAAAAGCAAAAGGAATATGAAAGAAATGAGTGAGAAGGGAAACAGAGGGAAAAAGAAAGGATAGGTAAGCAACAAAAGAAATACGAAAGGAAGAAAGAATGACATAGACAACCAAAAGTATACGACGAACCAAAAAACAAGCCTGATAAATGAAACAGTGGCAAAGGGAGGAAGCAGAGAAGAGAGGACGAAAGAAGTGAGAAAGACAGAAGAAAAGAATAATAAGCCAATAGAAGAGGACAAAAGGGAAGGAAGAGCAAAGCAAACAATAACAAAGAATGGAATACAAAGAGGGCAAAACAAAAGAGTCTGAAACAAAGAACAAAGAAAGAACAGGAGTAAAAGAGGCAGTAGAATAAGGAGGTAAGCATACAGAAAGGAGACGACAAAGAAAAAGGCAGCAGAAGAGAAAGAAGAGTACAAGAAGGGGGCAAAGACAAAAAACCAAAGTCATGGAACACAGTGACAACGCAGGAGATAGTAAAAAAATACAGAACAGAGAAAAAGTGTGCGATAAAGGGGAGAAAAAACAAAAGAATGATAACCAGAGAAAGAAAATAAACAAAAGAACGAAAAGAAAAGATAACAGGAAGGAAAAACTGAAAATAAAAAAAAGAAAGGAAAAGGAAACAGCAACAAAGGAAAAGATAGAAAGAAGAGTAGAAACAAAGCAGTAAAATAGAAGGTACGACAAAGAAAAGAAAGAGGAAAATTGAAGAAGGAAAAAAGATCGTAAGAGATAATGCTGTGGAGAAGGGACAAGATCAAAAGAGAAGAAAAAAAAAAAGGGTGCAGAAGAGGAAAGAATAAAAAAGAGAAAAAGAACAAAAAAGAGAGGTGAAGAAAGCAGCAAAAATAAAAAAGGGAAAGCGGAACAGAAAGAAGAAGTGGAAAGCAAGGAGAAGTAGTGATGAGAAGACGCAAATAACGAAAACTAAGAAAAGGAACGGTAATAAAGAGACAAAAAGCAAGAAAAAATACGATAAGAAAGAAAGGAAAGAAAATGAAAAAGAGGAGAAAGAACAAATGAAAAAGAAAAAAGAAGAAGGAAAAAGGAGGAAGAGAGAAGAGAATGATGAGGTAGGGAAGGGGAGGAGGAAGGATGGAAGCAGAAAAAACACAAAAGTACAAAGTAACAAAAGACAGAGGAAGAAAAACATACACGAACAATGTAAACCACGTAGAAAAAGGGCATAAAAAGAAGGACGAGAGGGAAGACAGTGAAGGACACGATCGAACAAGAGAGAGGCAAGGGAAAAGAACAGAAAAACGTGCAGAACAATAAAAAGGACAAGAAAGATAATGAAAATATAAGAAGAAATAAAGAAAGAAGAGAGAGACAGTAGAGGGAAGAAAAATAAAGCAGAGAAGAATGAAAAGGCAAGAAGCAGAGAAAAGTAAAATAGTAGAAAAAAAACAGAAAGGAGGAGAGGAAGAAAAAGAAAAGAAGGTCACACACAGATGAAAGGACGGAGAGAGAACTAGAGGATTATAGAAAGACCAAGTATAGAGAGAACAGGACAAGAAGAGAGTAAAGGAAGAGGGAAGAATAAAGAAAAGAGATAGAAACAAGAAGGACAAGTAAACAAGGCACAAGAAGAGAGAAAATAAACCAACAGATTAAAAGGGTGAGAGAACAAAAGAAGAAGCGAGAACAAATAAAAGAAAACAAAAGAACAAAAAAAATAAAGGAGAAGTGGCAGAAAGACAAAGTAACAAGGTGATCATAAAAAGAGCGAAAACAGCATAAAGAGGAAGAAGGAAAAAAATAAGAAGCGATAAAAAAAAAAATAAAAAGAAGGAAAAAAGGAACCAAAGAAGTAACAAAGAGAGAGAGACAAAAAACGCCTGTAAGCAAATCTAAGAAGGAGCAAGAGGGAAAAAGGTAAGGGACAAGACGGAGAGAAAGTGACTAAAAAGGAAATAGGCCACAGAAAAGAGAAATAGTAAGAAACAAAACAAAACAAAAATCAGGGAGCGCAGAAATGGGATGATAGAAGAGGAGGCAATAAAACGCAAGAATAGGGGGGATGACAGCATGAGAAGTATGGACATTTCACGAAAGCAAAGGTGAAAAGGAGAGGAAGGATGAACAAGAAAAGAGAAAGAAGTGGACGAAGGAAGCACAGAGAACAATCCTAAATAAAGAGAAGGTGAAACATGGGAGACACGGAGAGAGAAGAGAGAAAAAAAAGCGGCAAAAAAGGGGGGAGATAGAAGGAAAAAGGAAAGAGAAGGGAAAGTAAAGCCAAGAGAGGGAGCGAAGAACAAAAGGGAAGGGAAATAGTGGGGGGGGAAAGAGGTGAAGAGAGAAAGAGAGAAGGAGAAAAAGAGATGAGCAAAGGGAAGGAAGGAAAAGCAGGGTGGAGGAGAAAGGAGGAAAAGAAGCAGCGGGGGGGAAAAGAGGAGTAAGAGAAAGAGGGAAAAGGGGGGGGGGGGGGGGAGAAAGGAAGGGAGAGCGAGGAGAGTAGGAAGGAAAAAGGAGAAAGGGGGACAAGGATGAAGAAGGCAAGGGGGGGGGGGGGAGAAGAAAGTAGAGAAAAAAGGGAGAGGAGAGAGGAAGAAAACGAAAAAGAGAGGAGGGGAGAGAGAGTGACTGCAAATAAAGATGCATGTATAATACTGTGACATCAGACAGTCTAGATGGGATGCTGCCTATCTAGAGTGCTTCACATCAGCCTCTTATGAGCTTTATTACAGTTAGGAATCTTACTAGGGCTTTGTAACAGAGTTTGTGTGTCCCAAAAAACTAGGACAGAACTAGGCCACTTAGCAAAGACTTTAGCATCAGGGTTGCCAGGTTTTCACAACAAAACCCGCCCAATTGCTACTCAAAACTAGCCCAATCGGGGGTCCGCCGGTAAACTCCAGGGGGTAAAATCCGCGTTTTTTGGAGGGGTTCCCCTAGTAAATTTCTCATTCCAGGGGCTAAATATCATGTTATTTGGATTGGGTTAACCTGCGGACATGAAAAACAACCTGCGGCAACAGTGTTAAAGTAGCCCAATTCTGGACTTGGCAACAATGTTCAACATTTGTTGATTGTGGAGGACTGAACCAAACACACACACACACACACGATCAAAGACTCTGCACTCAATTAAATGCAAACAACACTTCAAAAGTTTGGGGTCAGTACGATTTTTTTTTTTTTATGTAAATGTATACATTTATTTAGCAAGAACGCATTGAATTGATCAAAAGTGACAGTAAATACATTTAGAATGTTACAAAAGATTCTATTTCAAATAAATGCTGTTCATTTAGAACATTCTATTCATCAAAGAATCCATGATTTCTGAAAGATCATGTGACACTGAAGACTGGAGTAATGATGCTGAAAATTCAGCTTTGATCACAGGAATAAATTACATTTTACTATATATTCACATAGAAAACAGTTATTTTACATTGTAAAATTATTTATGTTTTTTTTTCCTTTTACTGTATTTTTGATCAAATATACGCAGCCTTAGTGAGAACAAGAGACAAAAAAAGAAAGAATAGGCAAAAAAAAATCTTATTTTGAACTTTCAAACAAAAAAAAAAAGGGACAGACATGCATGTTTGTGTTGTATGAGCAGATGAACAAGTATCTGAATGCTTTCTGCATCTGCATGGCCTTTATTAACGCTGCAAACATCAGGCAAAAAAATCTCAAAAAACAGTCTGAGACTGAAAAACAGGCTTCAGTCAGTCAGGGTGAAACAGTAAAGCAGCATGTTTGCTTACAGCCTCACACAGGTTCAAACATACTTGTTTGTTTACACTGTCCTGTCATGGTGATTTCAGATAACAGCTCTAAATATAATCAGACTCTGTAAAGAACAGCCGTGAAGTGTTACGAGAGCTTTCATGTTTCATTGACGGATTCGGGAAAGACCTGTCTGCATACCTGCCCGCTATACACACGCATATCAAATAACAGATCCACCGTGACATGCTTTGTCTGTTTATAATGTAGCTGCACCAGGACACGCTTGTGTGTTTATTCTGATAGCAGCCTTTCATCTTCACATCTAGATCTTCCGACGCACATTATTCCTCCGTCACGCGTGTCTGCGCCGCATGGAACAAGAGCAAAAGGAGGAAACTGACATGTGACATATGGTTATTTGGAAATATTTTAACTGATGCAAAATACATTTTGATTTGTATTTGCATTAATCTTATATGCTCTAAAAAAATGCTGGGTTAAAACAAACCCAAGTTGGGTTAAATATGGACACGTGGAATATGGTTTTGACCAACATGATGGGCAGTTTTATTTAAAAATGACTATATGTTGGCTTAAAATGAACACAAAATAGGTCGGAAATTAAAAATCAGACACATAATTACTAGAGGCAACAATAATAATCAAAAAGTGAACATTTATTAATAAGCAATTTAATAAATGTTAATTTCCGACCTACTGGGTTAATTTTAAGTGAGCAATATAGTAATTTTTAAACAATAGCTGAGTTAAATAAAAACTACCCAGCAGGTTAGGCAAACATTTAACCCACGCTGGGTTTAACCCAAATTGGGTTACTATTTGTAATATATATAATAATATAATATAATATAATATATATATATATATATATATATTATATATATATATATATATATATATATATATATATATATATATTATATATATATATATATATTTAAAAAAAACAAAGGACATTCTCCGATCGTAAACAGGTGAGCATGGCTAAAGTTGAATATCTTGTTCAGAGTCGTGCGTTTCCATCGGTGGAGGAGGAGAGGGTGCGCAGGCTTAAAATAGCCACTGTAAATGAAGGGCTTGCTCCATTTCTATTTACATTAGATTAGCATTTCAGATCCCAATTCAACAATGAACAATGCAGTTCAAAGTTTTCCTATATGATACCGGTGCTCAGCCACATCACAGATAAAAGCATGTGGGGGAAGGTTATGAAAATAAGGCCAGAGCGGAACGTTCACTCAATCAGAATACAGGTCAAATGCTCAAAGGACGACACACACGATAAACACGCTGGCACCACATCAAACCCCACGCTCTCCAGCTGCTGTGGAGCAATAACAGCCATAAAAACAAGAAATCAACATGATAAGCAGATGAAAGTGAGCGTCAGACAAGTCATACCCTCTTAGAAAGTTCAACATCATCGCTGTTCGAAAACTAACAACATGGAAATCAGCTGGTTTTTGCTTCGGGAGCCAGATTTTGGGTCAACATGGCACCAAAATTGTTTATCAAAAACAAAATATTGACTATAAACAGCATAGATGATGCAAAATGATTAACATGAGCCTGAATAGGAAAAGTGTCCATTCTGGTCTCTTTAAGTGTTTTATATCAATAACAAACAATATTTGAACATGATCAGGGCTGCGTAACACACACACACACATACATATATGTGTGTATATATATATATATATATATATATATATATATATATATATATATATATATATATATATATATATATAGATATATATATATATATGTATGTATATATATATATATATATATATATAGATATTATATATATATATATATATATATATAATATATATATATATATGAATATATATATAATATATATAATTTATTTATTTATTTTTATTTATTTATTATTTTTTGAAAGTCTTATGCTGACCAAGGCACTATAAGTATATAAAAATATTAATATAAATATATTAAATATAGTAATATAAATAATATATTAAAAAAACAGTAATATTGTGAAAGATTCTTCAGAATCCTTCTAATAGGCTGATTAGTTGCTCAATTATTATTAATTATTATTGGTGCTCAATTATTAATAATGTTTTTTATTATTATCAATGTCTTCATACTTTATTAATTAAGACAATTATTTTTCAAGATTCTTTGATGAATGGAATGTTCTAAAAGAACAGTATTTATTTGAAATAGAATCTTTTGTAACATTATAAATGTCTTTACTGTCACTTTTGACCAGTTTAATGCATCCTTGCTGAATAAAAGTATTATCAAAATCAATTGAATGGTGGTGTATCAGTTTCCACAAAAATACGAACCATGCAATCAGCATATCAGAATGATTTCTGAAGGATCATGTGGAATTTGCACCAATCATGTGTTTAGTTATTCACCCAGAAAGACCTGCGATCACCTTTGGATCGTGAGCCGGCAGCTGAGAAGCGCTGGTGTAAATAGTTGGCATGGCAGCGTGGAAAAAGGACCGCGTGTGACACGATAAACCATGTAATGCATTTGTACACAAAGCCCCTGTGATATTCATACTGATATTGATGCGATTCTGGCTGGACAAACAAGCCAAACGCTCAATGCAACACACACAAACACAATAGCGAGGCGTTAACCGCGATCGAGAGCGCAGGAGATCTAAACCGCATCCAGAAAACTTTCCGTGCGTTTCCAGTTACCTGTGCGTCTTTCAAAGGGAGCTACTGTAACCCAACACCGGCCGCAAGGGCGTGCCAGCATCGCTCTCGCTCTCTATTTATTTTTCCAGGCCATAATTTGCTGCCGTCTCTCCCAAAGAGGCCTATATTACAATCGCCTTTGATTTTCCCGCTTTGAAAAACACATGAAACGCGCTTGGGCACGTCAATGATTGTCTGCTTGTGCGAGTGACCTCTGAACCCTGGTTGGTTAGGTGGACTAGTTTATGATTTGCCCCCATAAAGCTTCCTAAAGGGAGGTTGAATAAGTCAAACCGTTAACCTTTAACCCCTTTCAATGCACACGAGCAGTTGGCGGGTGACTCCTACTGTAACCTCTTCCCAAACTTTCTCCAACACGCATACCATGAGCGGCGGAGCGTATCTGCGCTCGGAGAGACACTGGGCTCGTCTGTCTTTCTGTGAATTCCTGCTCCATCAGGGACCGTCCGTCTCACTTCATACGTGAGGTTTCTATTGTGCTGCACGGATGGAAATCTCTGCCATTGTAGGAGACGGACGGTGTAACAGATCCACTGGCTGGATCCACTTTCACTGCTCTGAAAGAGGCTGGACGTGCCCGGAAAGCAAATGGCAATGCAAAACAAAACCGCATGTCAGATTCCTTCCAAAATCACTCTAAAGGTGCCGTCGCACGTGGAAGAACAAAATATCCCGTGTTTGACAAAAATGAGGAAAAACACAATTTATACATACATAGCAGTTACAGCATGAAGTAACAGAACATAGATAACTTTTAAACATAGCCTATAACATATTTATATATATTTTTTTCATGCATTTGCGAGTTCATGGCCTGGTTTCACAGACAGGGCTTAGATTAAGCCAGGATGACGTCTTAGTTAAATAGGATATTTAAGTAACTTTTATAAGCATTATGTCAGTACAAGTTGCTTTCAGTTGAAATAGCTCAAACATACATTTTAGTCTAAGACTAGCTTAAAGGATTAGTTCACTTTCATATTAAAATTCCTGATGATTTCCTTTCCTCATCCTTTTGACCTTCAACTGTTTGGGGTCTACTGAAGTCCACTGTAAGGAGAATAATCCTGGAATGTTTTCATCAAAAACCTTAAATCTTTTCAACTGAAGAAAGAAAGACATGAACATCTTGGATGACAATCCTTTAAGTCTTGTCTGTGAATGTCAAGTCAAGTCACCTTTATTTATATAGCGCTTTTTACAATGCATATTGTGTCAAAGCAGCTTTACATTGATAACTGGTACATTATTTTGGCTGCACAGCAGCTCTTCAAGAATAGTGTCAATGCAGGCAGATCAAAGCACTGTTGAATATCAAATGTCAATGTCTGGATATATCTCCCAGTTTGGACTTTATAACTCGCAATTGTGAGTTTATATCACAATTCTGAGGTGAAAAAAGTCAGAATTGTGGGATATAAACTCGCAATTCTGAGGAAAAAAAGACAAAACGACAAGTATATCTCACAATTCTGTTTTTTCTTCTAAGAATTGTGAGATATAAACTTGGATTTGTGAGAAAAAAGTCTGAATTGTGAGGTATAGGGACCTATTTTAACAATCTAAGTGCATGGTCTGAAGTGCACTTATGGCGTGTCCGAATCCACTTTTGCTAGTTTAACGCCCGGTGCATGGTCTAAAAGGGTTGTACCTATTCTCTTAATGAGTAATGTGTGCGTTTTGGGTGTAATGTGCAATAAACCAATCAGAGTCTCGTCTCCCATTCCCTTTAAAAGCCAGTTGCGCTTGCGCCATGATGTACTCGCTATTTACATGGCGGAATTTGCAAGCGGAAAAACTGAACGCTTCTCGAGTGAGGAAACGGATCTGCTCATGCACGAGGTTAAAGCCGATTCCACCAAAGCATTTTTTTTTTTACAATCCTTTTATTTTTTTAATATTTGGCATGTTTGTGTGCTGCTGTGCATCCCTGTGTGTGTAATAAGCAGAGTGTTGTGCACCCGACTATAGGAGCACATTACTAACGCTCTCTTTAAATAACAAAATAAATATTGCGGCATTGACTTTAGAGCAAGTTTCTGTTGGTCAATGGCGCAGTCGTCTTCAGTTTTCTCAAAATAGCAACACGCCAACAATGCATCTGAACACACCTCATTTTCAGACCAGCACGCCTATGGGTGCACAAATGGGCACAAATGCATTTGCTATTTAAACAACATGACGCTGGACGTGAAAATGATAACCGCATCGGGCTGAAACCAGCAAAAAACACTTGATACAAGATCAGTTCCCAGAATAGCAAAAGTAGCATAATATTAGCCAACATGAAACCCTGACAGACAGATAAAGACACTGATTAAAAATAGCACATATATATGTGGCTCTGCAATCAATCCTGTATGAGACCAGCAGCTCTGAGCAGGACAAAAGGCAGATGGTTAAACAATGTCTCCTCAAAGCGTTCTGCCACACGGTGTCCGTTTACCAGTGTGTAACAAAGGCGCGTTGCAGCTGGCACTTCAGAAGCATTATAGAGCAGATTCAGAACATGCTGACGAGAAAACAATCCAGTGAATGCCAAGGTCAGCTGGGACGGCACACGAAATGACCAGCGATATGACTACCGACACTGCTTTCCTGCAGGTTCCTCCACTTTGGCCTTGCTGGTTAAACTAGGTAAGAAAACTGTTGGTGACCAGAACGTTTTGTCAGCAGGGCAGAATCACACAGCCTTGAGGTGCGTCACAATTCACGTACTTATGCACTATTCTATGCTGTTTTGTAGTATGAATAGTGCAAGTCTTGAAAATCCCAAAAAGAAATAGTGCACTTTAAATACCCAGATGGATGATGCACTTAATTAACCGGGAAAAGAAAAAAAAAAGTGTGGGATGTTGGACACTTCATGCACTCGACTGTCGCCACTTCACATAGCTTCACATAGTGCATAAGTACATAGTGCATCATTTGGGACACGACTTTAGTCAAATGCAAAACGCAAAACAAACAAAATAAACATTTAAATTTGTGCATTTGGCA
>JAOTNS010003645.1:517500-572500 GCA_028476615.1 Culter alburnus
TTTTCATCATTACCGTGATGCGCCGAGCCCACGGCAGCGGATCGGGACGGGGAATCGGCTGTTATTAGGGCTGCAGGCAACAGGAAGATTCCAAGGAAAAGATGAAAACAGGGAAAAAAGCCAAAGCTGAGGGGTTTTCTCACACAGATAACACACACCTGCACAGAGCCTCAGTATCATCAACGGAAAAACTCAGAACAACAGTTTAAAAGATGCTGTCACAGTGATTTTACCATGGGTAAAGGGTGCTGGAAGTGACACGGAGGGCCTAAAAGCCCTTTGACCTTAGTAAAAATCACTGTAACGCACGGCCCGAGTGGCTTATCCTGCAAATTTTCTTTCTTACTATTTTTGTCTTGTTTTTCAGTGCACATATATCAATGTTCTTGAATCATGATACATTTACTTTACATGCAAAATCCAGTAAATTTATCATGATTTAAGAATGTTTAGATGTTTTTACTGGAAAACAAGACAAAAATACAAAACTTACCACCCACTGTTCAAGACAAATATGAATTAATAAAATAAAACAAATAAAAATAAAAGCAATTATAAATATGTACAAAAAATAAAACAAAATTAAAATTAAATGGAATAAATTGTAAATGGAATTAAAAATAAAATAAAATAAAATAAAATAAATAAAATAAATAAAATAAAATAAAATAAAATAAAATAAAATAAAATAAAAAAATAAAATAAAGGTATGGGTTGAAATCATGCAAATAAATAAATGCAATAAAACAAAATATTAAATTAAAATAGTTGTGTTTGTTTAAATCATGCAACAATAAAATAAATAAATAAATAAAAATATTATATTAATGTTTAAAAATATAATAAATAAAATAAAAAATTAAAATAGTTATGTGTTTGTTTAAATCATGTAACAATAAATAAATAAATATAAATATAAAAAAAAAAGATAATGTAATATATAAAAATATCATATTAATATATTAAAATTTAAAAGTATAAAGTTAATTTAGTAATTAAATAATAAAGATTACATTTAATTAAAATTAATAGTTATGGGTTTTTTTAAATCATGCAATAATAATAAATTAAATATATAAATAAAAAAAATATAATATAATGAAAAATTTATATTATAAATAAAATTACAATAAAAAATTAAAAATAAAAAATTAAAATAGTTATGTGTTTGTTTAAATCATGTAACAATAAATAAATAAATAAAATATAAATATAAAAAAATAGAATAATGTAATATAATAAAAATATCATATTAATATATTAAAATTTAAAAGTATAAAGATTAATTTAGTAATTAAATAATAAAGATTCATTTAATTAAATAAATAGTTAGGGTTTGTTTAAATCATGCAAAATAAATAAAATATAATAATAAAATTAATATATGAAAAATAAAATAATTACAATAAAAAATAAATAAAAAAATAAAATAGTTATGTGTTTGTTTAAATCATGTAACAATAAATAAATAAAATATAATATAAAAAAGAATAATGTAATATATAAAAATATATTAATATTATTAAAATTTAAAAGTATAAAGATTAATTTAGTAATTAAATAATAAGATTAAATTTAATTAAAATAAAATAGTATGGGTTTGTTTAAATCATGCAACAATAAATAAATTAAATATAATAAATAAAAAATATATAATATAATGAAAAATATTATATTAATAAAATAAATTACAATACAATAATAAAAATTAAATAGTTATGGGTTTGTTTAAATCATGCAACAATAAATAAATAAATAAATAAATAAATGAATTAAATATAATAAATAAAAAATGCAATATAATAAAAATATTATAATAATATTATACTAATATTTAAAAGTATAAATAAAATAAAATAAAAAAAAAAAATAAATAAATAAAATAAAATAAAATAAAATAAAATAAAATAAAATAAAATAAAATAAAATAAAATAAATAAAATAAAATGTATTGGGTTATGGGTTTGTTCACATACAAAAAACCCCCAAAAACAAACGAACAAAAAACATTCATGTAAAATCCCTATAATAAAGATTAAATCTGGATCATCATAGAGCAGCGCAGAAGTTCAGTAACATGAAGCACAAACATGCATCTGTGAACGGCTGTAAGCTGGCGTTTGCGTGCACGTGTGTAAGGAATGCAACGCAGTCCCGCTGAGGCCATATGTGCTGCACGGCGTTCCAGACAGTCCAAGGTCTTCTGGGAGACATGTCATTATCTGAAGGGAAACCGGCCGAACAAACTCTAACAGGAAAGACTGCAGCTCACACAAACACACCAGAGAAGAGAAATATCAATGAGAGAGAGGGAGAACCTCACATAACGTGTGCCAAAATAAAATTGAATTTTTTGCAATGACAATTAAGCACATTTTGCCCCCTGTAATCCCAGTATAATTCATTTGATTTTGGGGTGTAATATAGCCTGGACCTGTTTTCATGATATTCAAGCAAACCTCATTGGCCGTTGCTTTAAATAACTGCCTTTATTAAAGCCAGAGCCTGTTGCCACTTATTCTGTGTGTGGTTTCAAAGTGCAGTGCGACTCTGAAGCTCACTTAGGCTGATGCAACCGAGGCCTTGATGTGGAAGGGACTGAAAGAAAGCCAGTCACAGTCACGGATAAAAACTACGGCTGGTCCTCTTTGCAAAAACAGCTGCAGGTTTCACAGGCTCTTTGTGCAGTCGCTGCGTCACGGCGCTTGAAGCGAAGCCCGACAGACCCTGTGCTTCTGGACTCTGGAGTGAAGAGTGAGATTATGACTTAAAGACCCACACCAAAAGAAACAAGTCACAAAACTGAATGGAAAAGTGCTGCAGAAGCTGTGGTGTGCAATACATGCCAAACATATCAGACACAGTCACGATGCAGTGGTGCACTGCTGGACCAATACTGGGCAAATGGTTTCGAATAAGCGAAGATGGTGATGTGGCATCAAAATTAATCAAAACGTCAAGTTACAACAAAAGTTACGACGCTCAAAGTTCAATGCAAAGGGAGATATTTTTGCTTTTTAAGGACTACAACAAACGACTGGTAGGGACTACAACGAGCTTCTTCCTTTAAATGCTTATTTGCATTTAAAGGAACACACACAAAAACGGCGCGTTTTTGCTCACACCCAAATTTGACAAGGTATTTTGAGCTGAAACTTCACACGTGTGTGTATGTAGTCATTATTCAGCTCAATTAAACTGTCTACACTGTATGCAAGCCACAAGTTGTGATGCATGAAAACTAACTCATATTATAATCAATGAAGTCTCCTAAAAGCCTGATGCATTGAACAAATGCAACTCTTTGTCCATGTGAAATTGAGTACTAGTAGGGGTTGCACGACTACTGATTTCTGCTAGTCGAATTCTTATCAAAACAATACTCGAGTTACTCGACTACTCATGGTTCATGCTACTGTAAATGAAAAGACATTAAATAGTTCTTATCAATATATGTTTATTAATTCCTTGCATTATGCAACGATTACATAACTCTCAAAACATTATAATTATGACATTACATATTTTAATTTTCATGTAACAGAGTAAAGCCAAATAGCTGCACGGAACATTTTAATCCTAACATTTGCGTCGTATGTGCAAACTATATGTGCGTGGCTGCATGCATACAGTAATTTAATAATAACTTCTAATAATACCTTTAATATTTA
The DNA here is from genome assembly GCA_028476615.1 of Culter alburnus. Classification (NCBI taxonomy): domain Eukaryota; kingdom Metazoa; phylum Chordata; class Actinopteri; order Cypriniformes; family Xenocyprididae; genus Culter; species Culter alburnus. The sequence continues at coordinate 521,172 of JAOTNS010003645.1, forward strand.
CCAAGTTTTCAACAGCAATAACAAGAACGAATAGAATCTTACTTCAAGCGGCTTCATAGTTCATAGACTAACACAAGTCATTGGCGCTATCGTCCTCTCCCCACACGCAGCTCATGGATCGCTGGTTTGCATTTAGAAATATTAGTATTTGTATTTGTTTACAGAATTCACCAATGCTCGTTTGCTTCGTGGTGTGCGTCTCACTAACATTTGCCTTTGTTGTTGGATGTTTCAATCGTAGGTAGTTGTGCCTAGCTGTCGTACTGCTGTTGTATTTTAAAGTAGTCTTACAGAGTTGGCAAATTACAATATTTTTGTCATCCTTGATGAAATACTTCCACACATCTGATGTGTGGTGTCTGTTGGTGACGTTCGCATTTTGAATTAATTTATGGTTAATGCATGCTCGAGTAGTCGATTGTTTCTGACAGCGCCAATAGTGGTTGAAGTAGTCGATCTCTCGACTAGTCTATGCAAGCCCTACAAGTAACAACTTTAACTCTGTGTGCAATGAATTTTGACTAACAAGGTTTATATGTAGGACTATGGGCTTGTTAAAATAAAAAATAAAAATAAAATAAAATAAAATAAAATAAAATAAAAAATAAAATAAAAAAATAAAATAAAATAAAATAATAAAATAAAATAAAATAAAATAAAATAAAAATAAAATAAAAAAAAAAATAAAATAAAATAATGGGTTTGTTGAAATCATGCAAATAAATAAATAAATTAAATAAAACAAAATTTTAAATTAAAATAGTTATGTTTGATTAAATCATGCAAAAATAAATAAGTAAATAAATAAAATTAATAAATAAAAAATATATAATATTATATTAATGTTTAAAAATATAATAAATAAAATTAAATAAAAAATTAAAATAGTTATGGGTTTGTTTAAATCATGCAACAATAAATAAATAAATGAATGAAATATAATAAATATAAAAAATTAAAAATGTAATAAAAAACATTGTATTAACATTATATTAATATTTAAAAGTATAATAAATAAAAATAAAATTAAATTAAAAATGAATTTTAAATAGTTATGGGTTTGTTTAAATCATGCAACAATAAATAAATTAAATATAATAAATAAATATAATATAATGAAAAATATTATATTAATAAAATAAAATTACAATAACATAAAATAAAAAAAAAAATAAAATAAAAATTTAAATAGTTATGGGTTTGTTTAAATCATGCAACAATAAATAAATAAATAAATAAATAAATAAAATATAATAAATCTAATAAAAAATGCAATATAATAAAAACATTATATTAATATTATATTAATATTTAAAAGTATAAAAAAAAACATTTGCGTTGTATATGCAAACTATATGTGCGTGGCTGCATGCATACATTAATTTAATAATAACTTATAATAATAACTTTAATATTTACCAAGTTTTCAACAGAAATAACAAGAACGAATAGAATCTCACTTCAACCGGCTTGATAGTTTATAGACTAACACAAGTCATTGCCGCTATCGTCCTCTCCCCACACGCAGGTAATGCACGCTCGAGTAGTCTATTGTTTCTGACAGCGCCGAATAGTGCTTGAAGTAGTCGATCTCTCGACTACTCGACTAGTCTATGCAAGCCCTACAAGTAACACAACTTTAACTTTGTGTGCAATGAATTTTGTCTAACAAGGTTTGCAACTACATGCAACTAAAGTGCAAAATATGACAGCACATGTGTGGAGAGGAGAGGGTTAATGACGTGGGCAGCTCTGGCTTCTGAACTTCCACTCATCTGAGCTGAGCAGGAGCGGCCAACAGAGCAACAGTCCTTAAACATTCCTGCAGCGTGCCAAAGCATTCACCTCCAACCAGAGAGAGAGAGAGAGAGACCTGCGTCAGTGTCATGTGGCCCAACTGGGGTTTTCTGTCCTGCTTCTCTTCCTCATCATTTGTTGGGCAGTCAGACTCGGATCAGATCAACAGACAGTGACAGAGGAGAGCCGTGTAAGAGGCCATTCACGCAGAACATGTTCTTGTGTTCTGTCTGCACCACATTTTAATTGCTAGTCCTCAGGGCTGTGCGATAACATCAAATAATAGCAATATTGTGCAATAAATCTGCAGCTGGTAGAAAATTAGGGAATAATGTGTATCGCAATAATGTTCAAAGTTTGGGAACGCAACATGCACCAGCCATCTACTCATACTTGTAATAAAAAGCTTGAAGGGCAAGATAAAGGTTTGAGTTTTATTTATTTTTCATTGATTCTTTATTTATGACTTCATTAGAATACTTTCATTTCAACAAAATTTACAGGAATGATGCGATAAATCACAACGATGCAACATCATGGAAAAGAATCTGTGAAGAGAAATCTGCTAACACCATGCTAAAACATTTGTCTAGATAGCTGAAACACTCCTCTCAGACATATGAGCAAAATGACACATCGCTCGTCTCAGAGGATTCCTGCTCATGATAGAAGCAGCTCGCGAAGTCAATAACGGAGGGGAAAAACCAGAATCTGCACATACTTTCCTGACCCATCTGAATGAGTGTGGAAACAGCCTCTGGCCGAGAGCGTTTCCAGCGCCTTCAGCCAATGAGACGGCAACACCTACGATCTCACACACCACAAAAGCTGCAGGTCTGATCTGATTAGTTTATGCAATTATAAAATGCAGAGGTTTATATCGGCTCAATGGGAAACAAAATCACATACAATTACCCTGACTGCAACAGAGAGGAGGATTTGCAAGCGTTTAAAACACCTGAAACATCATAAAATTGGTTTTGTTTTAGGTGTTTACTCCGTGTCCTAACCAGACACGATGCGGTAAGAATGCAACAAGACTAATCTCAGCCAATCAGAAGAGCGTGTGGGCGGAGTTTCTCTGCAAGCACACTGAACTCACAACTAAATCCATCAAGTCACAGCCAATCAGAAGAGCGTGTGGGCGGAGTCTCTCTGCAAGCACACGGAACTCACAACCAATTCAATCAAAAGTCACAGCCAATCAGAAGAGCGTGTGGGCGGAGTCTCTTTGCAAGCACACTGAACTCACAACCAAATCCATTAAAAGTCACAGCCAATCAGAAGAGCATGTGGGCGGAGTCTGTCTGCAAGCACACTGAACTCACAACCAAATGATCAAAAGTCACAGCCAATCAGAAGAGCGTGTGGGTGGAGTCTCTTTGCAAGCACACTGAACTCACAACCAAATGATCAAGTCACAGCCAATCAGAAGAGCGTGTGGGTGGAGTCTTTTTGCAAGCACACTGAACTCACAACCAATGATCAAAAGTCAGCCAATCATGTGGGTGGAGTCTTTTTGCAAGCACACTGAACTCACAACCAAATGATCAAAAGTCACAGCCAATCAGAAGAGCGTGTGGGTGGAGTCTCTTTGCAAGCACACTGAACTCACAACCAAATGATCAAAGTCACAGCCAATCAGAAGAGCGTGTGGGCGGAGTCTCTTTGCAAGCACACTGAACTCACAACCAGTTCAATCAAAAGTCACAGCCAATCAGAAGAGCATGTGGGCGGAGTTTCTTTGCAAGCACACTGAACTCACAACCTAATGATCAAAAGTCACAACCAATCAGAAGAGTGTGTGGGCGGAGTCTCTTTGCAAGCACACTGAACTCATCAAAGTCACAGCCAATCAGAAGAGCGTGTGGGCGAGGCAAGCTGAACAACCAAATCAAAAGTCAGCCAATCAGAAGAGCATGTGGGCGGAAAAGCCACTGAACTCACAACCAAATGATCAAAAGTCACAGCCAATCAGAAGAGCGTGTGGGCGGAGTCTCTTTGCAAGCACACTGAACTCACAACCAAATGATCAAAAGTCACAGCCAATCAGAAGAGTGTGGGCGGAGTTTCTTTGCAAGCACACTGAACTCACAACCAAATGATCAAAAGTCACAGCCAATCAGAAGAGCGTGTGGGCGGAGTCTCTTTGCAAGCACACTGAACTCACAACCAAATGATCAAAAGTCACAGCCAATCAGAAGAGCGTGTGGGCGGAGTCTCTCTGCAAGTACTGCACTCACCAATTCATCAAAAGTCACAGCCAATCAGAAGAGCGTGTGGGCGGAGTCTCTCTGCAAACGTACTGCACTCAACCAATTCAATCAAAAGTCACAGCCAATCAGAAGAGCATGTGGGCGGAGTCTCTCTGCAAGCACAACTAAATCCATATTACACCATTTTAACATTATTAGAAATACATAGAGTGACTGAAACAATCTGTCATAGGAAATACTTCACAGTTCTTGTTTCCATGAATTAATGTTCAGGATCTGAGGTGAATTATCTATTGTCACTTTCAGTACGGCTATAAAGGTCACGCAAAATGATATTCAGAACCAAAAACATACAAAGTCTTCATACATTCCAAGTACAAGTTTTCTGTACAACAATCCACAAATCCATAATCTGAACAAATTTAGATGAACCAGCCCCTAATTAGCATGCAAAATTGAATTTAACCGTGATTGGACGGATTAAAATTCAATCAAACCAACATCTCTTCCTGTCTAAGTGGGCGGTTCTTGGTCAGAATAATCAGACTTGACTTTATAGTAAAAGTCTGGCTACTGCAAATAAAACTGCGATAGGCCTACCTGCAAATCCTGCATCAAACCGCCGTTATTTACTGAAGCGTCAGCAGAAACCCCGCGGTCTGATGGACCGCTTCTTTCTTCAGGCTGTTTGGAAACTCAGAAGGAGTGTTTGGGAAAGGCACAGTTGGCACAAACGATTCGACAGTCAACTCTGAAGTCTTGTACAGGGAGAAAAAGTGCGGGGAAAGGTCAGCGGCGGGACACGGCGCAGCTCTTGGCCGGCCGTAGGGCGAGCATGTGATTTTGAGAAGCATGAAGCGTTTTCTGTCAGTATCTGCGTGTACAATATGGCTTTTGTTGTGAGAGCGGCGCGAGATCTGAGACGCTTTGATGTGGAGTAATGGAGTTTAGTAAATCATCTCACACACACACACACACACACACACACACCACTCAATCACACACACAATTTCAGATAAATGACTGTGACACACGCAGTTAAAACTGCATTAAAACAGAGATTAAGTTATGAAGGGGACTTTTCTCACACGAATACACACACACAGACACACACACACACACACACACACACGCACACAGTGTGACTCAAACACACACCGGTGACTTTTTGACCTCTGTTTACTGAAAGAAGCTCTGTAATAATAATGAAGAGAGATGCATGTACACACAAAGTATGAATCAGTTCTGATAATGACTCAGTAACACTTTACAGTAAGGTCTGATTAGATAATGTTGCATTAATTAAGCAATTCTGACTAATTAAGCTAACAATGAGCAATACATTTGTCACCATATTTATTAAATCTTAAAAAAATAAATAAATAAAATAAATTATTCATCATTATTATCATTATATATCCATATTGATATATAAATGACAATAATAATTAATAATAATAATAATAATAACTACTATTATTATTATTATTATTATTATTATTATAAATACTTGTTGTAGTAGTAGTAGTAGTAGTAGTAAAAGTATTTATAATAATAATCAATAATATTATTATTAAATATTTTGCTGCACAATTTGGCCAAAAGTTTGTAATTTATATATCAATATGGCTATATAATAATAATAATAATAATAATATATTATTATTATTATTATTATTATTAATAACAATTTTTTAAAAAATAAGTTTGCTTTGCTTGTTTGTAGAACAACATTATTATTATTATTATTATTATTATTATTATTATTATTATCTACTACTACTACTACTACTACTACTACTAGTCGTAGTAGTAGTCGTCGTCATCGTCGTAGTAGTAGTAAAATTATTTAAAATAATAATAATAATGTTGTTATTCTACAAACAAGCACAGCAAACATGGATTTTTTTAATATTGCAATTTAAAATTGCAATTATTTTTTAAATAATAATAATAATTATTATTATTTATATAAATACTACTACTTCTAGTTCTAATAATAATAATAATAATAATAATAATAATAATATAATAATATAATAATATAATAATAATAATAATATAATATTATTATTATTATTATTAAGCACAGCAAACCTGTTTTTTTTTTTATAAACTGCATTTAAAAATTGCAATAAGTTTTAAACACATAAACACACACACACACTCGAATATCATTAAAATTTGGAAAAATACAAAGATATAAATTTGTGACTCAAACACACACTAGTAACCTCTGACCTCTGTTTTCTTCACGCATCCCTTAAAGTTCACCTGTATCGCCAAAGCAACTGCAGCGTTGCTGTATACAATTTGCAACATAAATTTACAATAAAAGAACAGTGTAAATGACAAAGAAATATAAAATGTTCATTGTTAGTTCGTGTTAACTGATGTAGTTGACCACTGTTAACAAACGGAACCATATCATAAAGTGTTCGAGCCGCAAGAAAACAGCTTTATGACACTGTGAGCCTCAAAGACTTCAGCACTGAACCGTGACGTCAAAGACTGCAAATAGGACAAATATAAATCCGTTTTTAAGAGCCTCCACAAAAAGCTCCCTGGTAAAACATCTACGGTAACACGATTTATATGCTGCTCACAAAACGTTGTATTTTGTCAGGACATCAATGGAGAAATATGCTTTATGGTGGTGTGATGTAGATCTACCAGCGAAGCAGCCAAACCTTGACCTCGCAGTCTCCAGCCATACATTTTGTCCAGAAAGAGTGCGCCGTTTCCAACAACAGCTTGAAGAGTGTAAACAACACGGCGCCACTGACAACAGAGGTTTACTAACATTTCATGAACTATAATGCGTCTTGCTTTTGCCAAAAATTGCCATGTTTACAGTAGTAAGATGTCAAAATGTTGCTAATATGGTCATCACTACAACCATTACAGTTTCTCTATCACACACACAGATGTAATAAAAACTTCAGCGATTCACTCCTAAAACTTTCCACTATCATTTAAAAGTTTGGGGTTGGTAAGATTTTTTTAATGTTTTTGAAAGAGGCTGCATTTATTTGATCAAAAATACAGTAAAAACAGTAAATTATAACTACTAATTAAAATAGCTGTTTTCTATGTGAATATATGTTAAAATGTAATTTATTCTTGTGATCAAAGCTGAATTTTCAGCATCATTACTCCATCTTTAGTGTCACATGATCCTTCAGAAATCATTCTTATATGATGATTTGCTACTCAAACATTTTTTTGGAAGCTTGTTTCCACCATGAAATAAAAAATAAAGGTAATTGCGACTTTTTCTCACAATTCTGACTTTTTTTTCTCTGAATTGTGAGATGTAAAGTCAGAATTGCGAGTTGTAAAGTCAGAATTGCGAGATATAAAGTCAGAATTGCGAGTTGTAAAGTCAGAATTGCGAGATGTAAAGTCAGAATTGCGAGTAAAGTCAGAATTGCGAGTCAGAATTGCGAGTTGTAAGTCAGCAATTGCGAGTTGTAAAGTCAGAATTGAGAAAAGTGCGAGTCAGAATTGCAGTCAGAATTGCGAGTGTAAAGTCAAAATTGCGAGTTATAAAGTCAGAATTGCGAGTGTATAAAGTCAGAATTGCGAGTTGTAAAGTCAAATTGAGTTATAAAGTCAGATTGCGAGCGAGTTGTAGAAGTTAAAGTCAGAATTGCGAGTTGTAAAGTCAGAATTGCGAGTTGTAAAGTCAGAATTGCAAGTCAATTGCGAGTTATAAAGTCAGAATTGCGAGATGTAAAGTCAAAATTGCGAGTTATAAAGTCAGAAAAAGTCAGAATTGCAGATGTAAAGTCAAAATTGCAGTTATAAAGTCAGAATTGCGAGTGTCAAAATAAAAGTCAGAATTGCGAGTTGTAAGTCAGAATTGCGAGTCAATTGCAGTTATAAAGTCGAATTGCGAGTTGTAAAGTCAGAATTGAGTTGTAAAGTCAGAATTGCGAGTTGTAAAGAGTTATAAGAATTGCGAGAAAGTCAAATTGCGGCGAGTTATAAAGTCATTGCGAGTTGTAAAGTCAGAATTGCAAAGTCAGAATTGCAAGTAAAGTCAAATTGCGAGTTATAAAGTCAGAATTGCGAGTTGTAAAGTCAGAATTGAATTGCGAGATAAAAGTCGAGTCAGAATTTTATAAAGTCAGAGTTATAAAATCAGAATTGCGAGTTGTAAAGTCAGAATTGCGAGTTGTAAAAGTCAGAATTGCGAGTGTAAAGTCAGAATTGCGAGTTATAAAGTCAGAATTGCGAGTTGTAAAGTCAGAATTGCGAGTAAAGTCAGAATTGCGAGTTATAAAGTCAGAAGTTGCGAGATATAAAGTCAGATTGAGTTATAAAGTCAGAATTGCGAGTTGTAAAGTCAGAATTGCGAGTGTAAAGTCGAAAGTGTAAGTCAGAATTGCGAGATGTAAAGTCAGAATTGCGAGATTCAGAATGCGAGATGTAAAAGTTTGCGAGATGTAAAGTCAGAATTGCGAGATAAAGTCAGAATTGCGAAAAATCAGAATTGCGAGTTGTAAGTCAGAATTGCGAGTGTAAAGTCAGAATTGCGAGATGTAAAGTCAGATTGCGAGAAAGTCAGAATTGCGAGTTGTAAAGTCAGAATTGCGAGATGTAAGTCAGCGAAAAGTCAGAATTGAGTTATAAAGTCAGAATCGAATTAAAGTCAGAATTGCGTCAGAATTGAGATAAAGTCAGAATTGCGAAAGTCAGAATTGCCAGAATTGCGAGATGTAAAGTCAGAATTGCGAGTTGTAAAGTCAGAATTGCGAGTTGTAAAGTCAGAATTGCGAGATATAAAGTCAGAATTGCGAGTGTAAAGTCAGAATTGCGAGTTGTAAAGTCAGAATTGCGAGATGTAAAGTCAGAATTGCGATATGTGAAGTCAGAATTGCGAGATGTAAAGTCAGAATTGAGTTATAAAGTCAGAATCACGAGATATAAAGTCAGAATTGTGAGATAAAAACTCGCAATTGCGAGAAGTCAGAATTGCAACTTTAATTCTGATTATATAACTCACAATTGCGAGTTTAAATCTTGTAATTCTGAAAAAAAAAGGCAGAACAGTGAGATAAAATTACGCAATTACTTTTTTAAATTTTTTATTTATTTAGTAGTGGAAATGAGCTTCCATACATTTCTGATTATTATTAATATTGAAAACAGTTGTGCTGCTCTGCTCTTGTTGACATTTTATTTTTCAGGATTCTTTGATGAGTAGAAAGTTCATAAAACTTCTTATTATATTTTATTATATTATTATAAATATCTTTACTGTCATTTATCAATTTAACGCAAAAAACACTTACTGACCCCATGTCCTATACTATAACACGAGCACATAAACTCACTGCAGCAGATCTATTTGCATGCTTTTCCTTCACTAATCACAGTCTTCCTGTGCCGTTTGATGTATCCTGATGAAAAAGTCACATGACACACATTATTGTTTACAAAGACCTCCGATTCCACACAGAAAGACACGTCCATAAGAGGAAGACGACGAAGCAAGCTATTAATAAAAGCATTAATCACGTAGAGCACATTAGCGGGTCATGAGTGGCAGCATGATCAAAGCTTATAGAAATACACAAATGCACTGACCTCGTGAGATATACGAAAGGAACGCGCAATATCATGTGACGCAAGCTCTGAGAATGATTTTTCCCACCAGAAATTCACACAAAACCTCAAATAGAGGGAAACAGACGCTGTGTGTCAGAAATCAAATCCTGTTTAACATTCAGATGATGTTCATTTTGATGTTTTATATCTCAGAGCGCAGAACCTGATCTCCACCCACAGACCGAACCAATAAAAACCCAACGGCCCACATCTGAATCTCATCAGCTGAGCTCAAGACTGACAATTTTCATTCATTACAGTCAGAGATCCTGAAACACTGCTGGACACACGAATATGAGCTCTAGAGATCTCATATTGAGACAACTGAAGGTCTTACTGTGGAAAAAGGGTCAAGAGTTTGGGGTCAGTAAGGTTATCGTTTTTGAAGGAAATTATATTTTTATTCAGCAAGGAAGCATTAAATTTAAGGCTGTTTAAAAATTAATATGTGTGTAATGTTACAAAAGATTTCCATTTCAGATAAATGCTGTTCTATCCATCAAACAATCCTGAGAAAAAAAAAAATCATCACAGTTTCTACAAAAAGCACAACCGTTTTCAGCAGCAAATCATCATATATTTCTGAAGGATCATGTGACACTGAAGACTGGAGAGTAATGATGCTGAAAATTCAGCTTTGATCACAGGAATAAATTACAGTTTACAATATATTCACATAGAAAACAGTTCATTTAAATTATAATAATATTTCACAATTTTACTGCATTTTTGCTCAAATAAATGCAGCCTTGGTGAGCACAAGAGACTTCTTTCAAAAGCATTATAAAAATCGTAATTATTCCAAATGGTAGTGTACATGATGTTAGAGAATGGTTTGTAATTGTACCAGACTCGATGATGACTGATGCCGTCAAGCTCCAAAAATGACCGAAAAGCCACCAGTTGTTGTTCTACACAATCAGACATGTGAAATATCCTATCTGAGGTGCAGAAATTCAGGTCGCAAGAGTGTGTGGTCAAAGAAAGAACAATAAAAACACACAATTCTAAATGTTTTTTCTGATGCAAGACTTTTATTTTGACAGGAGTGCATTGTTCCTATATTAAAGGTGCCCTAGAACTTTTTTTAAAAGATGTAATATAAGTCTAAGGTTGAATGGTCTGTGAAGTTTCTCAAAATACCCCATAGATTTTTTTTAATTCATTTTTTTAACTGCCTATTTTGGGGCATCATTAAATATGCGCCGATTCAGGGCTACTGGCCCTTTAATTCTCCTGCTCCACGCCCACGGAGCTCGCACTTGCATTGAACAGTGCATAAACAAAGTTTACACAGCTAATATAACCCTCAAATGGATCTTTACAAAGTGTTCGTCATGCATGCGGCATGTATGCGTCGGATATTGGAGTATTGTATACTGTTATATTGTTTACATTTGATTCTGAATCAATTTGAGGCTGTGCTCCGTGGCTAACGACTAATGCTAAACTGTTGGAGAGATTTATAAAGAATGAAGTTGTGTTTATGAATTATACAGACTGCAAGTGTTTAAAAATGAAAATAGCGACGGCTCTTGTCTCCGTGAATACAGTAAGAAACGATGGTAACTTTAACCACATTTAACAGTACATTTGCAACATGCTAATGAAACATTTAGAAAGACAATTACAATATCACTAAAATATATGTATCATGGATCATGTCAGTTATTATTGCTCCATCTGCCATTTTTCGCTGTTGTTCTTGCTTGCTTACCTAGTCTGATGATCAGCTGTGCACAGATCAGACGTTAATACTGGCTGCCCTTGTGTAATGCCTTGAACATGGGCTGGCATATGCAAATATTGGGGGCGTACATATTAATGATCCCGACTGTTACGTAAAGTCGGTGTTATGTTGAGATTCGCCTGTTCTTCTGAGGTCTTTTAAACAAATGAGATTTATATAAGAAGGAGGAAACAATGGAGTTTGAGTCTCACTGTATGTCATTTCCATGAACTGAACTCTTGTTATTTGACTATGCCAAGTAAATTCAAATTTTAATTCTAGGGCACTTTAACAGTTCATGTTTTATATATATATATATATATATATATATATATATATATATATATATATCAACATTTGTAAATTAGTGTTTTTATATTTCTCCATAGTTTTTATTTCGATTATTCTGTTTGCAGTGCTTCATGGGATTGTAGCTGTTCAAAAATGTTTTTGCTTCAAAACAAAGTTTGTATTGTTGTGATTCACCTTGTAGCTGGTTGGTTTGGTTCATGACTTATAACTCTTTAACGAAGACTTTTTTTTAAAATCCCTATGGGAAAAATGAATGGAAAAGATACTTCCCGGAACCAGCATCGCTGTTACACTCTTCAATGACAAGAAGAGGAGAATAACATGCATTTTAGGTGTAAATAATGACAGAATGATTAATTGAACCCACAATTAACTCAAGATTTCATACGTTTCTCACCTGAAACTGCAGCATACAGTGTGAGTGACTACAGTACAGTATAAACAGTGTAAACACTAAAGATGATCTGGGGTTACATTAACACGAGCTGTGGTAAACAACGGCCCATTAGTGTGTTTAGCTGATGTTTGCTGACTGTACGGTGTGCTGTAAACGCGGCGCAGGGCTGATGAAGCTCCTCTAAGAGACCGTTAGCCTGAAAACTCCAGAGGAATGTGTTGTATAACGTGCCACTGACAGACACAAATACATCCCAGCATTCCTTTCTCTTCTAATGACTAAAACAAGAGACCGCGGCCCAGTGACTTTAAGAGCTTTGCCATGCATCTCCTCCACTTCAACCCTTCATTACACACTGAGACTCTCTCTCTCTCACACACACTCAAACACACACACACACTTGTATATGTGGTTTACGGGGACTCTCCATAGACGTAATTTTTTTATACTGTACAAACTGTACATTCTCTCCCCCTACACTAACCCTACCCCTAAACCTACCCATCACAGGAAACTGTCTGCATTTTTTGAATTTCACCGTTTAGTATGTTTTTAAGCACAGGAAGTGTCCTCATAAACCATGTTTACATTGTAATAACTATGTCATTAAACACTTTTGTGTCCTCATAAAGAACATACAAGAACTCGCACACACTCACACGCACTCGCACGCACACGCACGCACACGCACACACACGCACACACACTCACACTCACACACTCACTCTCACACACACACACACACTCACACACACACACTCACTCTCACACACTCACTCTCACACACTCACTCACACACACTCTGTCACACACACTCTGTCACACACACTCTCACACACACACACACACACACACCACACACACACACACACACACTCACACACACTCACACACAACTCACACACACACACACACACTCACACACACTCACACACACACACACCTCACACACACTCTCACACCACTCTCAACACACTGTCACACACTCACACTCACACTCTCACACACACACACTCACACACACAGTCACACACACAGTCACACACCTCCACACCTCACTCTCACACTCACTCTCACACTCACTCTCACACCTCCTCTCACCACACTCTCACACCACACTCTCACACACACTCTCACACACACACTCTCACACACACACACTCTCACACACACTCACACACACACTCACTCACACACTCTCGCACACAGTCACATGCACACTCTCGCACACACAGTCACACACTCTCACACACACACACAGTCACACACACAGTCACACACACACACACAGTCACACACACAGTCACACACACTCACACTCTCTCTCTCCACACACACACCACCTCTCACACAGTCCACACCCTCTCACACACTCACTCTCACACACTACTCTCTCACACTCACTCACACACTCACTCTCACACACTCACTCTCACACTCACTCACACTCACTCTCACACACTCACTCTCACACACACACACTCTCACACACACTCACTCACTCTCACACAGTCACACACTCACTCACACCACTCTCACACACTCACTCTCACACACTCACTCACTCTCACACACACTCACTCACTCTCACACACTCACTCACTCACACACACTCTCACACACACCTCTCCACACACACTCTCACACACACACTCTCACACACACACTCACTCTCACACTCACTCGCACACACTCACTCGCACACAGTCACATGCACACTCTCGCACACACAGAGTCACACACACAGTCACACACACAGTCACACACACAGTCACACACACAGTCACACACACAGTCACACACACACACTCTCTCTCTCTCACACACACACACACACACACACACACACACACACACACACAACTGTTTAACAATTATTTTTAAAACAAGCTGAAATAACGCAGACTGACGGACTTAATAGCAAATATCACCAACAACCCTGTCGCTCACAGTAAGGCTGTTTAAAGGATTATAAGTTTATATAATATATAAAAAATATATAATTTATAATAAATATAAATATAAATATATAATTTCCCTCAGAAAATGAATGGAGTTTTTTTTTACCTCCAGAACCCACTGATTGCACTCTATAAAACACTACACCTTAGCAACACCCTAGCAACCACAAACAACACCCTATCATTGTTGTGGTTGTATTTGCTCAAATATTACAACCCACTGACACCCAAAACACAAGCACAACTAGTTGGGACAGAAGCGGAGTTTGAGTATTTAGCCATTTACTACAGATCAGTTTTTCAGTAAAAATATATTTTCGACGGGAAGCCCTGTATAATTAGACAGGTTTAGGGTTTTCATGTCCACCAGACACGATCAGACGTGTTTCTCACTGCAGCCCTTCAAATAAACAGGCTGAACGAATAACTATAATCTTTCATTGCACAAAACTTTCAGTCGTCACAAACAACCTGCAGATTATGCATAATAACGGAGACATCGCTCAGCAAAAGCATTGACAGCCTGACAGTAATTGTCTTGAATTTACTGTTGAAGGTGGTGAATGTGTTACAGAAGCGCTGCTTTGATGACTGCAGCAGCGGCCATCTGAAGGACGTGAACTCAGACATGTAACTTCTCACTTCAGCATTTAGCGTGCTGACAGAGACTGTGAGCTAAAGCACGCCGCTAACATGATAAAACCTGCATCTTTATATCTATCCCGCTTAAAAAACACTAACTATTTAACAAAATTAAAGCTAGGGAAAACAGGCCACACTAAGACTATGAACAAATATACCTATATACTTGAACAGGGGAATCCTGAACGCTTGTTGAACTCACATTTAAATAACATATTTCAAATCAGCATCATAATCTGACATGAACTGTCCTATATACGTTTTCAAATAGTGTTAAATAAACTTCGAGTGATGCAATAACTTTATCAATCAGCGATTGGCTCTTTTATTTAGAAGGCGGGGCTTATTCCGCCATATTGCACACTTTACTTTCTCCCATTCATAAGTAATATGAGTGCACCGTCTCTGTATATCTAAAGCAGTGGTCGCCAACCTGTCGATCGCGATCAACCGGTCGATCTTTATCACTGTTCCAGTAGCTCGCGAAAACAACAGAAATATGAGTGCAAAAATACATTACATTTCTCCAGTCTTTGTACTGTATTTTTCTATTTATTTTTCTGTTATTTTCGGGAGCTACTGGGACAGTGATAAAGGTAAATAGCCCACATCATGTCCGAATCTGTAAACGGCCGTAAACAAGAGGCCAGAGACGCTGAAGACGGACGCAAAGAGGAGACAATTCTGTAGCAGGCAGAGCAGCTCACTGTTCACGATGCTCGAAATATAGGAAGAAAATATAAATATTGAATTAGGGGTGAAGGGTTATATGAATGCATCTCTAAAAGGAATTACTGTCTTCAGAAAAAGGTAATGGCATTTTATTTTCCTCTTACCTCCGAATAAAGTCGCTAATTATTAGCGCAGTTCAGCTTTGTTTACACAGCGGTAACCAAGGAAACGCTGTGTCACTGCTGCTCCATAAGCGCCACCTGCTGTCAGAGAGTGAATTTGCGTCTCATTCAGCCTGCTGTTTTTGTTTCAAGCTTTTTTGTGTAGCATATAATTTCACAAAGATAAAGTCAGACCATTGTGTTTTTGCTTTAAATCTTGAAATTAAATCTCAATTAATTCAAATAAAAAAACTGCTCATGCAATGTGATAGCATCTTTGTTTGGATTGTGATTAAAAAGCAGTGGTTCCCTCTAATTTGAAATGGCTATGTATTTTTGTTTATAATAATAATAATAATAAATATCTGCAACCAGTATGAGAATCGGCCAATTTGCTTGTAAAAATAAATAAATAAATCAGAATCTAACTTGGCTACAAAAAAAAAAAAATACTAAATACAATCTGGGCTGTCTTTTTCTATCAAGTAGATCTTGTCTTTCATAAAGGTCGAGGTCAGGGATCTTGGGCTTAAAAAGGTTGGTGACCACTGATCTAAAGTCTTTGATATGAAGCAGTCATCATGAAGACAACATAAAAGAGACCTTTGGAAACTGTAAAAGAATCTTCAAAAAAAGATCACAGTCAAAGAGTTGCAAGTGTTTGTGATAGAAATTCCCCCCATAAACCATTCAAAGACTCGATGTACATGATAAAAATGTAAAAGGGCAAACAGACACCTGCTACGATGAAAACACTGACCTCACTGCGGGAAAGACATTTTATTTTTATTTTTATTTTTATACACATTATATATATATATATATATATATATATATAAAATGTTTGACAAATTGGCGCTAATATACACTCAAGTACCAGAAAGTATACACAAGTGGGGAGCAAAACAGACTGAAACAGATCTGACATTACATACACTAATTCCACGAAAACCTCTAACAACCCAGGAAGGATGGAACCACTCAAGTACCAGAAAGCAGCACCTTGAACTAAATTGCATATAATTCATTTAACCCTTCTTCCTTGTCTAGCGATGTATGTTCATGCTGAAATATAATTAAATAATGGTTTGTTTGTATATTATATTTCAGCATAAACATACATCGCTAGACAAGGAAGAAGGGTTAAATTAATTATATGCAATTAAATATGAGCCTGAGCTGTGCGTGAGAATGAAAGGGAGGATGTCTAAGAGCATAACACTTGTTAACTTGATTCACAACTGCTTTACAGAAGATATCATTTGCAAAATAATACCTTTTGCTGTTACTTTACTAAGTGATCAGACGCACCATTTTCACCAGCTGGACCAGAAAACAGGCGAAAAAAATCTTACAGGCAAGAAATGGAAGTTACGCTCGTCTTTTCTTCCCTATTGTGCCGTATATCCGAGCGCAACGCTTCTGGAACAAGAACAAATGTAGGGCGGGGCTTGATTTTGTCCGTGGGGAATTGACTGGACGGTTTTGGTTTGCTATTGGTGGATCTCATGTGATTGACAGGTTGCCCCGCCCTCGTCATCAGAGAAGAGAAGAGATGCTGCAAGATGGAGAGGAAGTTATTCTGATTCAAGATTATGAGGCACATGTGCACGGATAAATCATTTATTATAAATACTGCAATATTCCATAAAAAAACAAATACAAGAATCGTCCATTTTGATTTCATGGAGACTTTAAAAATCAGAGTGCAAGGATGCAGGACTTTTTTTTCACTCAAGAAACCACTCAGAACATTGTGGCCATGAGGTTTTTTTTCACGCACATTTATCAAACTGTAGTTGAAAAAGACAAATCTTTTTGACACAAAAGATTCATAACACTCTGAAGCTTCCTGAAGCAGTGTTTTGAAATCGGCCATCACTATATAAGTCGTTATTTTTGTTTTTTTGGAGCACCAAAAATATTCTCGTCTCTTTATAATATTAATATTGAACCACTGTACTCACATGAACTGTATGTAAATATGTTTTTAGTACATTAATGGATCTTGAGAGAGGAAATGACATTGCTCAGGCCTCACTGAGCGATCGGATTTCATCAAAAATATCTTAATTTGTGTTCCGAAGATGAACGAAGGTCTTACGGGTGTGGAACGGCATGAGGGTGAGACATTATTTTCATGTTTGGGTGAACTAACCCTTTAATCTAACGAAAACACACACACTCATTCATACAGTGAAGGTGGGTGGTAATCAATGTGTCCCTCTTTTGCACCTCGCTTTCAAATCACTAATTCGTGTGCGTGAAAGTAAAATGCACACGGTTGCATGGGCATTCATAACGGTGTGGATCAGAGTGAGCGTTTTCAATTAAATCCAATTGAAGTTGAGCTTCCATAGGAATGAACTGAAAACAGTCCGTGCCAGTAGACACGCATCATTATGAATGCCCGTGCAGCTGTGCGCATTTTACTTTTTGCTCAAATTAGCGCCAATTCGGGGGCAGCATCTGCTTGAATGGTGGGTTATTATTCTTTATTTTTAATATAGATTTACTCAAAAGTCAACAGAGAATTAATTGGGCTTTTACAGGTAGTTAAATGTTGAAGCCACCACAGACCAATCTTTTGTGAACTCTCTACTCTATTTAACACAGGACATGCTACTACAAAGACACTTTAATCAGGTTCATAAAGACAAATCCAGGGTCCCTTCCGATGCTGTAGAAAAAGCTTCCTGTTCCTCTTGTCTTCATTCAAGACATCAAGAATTCCACAATGACACAAAGGAAACAACAAGCTCTTAGTGGGACATAAAAGCGTGTAATCTGATTGGCCTGGTCTCATTCGAGCAGCAGTGATGTACCGTGACCCCCATCATGTACCGCAACAGGCTGTAATGTCCGCAAGCCCTTAATACAACATCCTACAAATCGTTAACACCGTTAGCAAACGTTCTGGCAGTCGCAGGGGCTAATTTTAGGGCCAATGATGTTGCAAAAACCACACATGAGTCTGTCCTTTCAGGGCAATGTGGTCTGCAGTCACTCGCATTACTGATGAAATTGTTATAAAATCCAGACGTGGTAGAAACTATTGTAGTGTTAAATATTACTGTATGAGTGAAACGTAACTGTTAATAAACAAGCCAATGATCAATTTCAGATTTTATAGAGGGAATGTTATTGCTCAGATGTTTAACACTCTAAAAAAATCTTGGGTTATTTTTTCTGGGTTGAGCCCTTTGGGTCAGACATAACAACCCAGTGTTTGGGTAGTTTTAGTGTTACATAACAACCCAGTGTTTGGGTAGTTTTTGTTACCCAGATCCTGGGTCAGACGTAACAACCCAGTGTTTGGGTAGTTTTTGCGTTACCCAGAGACGTAACAACTGTTTTGGGTAGTTTTTGGACCTGGTCAGACGTAACAACCCAGTGTTTGGGTAGTTTTTGCGTTACCCAGAACCTGGGTCAGACGTAACAACCCAGTGTTTGGGTAGTTTTTGCGTTACCCAGAACCTGGGTCAGACGTAACAACCCAGTGTTTGGGTAGTTTTTGCGTTACCCAGAACCTGGGTCAGACGTAACAACCCAGTGTTTGGGTAGTTTTTGCGTTACCCAGACCTGGGTCAGACGTAACAACCCAGTGTTTGGGTAGTTTTTGCGTTACGACCTGGGTCAGACGTAACAACCCAGTGTTTGGGTAGTTTTTGCGTTACCCAGAACCTGGGTCAGACGTAACAACCCAGTGTTTGGGTAGTTTTTGCGTTTACCCAGAACCTGGGTCAGACGTAACAACCCACAGGGTCAGACGTAACAACCAGTGTTTGGGTAGTTTTGCTTTACCGAGGGTCAGACGTAACAACCCATGTTTTGGTAGTTTTTGCGATCCTGGGTCAGACGTAACAACCCATGTTTTGGGTAGTTTTTTTACCAGATCCCAGACGTAACAACCCAGTGTTTGGCTTTACCCAGATCCTGGGTCAACGTAACAACCCAGTGTTTGGGTAGTTTTTGCTTTACCCAGATCCTGGGTCAGACGTAACAACCCAGTGTTTGGTCGTTACCCAGAACCTGGGTTAACAACCCAGTGTTTGGTAGTTTTTGCTTACCAGACCTGGGTCAGACGTAACAACCCAGTGTTTGGGTAGTTTTTGCTTACCAGATCCTGGGTCAGACGTAACAACCCAGTGTTTGGGTTTTTGCTTTTCCTGGTCAGACGTAACAACCCAGTGTTTGGGTAGTTTTTGCTTTACCCAGATCCTGGGTCAGACGTAACAACCCAGTTTTGGGTAGTTTTTGCTTACCCAGAACCTGGGTCAGTAACCCCAGTGTTTGGTAGCGTTGGGTCACGTAACAACCCAGTGTTTGGTAGTTTTTGCGTTACCCAGAACCTGGGTCAGACGTAACAACCCAGTGTTTGGGTAGTTTTTGCGTTACCCAGAACCTGGGTCAGACGTAACAACCCAGTGTTGGGTAGTTTTTGCGTTACCCAGACCTGGGTCAGACGTAAACTGTTTGGTAGTTTTTGCTTTACCAGATCCTGGGTCAGACGTAACAACCCAGTGTTTGGGTAGTTTTTGCTTTACACAGATCCTGGGTCAGACGTAACAACCCAGTGTTTGGGTAGTTTTTGCTTTACCCAGACCTGGGTCAGACGTAACAACCCAGTGTTTGGGTAGTTTTGCGTTACCCAGATGGGTCGACGTAACAACCCAGTGTTTGGGTAGTTTTTGCGTTACCCAGATCCTGGGTCAGACGTAACAACCCAGTGTTTTGGTGTTACCCTCATCCTGGGTCAGACGTAACAACCCAGTGTTTGGGTAGTTTTTGTGTTTGGGTCGAGTAACAGTGTTTGGGTAGTTTTTGCTTTACCCAGATCCTGGGTCAGACGTAACAACCCAGTGTTTTGGTGTTACCCTCATCAGACGTAACAACCCAGTGTTTGGTAGTTACCCAGAACGTAAAACCCAGTGTTTGGGTATTTTTGCGTTACACAGATCCTGGTCAGAGTAACACCCAGTGTTTGGGTAGAGATCCTGGGTCAGACGTAACAACCCAGTGTTTGGTAGTTTTTGTTACCCAGATCCTGGGTCAGACGTAACAACCCAGTGTTTGGGTAGTTTTTGTTACCCAGATCTGGGTCAGACGTAACAACCCAGTGTTTGGGTAGTTTTTGTTACCCAGAACCTGGGTCAGACGTAACAACCCAGTGTTTGGTAGTTTTGCGTTACCCAGATCCTGGGTCAGACGTGTTTTGGTAGTTTTTGCTTTACCCTGATTCTGGGTCAGACGTAACAACCCAGTGTTTGGGTAGTTTTTGTGTTACCCAGAACCTGGGTCAGACGTAACAACCCAGTGTTTGGGTAGTTTCTGTGTTACCCAGAACCTGGGTCAGACGTAACAACCCAGTGTTTGGGTAGTTTTTTAGGGTCAGACGTAACAACCCAGTGTTGGGTAGTTTTTGCTTTACCCTGATTCTGGGTCAGACGTAACAACCCAGAGTTTGGGTAGTTTTATTTAATTAATTCATAAATGAAGTAAAAAAAAAAAAAAAAAAAAAGAAAGAAAAAGAAGCTAGTATTATAATAAAAATGAATCAACCCATTATGCTGGGTTATATAAACAACCCAATTTGCTGGGTAAAATTAACCCAACATGTGTTCTGTCCTACATTCACCCAGCCCAGTATTTTTTAGAGTGAAACGTTTAGGACATTTACTGAAGTTCTTCAAGAACTTTGCAGTTTTTTTGCATTTAATTGTGCCATTTACTAGCAATTTCTGTGTGTTTTTCTTTTTCTTTTTCGTGCAGATAATTTGATCTATAGGGAATCTGATGAGAAAAGTTTGAGTTGAAATATCAGGAGACTCAAGCAAAAGCGTTCAGTTTGCAGGCTGGAAGACAAACATCAACAGGTCAGAGCGGGCGGACGGCCTGTTATCAGTTTCTAGGGGGGAAAATATAGACAGGAAACCCATCTGAATGAGGGGAGGGGAGGCCTATCGGAAGCGCAGAGTAAACAAGCTCCTTTTTAATCATCTAGACTCGCGTTTTCAACCTAACACTCTTTGATCTGCTACTCCATTAACGCATCCATCCCAGCCTCCCTATCATCCATCCTCCTGAGAGATTAGACAGGGGAGATTATTCAGAAGAAAAGTGGAGAGTTACACGACAGATACGAGGCTGCCAAGACGTGGAGGGCGTGTGCTCGTATGATTCTAACGTGCACGTCTGCGGTCATGCTCTTCCTAATCCAATAAGCCATTTCTGTAGAGGTCACAGTACAAAACTGGTGAGTATAGGCTGGTTTATACAGTATACATCACTGTTTTCTACTGTAAGACACTGTAAGATGCAACTTATTCCTGTGATCAAAGCTGAATTTTCAGCATCACTACTCGTCTTCAGTGTCACATGATCCTTCAGAAATCATTCTAATATGATGATTTGATACTCAAGAAACATTTATGATTATTAACAATGTTGAAAACAGCTGTACCTCTTCATATATTTATAGAAGCCATATTTTCAGGATTCTTTGATGAATAGAAAGTTCAAAAAACAGCATTTATTTTAAAAATAGAAATCTTTTATAACATCATAATTGTCTTTACTGTCACTTTTGATCAATTTAATGCATCCATTTTCTTAAAAAAAAATAAATAAATAAATAAATAAAAAATAATCTTACTAACCCAAAACTTTTCAATGCATATATTCGTCCTGATAGCAGAGCAGAAATATCTACTACAATATAAACAAAACAGCAAAAATCTCAACTGGACCTATTTCTACAATCATACCACCACTCAGCACTAGGTAAGAGGATCTGATCTTAGATCAGTAGCTTCAATCAAGGTATAACCTGATACTGGTCTTTGTGAGCGTTTACAAAGGTTCAGCTGACCTCTCTGCCACAAAATGCCCAAAAAACGAGGAAGGGAGAAGGAAAAAACAAATCTAATGAGACTTAGAAGGAGATCATGCTCTTTAAAATGGTCTTTTAATTGGGTAAAGTGCCCATCAGAAGCTCAACCTCGACACTCTTAGCTAGTGCCAGATTAAAAATCATGGAGTCAAACATTTGGATTCAGCCTACAACAATGCAGCCCAAAACACATTTGGACACTTATGCCATTACATTAGTTTTCTTTCACTTGTAAAGTGTACTTGTGCATCTTTCTTTTCAATAAATAACACTTTCTTTGATGATTTTTAATGTAATGCAATAACTTTCAGATATTTATAAGTGTGTCCAAATGCATTTCGGGGTCACTATTGCTTTGTTGGCATTAAAAAGCATTAAAGACAAGTCTGTGGTGGTTTTAAGGAAAGTTTTTATGCAAGACTGTGTGGTAAAAAGGCTTCACCTTGTCATGCATCTCACCGACATAAAAATAGGCTGTACTGTACTATTAAAAAGATATAAAATTGGTTAAAACAGAAAAAGGTACCACTTGTGTCAAATCAAATTCCACATTTCTAATGCAAAATAAACAGAGAACGTATGATCGGCCTCCATTAAAGACCAGTGGCTGCGCTGAGGGCCCTTTTCTCCTTAAATAAAACATTTCCACCATCATCATGTCTGATCTTGTTTTTCTCTGCCTGTGATCCGCCGACTGGGGCCCAGAAAAGAGAGTCAAATTTGGGTAGCGCCGCTCGCCAACCTGTGGCCTGGAGAAACAACATGCTTAGGAAGATCAAATGGGATGGGAGATGTGTAATTACTGGTGGTTATGAAAACTGGCTGTCATCCTCAACGCGGCGAATTCAGAGCCGCCCGAGGATAGCCGAGGCAGACACGCCTGAAAACGCACTAATCCAGCACACTTAACTAAACAGACTCGTTGTTGCTTCTCTTCGTTTAGTTTGAAGTTTAACAGGGGAGGCAAATGAACTGGAGATGGTAGGGCTGGGTGATATATTGAATATTCAACAGGTATTTTGCTGGCGATATACAATTAAAGGTGCCCTAGAATTAAAAATTGAATTTACCTCGGCATAGTTGAATAACAAGAGTTCAGTACATGGAAATGACATACAGTGAGTCTCAAACTCCATTGTTTCCTCCTTCTTATGTAAATCTCATTTGTTTAAAAGACTCAGAAGAACAGGCGAATCTCAACATAACACCGACTGTTACGTAACAGTCGGGATCATTAATATGTACGCCCCCAATATTTGCATATGCCAGCTCATGTTCAAGGCATTAGACAAGGGCAGCCAGTATTAACGTCTGGATCTGTGCACAGCTGAATCATCAGACTAGGTAAGCAAGCAAGGACAACAGCGAAAAATGGCAGATAGAGCAATAATAACTGACATGATCCATGATAACATGATGTTTTTAGTTATATTTGTAAATTGTCTTTCTAAATGTTTCGTTAGCATGTTGCTAATGTACTGTTAAATGTGGTTAAAGTTACCATTGTTTCTTACTGTATTCACGGAGACAAGACTGTCGTTATTTTCATTTTTTAAACACTTGCAGTCTGTATAATTCATAAACACAACTTCATTCTTTATAAATCTCTCCAACAGTGTGTAATGTTAGCTTTAGCCACAGAGCACTATCAAACTCATTCAGAATCAAATGTAAACATCCAAATAAATACCATACTTACGTGATTAGACATGCTGCATGACGAACACTTTGTAAAGATCCATTTTGAGGGTTATATTAGCTGTGTGAACTTTGTTTATGCTGTTTAAGGCAGTCGCGAGCTCGGGGGAGGGGAGCACCAGAATTTAAAGGGGCCGCAGCCTGAATCGGCGCATATTTAATGATGCCCCAAAATAGGCAGTTAAAAAATGAATAAAAAAAAAAATCTATGGGGTATTTTGAGCTGAAACTTCACAGACATATTCAGGGGACACCTTAGACTTATATTACATCTTTTAAAAAGACGTTCTACGGCACCTTGAAGAAACATTGTGAACATCATAATGACTATATTTGGCATTAGACATGTGACTGTATCAAATTTTCATGTTGCGATTAATTGATGAAGCTTTTATCACGGTATACGGTATTATCACGATATTAAAATAAGTTGCAAAACCATTTTTGTCATAGTTTAACAGGTTTAAGAACTCTTTTTGTAATAAAACAAAAACACTCTGACTGAAATTTTCAAACAGATTAAAATGCAAAAGAATTAGGCTATAAAGAACAACAGATAACACTTTACTCTATTTAATGCATTAACTAAGATTGAGCAATAGCTACATTTGTTACAGAAAGTGTTATTTTTTGTTAATGTTAGTTTAGAAACACAACTGATCATTGTTAGTTTTATCTCAGGTCCATTAAATAAGTTATTTTAATTTTAGTAATGTTATTAAATAGTAACTAAGAAATTAACATTAATTAATAATAATTAATACTTTATAAGTATTTTTATTGTCAGTTTAGTGATAATGAATTAACATGTTAACTAATGAAGCTGTATGTTTTACTGAACAATAACAAATAATCAGAACATTTGTAATCATTAGGGCATGTTGTAGTCCAGATTAAAATATAAAAATGTGTAGGTTTGAAAATAAATATCCTTTTAAGTCTTTTTTAAGTATTCAGTATTTGGTGCTGTGATGAACAACACTGAGATTACAAAAAAATGAATGGCTGTTTGAAGCATTTTAAAAACGTCACTAGCGCAGTTACTTTGTTTGCACGGTTTCCGTGGTAACCGCTGCACGCTGCTGTTCCATCAGCGCCCTCTGCTGTCAGAGAGTGAACGCGCACTTTCATTCAGCTCGTCTCCTTCACTGGTTCCGCCATGTGCTTCTCGTGCACGTTGGGATTGTTTACATCTGAGCGCGTGTCCTTTTGACGCAGAATACAGCGGTGTTGTGCATTTTATACGACTGATGGGTAAAGTATTTTTAGTTGCCTTATAAAAAATTAATAATTGGTAATAAATTATTATTTACGGTATTCTGAAGTGCCGACGATTACAATATCGTGCATATTCATTATCGCGATTTATCGCATTACCGAATATCGGCACAAGTCTATTTGGCATTAGACAAATTTTGATATTTTTTCTCTGATTAAAACATTAGTGAGAGTGAAAAGTGTGTCAGAGTGTAAGTTTATCATTTTAAGTCATGTCAGTTTAAACATTTAGGTAGGGATGCACGATATATTGGCCACAATATCGGTATCGGCTGATATATGTTCATTTTTAATGTTATTGTTATCGGCCCAATAGGAAAATTTGTCCGATATATTAAAGCCGATAAATAATGGATTATTTCCTTCAGCTGAGACACTTCAGATACACACTATCCGCCATGATGGTTTTGAATTGCTTGAAATATGATTAAAAAAAAAAGTGCAACATGTGCAACGCAAGTCTGTTATATAGGCTACATAATATTACAATGAGAACATTAAAATTGTGTGCTTGGGGCATGGGTTTTAATGGTGAGACTTTTGTTTTTATAATCAGGCTCTCAAAAATTATATAAAAATTTGGATTTGGATTTATCGGCCAATATATCGGTTATCTGCTTTCAAATATAAACAAATTTCATATTTAAAATATTTAAATTACTTCAACTATGTAACAACTCAGTTTTACCAACAACATTTTATCTCACTTAACGTAGTATACACTTTAATCCAGTGTGCCATAGTGTAGAGTTTTATAGCTATACGGCTCAATTCAAGTACACAGGATGGATCAAGGATAAAAAATAACTTAATATATACACAACTTTCCCTCGTATGACCATGATATGACTGGAATAAAGCAAATAGACTACAAAACCCGGACCTATCCTCTTAATAGCGCTGCTGGCTAGTGTGGTGTCTAACTGAAAATAACCCCTCAGCAATAGATACAGAAAAACACACAAAAATTTCCTGGAAATTGGGCTGCTGTCATTGACAAGATCATAAATAAAATAGTCAATCATGAGGTATCTAATAAGCATTGCGTTGTGTGAAATTATTTAGTCTTCTTTTCACTGATTTAGCATTTTTCTGCACTCTCTTCTGCTATCGCGGACAGTCCAGCGACATGACAAAGAAAGCCGATCCTGATTGGTCCGCGTAAGTGCTGATTGATAGAACCTTATAGAATCAAGTTAGAGTTCGCCTTTGTAGATATAACCTTTTTGTTTTCTACAAAAAAGTCCCAAAATTTACACAACTTAAGAAAAGAAACATCACATAATGATAATGCTCGGGGCTCAGACTTGCTCGCCCAGTTTAAATCTAGATTAAAGACGCATCTCTTTAGCCAAGCATTCACATAATGCATCTCATATCAGATCAATTGCACATGACTATCTTTGCTTGATGTTATGAACAGCAGCTACGCTAATTATTCTCCATTTGCTTTTCGAAGAGACAGCGCCAACTCCTGCGAGGACTTCAGATGACGCAACATCTGGATCAACATGCACATTCCCAAATTTCTATATATCCTAATTATTGTTAATATGCATTAATAGCTCATTGCTTCTACCTTCAATTAAACTGCTAACAGTGATTGTAAATTAAATTGCCTAAATTATTACATTATTTGCTAACTGCATTCTCTAAATTGTAATGTTGACATGCATTCTCTCTGTAAAGCTGCTTTGAAACGATATGCATCGTGAAAAGAGCTATACAAATAAATGTGAATTGAATTGAATAAGTTGTCACAGAATATGAATATGTGAATAACTCAATTTTGGCAAAAAATGTCAGAACCTTTTAATTCCAAGTGTTCACTTCCAACATACTTTGAGTTCATTATAAGCAGCAATACAGTAATTTTTAAACAAAAGTTGGGTTAAATAAAACTACCCAGCAGGTTGAGCAAACATTTAACCCATTCAACCCAGCACTTTTTAAAAGTGTACACTGGCGCACACTGGTTCAGTCATTAATGGTGACATTTGCCCACACTGGAAAGCAAGCATCCTTGTTTTCACTTGGTGGCAAACATGCCTAGATCATTTTAACTAGATTGTCACTGTATCTTTAAATTTAAATGGCAACAATGCACAAAAGCCTCCTAAGCAATTAAACAATTATCAAATATTACCAAACAACATTTAAGCTTTTCCACCCAGCGCTACTGCACAGCATAAAAACATGCTATAGATCATTCGATATCATTCTTCCCAGAAGCAGATAAAAAGCCATAACGTTAAATTCATGCGGTAAAAAGTGAGGGAAGAAAAGATAGAAACTTCCCCCTACCCCACCTGCTTCTATCACTTTGTCCCCTAGAGGAAGGGAACATTATGCAGGAGGACAATGCGCCGAAGCAGCCCGGGCCTGTTGCAACAGGTTGGCACTGCAACAAAAAGCGTCTGTCTGTGCGACACGCTCTCTGTGAGAGAGCGATACACTTCTGCAAACCAAACACACATGCACACAACATCATATTCTTGCTAATTAGTTCATACACAACGGATGTTTCTTATCCGATGCAATGCACTTGCTTGTGCTTTCAGCAACTCCACACTTCAAACCTTCAACCTTTGAGCTACAAACCCAGAGTTCTTCTGCATGGGCTTGATTCACAGTGTACATTCTGCATGTAGATACTAGTTACCGGCGGCGTGAATAACACCTCAGAACATGCGGCTTGTTAGAGACAGACTTACACTGAAGAGAGCTCAGAATATCAGAGACTGAAACCGTACGAAACCACCTAGCAACGGCTCAGAACACCTTAGCAACCACAAAGCAACACCCACAACACAGCGGCGCATTTTGCACAGGCAAGCACCGCTCACACTTTAGTCAGAAAACGCAAAAATCTAGTTGCAACTTGCTATGAACAGAGTAGTAAAATAAGCTCGGCCAATAAAACTACAGAAACACTTTTCTCCATCCATGAAGTCCTGCAAATTCACTGCAAGCTTCAAATACAACATGAAATTTCTCTAACAAACACAGACATTCCCACTAACAAGAAATCTATTTTTATGGTGCAATAACTCTTTCCTACAGGGGAAAAGGCTTTCAAGATACATTTACAGTTAGCGCATCCCCTCTGGCTTGATCTGGATCGCTCTCGCAGAGAGACGCAGCGCTCGCAACCTTCAAAGCCTGAACATCTGGCGGTATGGCCTCGGAGAACAGAGCTAACAGTTTACAAGACCACAAATCTATCACCTCCAATAAGACCCAGGCGGGGTTCTTGGCACCCGCAGAAACGCATTCGATGACTTCCCCAGGTGAGCCATTCTCCGGGTCTCGGAAGCTGTACACTTCTGTGCCATCATCAAACTCTATAGATGTCACTGATCATAAAAGGTGATACTATACACTCTTATGAATAAAGGTTCTTTATTGGCATTGATGGTTCCGTGAAGAACCTTCAACATTTCCATCGCACAAAACGTTCTTAAAGGCACAATATGTCAATTTTCGCCACTAGAGGTCGCTTCTTCAAAACAAAGGCGTAGCTTGATGACGCCTTGAATCACAGGAGGTGTGGTCTTCACATCTACAGCCGGTGGAAAAGAATTAGACGATCCATATTAATGGATGAGTTAATGTATTAAATATTTATTAACATTACTGTAATATGAAGCGAGGTTTTAGAGCCCAATGAGGCCGCTGGAGCGATTGCAAATGAGAGACGAGCACGACACACGTCTCGAGAGCAGAGGGACTTTTATTATGCCGCAGTCGCTGCTTCCCGTCAAGCGTATGTGGGGTAAAGCAGCACTGTTTATCATATTTGATACATTTGTGTGTTTAAAGTTGTTATAATGCTACTCTGCGTTTGCTCGGCGGCTGCTGTGAGACACTTGTTGCACACTGCAGTAAGATAGATCAATATTAGTCATGGTAAAACATGGTACTCACGGTAAATCAAGAAAACGAGATTTAAACAATAAGACTTATTGTGTTGAGCTCTATAACATGATTAGTATTCTGTCGATGAATGTATGAACAGTCGCTCACCTGTCTAATAAAACACATAATATATTAAAGCGCCTTTGGCGTTTCTATGGTTTCTCTTCAAAATAAAACCGGAAATCGAGGGTATGATGTAGGGATGCACCGATATGAAAATTTTGGCCGATAACCGATAATTGTTTATATTTGAAAGCCGATAACCGATATATTGGATGATACATCTAAACCCACTAATTTTTGAGAGCCTGATTACAAAGACAAAAGTTTCAGCTGAAGAAAATAATCCATTATTTATCGGCTTTAAAATTTTCTTATTGGGCCGATAAGAATAAAATTAAAATTATCATATGTTGGCCGATACCGATATGGTGGATCCCTAGTTCCCTCGTGCTTCCCTAACATGATGTCATTGATAGGTGACGCACGGACATGGCCCGTGTCCTGGTTAAAATTGCTTATTTCTCTGAATTTAAACATTCTTGGAAACATTTGGGATAACGTAAGTACACAAGTCAACAAAATATATAAAATTGTTCTAGTGGTTTTTGGATATTTTAATCCAAAAATCTTACATTTTGTGCCTTTAAGTTCTTTAAAAAGTTCTTGAAAGTAAGAAAAAAATTGGTTCTTTTAAGAATTTTGATTGGAAGATTCTTTGGGGAACCAAAAATGTGAAAATGTATTTCTTGGAACCTTTATTATTAAGAGTGTATGACACAATATCTACAGTGGCCCCAAAAAAAAAAAAATCCAAAATAAACAAACGTAATAAAGAGCACTCTAAAACAATGCTGGGTTAAAAACAACCCAAGCCCCAGCGACTGGATTGTTTTAACCCAGCAGTTGGGTTAAATGTTTAATAAGTTTAATGAATAATAATTAAACAATAAACATTTATTACATTGCTTATCAATAGATGTTCATCTTTTGATTATCATTGCTTCCTCTAGTAATTATGTGTCTGATTTTTAATTTCCAACATATTTTGAGTTCATTTTAAACCAGCCATTTAGTCATTTTTAAATAAAACTGCCCATCATGTTGGGCAAACATTTAACCCAACCGCTGGGTTTGTCCATATTTAATCCAACTTGGGTTGTTTTTAACCCAGCATTTTTAGAGTGCATGTTTGGGTCAAATATGGACCGTTGGTTTTATTTTGTAAATTAAATTTTTAAACCCAACAGTTGGGTTTGTCCATATTTGACCCAAACATGGTTTGAAACAACCCAGCATTTTTTAGAGTGAAGAGTGTGCCTGTGCCGTTTCATGACACTTTCTTCATCTTTAATCTAATATCTAATGCAGTGACATTCAGACACTTTTGCCCGAGCGTTCAAATACTGTTTAGGGCCACTGTCTGCCAGACCGAAGATGCATGAGATGCTCAACAATGTTCCCTCACAGATCTTGTGTCATCTACATTACATTTATGCATTTCGCAGATGCTTTTACTCAATTATATTCAGAACATGCAATGGCAGGATTATCAGGCAACTCGACCAGTGCCTTCTTCACCTCTCCACCAACATATGAAGCTTGGGACTCTTTGAAAACATCTCCCGGCCGG
This sequence comes from Culter alburnus, assembly GCA_028476615.1. NCBI lineage: Eukaryota > Metazoa > Chordata > Actinopteri > Cypriniformes > Xenocyprididae > Culter > Culter alburnus. The sequence goes on from JAOTNS010003645.1 coordinate 552,094, forward strand.
GTCTTACCTGCATGAGTTTCCCTTTAGCACTGCCCGCGCTGCCCCAGGAGAACACCCCTTCCAGGGTGATGGTCCTGCTGGTGGGCTCCTGCTTCAGCAGCGTCACCTTGATCGTGGCTCGTTCGGACTCCACAGCAGCGGCTAGTTCCAGGCCCGTGTGGCCCAACGCCACCTGCAAGGCAGCCATGAGCAGCCACGGCCAGAGCCCGGCCAATCGCCGCACAGGAACCCTCATTGTCCTGGCTGCAGCGGCGGGCTCCGGCCATACATTACGCACTGTCCGCAAAGCTATCCGTCCAGAACAAAAACACTAGAATCCTCAGGGGTCACCGAAACTGTCCAATAAAATCCAGTGGATTGCTGTGATTTGAAACTTAAGAATATTATTACCAAATTGACCTGTTTGTAAATCTAATCAAATGTTAAATGTTAGCACTGGCCTGTATCGCTGACAGAACATGATTGACAGGTGATGAAATGTGACAGAGAGCCAGTGATTGACAGCGGACCGACTCGTGGCCTGAGCATTGATTTAAATGGACAAGAGTTTGATAAGATCTCCTAAAGAGCAATAATTTTACAGATCGTTTCCCGCGCGTAGTGATTGATAACCTGACGTCATAATGACTGCGTTACTGCGCGATACGCCGCGTCCACTTCAAAGGATTCCAAACATTCCAGAATGTAACAGGTTGTAGCAGAGTCGCCGTCTCCATCAATGCAACAATGTATCAGTTATTCCGCTCATTAAGTATTCAGAACAGTTTATAATCCCACTCTGAAATGTTTCCCGTGAGGACCAACATAAAAAAATGCGACGGGAAAAATATGATCAGCTTTGCAGGAGCGATCGAAAACACTGGCAGGAGAGAGCTCTTTCTGAACACTCATTTCCATGTTCCCCAAATGAATTAAGATCAATGTTGCTGTTACTTCACAAACCTGTTCGACTCAGATTAAATCTCCACAGATCCAAGGCGAGAAATCCAGTCACTTCATGTGTAGAATCCGCACGCGCTGTCCCGAAATCAAGCCTCTGTGTTGTTGATCCGAACAGCAGGAACGCTGGAAAAGTTTAAAGTTGAGAGTGAGAGCGAGCGTGTGTGTGTGTGTGTGAGAGAGAGAGAGTGTGTACCTGCTGACTGTCAGTGAGGGTGGAGCAGAACTGATCCGACCCATTAAACACATGCATACACACACACACACACACACACACACACACACACACACACTGCGCCCTCTAGCTCACATCACTGGAGAAACATCACAATTACAGTCCTTCGCTGCATATCAAACACAAAACTGATAGAGCATTTTTTGTCACGTGAGTGTAGGCTACTAAACATAACGCTAACAGTTGTATGCTTGATAATTAGCTCGTGTAATGTAAAGGGTTTATGATCGAATAATTATTATCCCTCAATTGCATGACAGCTGTGTTCATCAAATCATTTGTTGAAAAATTGTTTGATCATAAAACAATTTAAAAGGGTCATGAACTGCGTTGTTTTATTGTTTTATAATGTTTCCTGGCGTGCACTTATAATGTTAGTATGCTTTTTACATCAAAAATTTTGAAATAAAAGTCATTTTTCCTACCCTGATTTCAGCCCTCTGATTTGAACGCTTGTAAAGGGAGCGTTCTTTGATCGCTTTCTCTATATATAATTTAATCACCCTTTAAATGACAGATTATTTTCATCCTCCTAAGAGAAACAATGTGAAGTTGAAGTCACTGGTTTGATTTACTGACACACAGACAAAGATCATGTGACTGTACATGAATCATTAATATCAGATCAGGCATTAGAATGAACACACTTACTGACATGTTGTTGCATTACTGTCGAGTCCATATCGTAAAAGTCGAAATGCGATTGATTTACCAAAGAATCCACAGTGAAATGTACCAAATACAAATAAATAAAGCTCAACTGAGACATTCACATTGTTGAAAATAAATATCCATATTCCTGCATTAGGATCCTTTGAAAGGTAATGTTATTTTAGTCCTGTACCGCTCTTTTCTCCTCTTTCTTCTGCGGAGGCGGGGTTTCACCTATCTAGGTACATTCGGGACGAGTCGTTCGCTGGGTCTGGTGTCAATAAAAGCTTTTATTGGACTAACAAAATTAGTTTTCAGTTCCGAAACTTACAGGATATTCTTTTAGTATGATGACCTCCTATATATCAAAAGCTCAAAGTTGATTTCTCAATTTATGACTCCTTTAATTATACTAAAATAGCACTAGACTGCTTCAACTGCATAATCTGATAGTACTGTCTCTTAAATTTTGCAACATTGACACTGTTATTGAACTGAATCAACACTGAACTGAATTGAGCATTACAGCAGAATTCGTCTCAAATTTGATGAAGTTTGCATCATTAATTATTAATAATTTTTTCCTGTTTATTACTGTGAAGCTTGAAACAATCTGTTGTATATAGAGCTTTTCTTAAGTGTCATGACTCGGGCAGGTTTATAATAAAAATAATTATGTCGTAAAAATAACACAAAACACACAGCAATGACACACGTTCAGCCTTTATCAGGGATTCACTCGCTTTGCATTTATTCAAATTTAGCTGAAAACAAATCAGTTCATTTCAATGCTATTACAATCTGACTTTCACTCTTGTGCTAATGTTAAATATATCAATTATATATTGATGCTTATAAATACTGAAATATATAAGTTAATTACAAATAAAATATCACGTTCACTGTAGATATTCAAAGCATGTGTATTTAGCATAAAAATACCATTAAAATTAAAGTCAAAATTCTGAGAAAATTAAAACAAAAAAACTAAAACTACTTAAAATCATACAAAACTTTCTTAAATAAGTTTAAAATGTTGTAAATAAGAGTTTTGTTTTTTGGATATGATGTCATGTGCATATGCTGATGAATCCTGCCTGTCATCTGTGGATCATAACAACCATAAAGTCAAAATGATTCTGTAAAAACATAATGTAGATGTGTGATATTTATATAATCTGAATGTGTCCTACCTAAAGAAGCTGCAGGGAGTGTTTTTCACGAGTCTTGCTCTGCTGTCAGTTTCTGATCTGTAGCCTGATTTACAGAGGACTTCATTATAGCATCAGTCTAGCTTCAATGGTATTCAACACTAAAAAACAAAAAATATTCAGTTTTTCTACTGTTAGCCCTGGGCAACCTGTAGTGAACAGACACTTAAAGACCAACAAAGATAACACCAGCATCTTTTAACCTTTTCTGAGGACTCCAGAGATGTTGAATCATGTTCTTTGAGCTGGTCGGGTCCTTGATTCTCCACCTCGTGTCCCTCTGACTCGAGTTTGATGTACTGAGTGCTCACACCGCTGGCGGACCGACGCGCGTCTCTCTGAGGACTGGATGCCGCAGTATCGGACCTGGAGCTCTGAGGACTGTCAGCTTCAGCAGGTAGCGTGGAGACAGGAGAGCCGGAGGAGTGCTGGGGCTTCACAGGGGTTCCCACTCGGACTATGTGGACATTCGGCAACCCCTGGAACTCGTCCACCATCTGGAACACTCTGTCAAGGTTCACGTCTGCCCTTTGAGCCTCAGGTGTGCCGTGTGCTGGCCAGTTTGCGGACTGGATGCTGTTGTGATGGTGGTTCACTGAATAATTCTGCTAGAGTAAAGAGAATGAACATCTTTAAAAAGTTGTAGAGTGAATCAGTACCTGCAAATCATCATATCTGAATGATTTCTGAAGGATCATGTGACACTGAAGACTGGAGTAATGATGCTGAAAATTCAGCTTTGATCACAGGAATAAATTACATTTTACTATATATTCACATGGAAAACATTTGTTTTAATTTCTAATAATATTTCAGAATATTACTGTTTTTACTGTATTCAAATAAATACAGCCTTGGCGAGCAGAAGAGACTTCATTTAAGATATTAAAAATTGTAATGTTTCCAAACTTTTGATAAAAACAAATTAAAAAGTAAAATAAAGTAAAATTGTTTAGTTTTTTGAATAAACAATTAAATAAAAAAAAATTAACTTGCATTTATGTATTTTTTAATGTATCTTTTTTGTTATGTTATTGTGTATATATATATATATTATACACAAAAAAAAAACAAAAAAAAAAAAAAATATATATATAATATATATATATAATATATATATATATATATATTAAAAATATTCAAAAGTAATTCAAAAAGTAATTTTTAATATAAAAAGTAAAACAATGCTTTGTTTTTTACAGTTTTGTGAGATTGACTCAGTATTTGTTCACTGGGACAGCTATTTATGAATATGAATGATCAGAAATATGTGCAATAATGTTTAACATATCAAATTTGTAGTGGGTCTCACCGGGTAATAAGCATAATGTGCGTATGACAGAGATGTTTGATCGCCACTTGTTCGATCTGCTTCCATTAATCCAGCAGTGCAACACTGACAAACTACTGAAAGCGAGACACACACACACACACACACACACACACACACACACCAGTACAGTACATCACAGTAAGTATCAGTTTCATCTCAGATGTTTCTCCTAAAATTCTAAGGAGGAATGCAAGAAAACAAATTGGATGAGAAATATTGGAGTTCATATTGAGATTGATCTGACGTTTGACTGCAGACGTTGGCATCTCTGCAAATCTGAGCACATTTGAGACATTGTTGAGATCTCGTCTGAAACCCTAAAGGAGACATGTGAGATTACTGGGGTTTTCTCAGAAGACAATGTTAAAAGCAGAAGCCTCTGTTTGCTCTCACTGCTGTCTAGAGGAAATCATTTGTTTGGTTTCCTGTGGAAAATACACTGATATAACATGAATTGATTAAAAATGTTGCAAATATAGTAAATCTATCTAAAGCATTGTAAGTGTATTTATTTGAATGTAACATAAAGTACCTGGCGGGTAAAATCCAGGAGGATAGGACAAGTGATGAGGGACATATTTAGCTTCCTGTGGGAACAGGGCAGCGGGACTGGACTGAACTCTGTGAGGAGCGCTGTATGGATACGGCCGGATGACCGACACCGGGATGCCTTTGTTGGAGTAGAAAGGGGACACATCGCTGCAAGGAAAGATCCAGGAATGGGGAGGGATCAGGCTTCGGTCAAACCCCTTCGGCTGATGATGGGATATGTGCTGATATTGGTGTGCAGAACCTAAGAAGAGAGTATGAAGAACCTTTTTGAGTAGTTTATAGAACATTCAAGATTTAAAGAATTGAATTTTATCTGACCTCCCATCCAGAGGCATCATATGCATTTAGTTTTTTGAGAGGCTGTTCACTGCAGAGACAGTGGACATCAAGATCCGCCTCACTGGAGATAATGGGTAGAGCTAGACAGGTAGCACAGAGGTGGAGCTGGACTAGATCAAGTTCCGCCTATTAGGTGCACAGAGGCGGAGCTAGATCAAGCTAGCTAGCAACCCATTATGTCCAGAGTGGCTCTGCAGTGAGTTTTTTAAGCGGCACCATGTGACAGTTCTGTCTTTTCTTCATAAGACTGTGAGTTAAGAGAGTCTAGTGGTGTCATTTTTAATTATGCATGGGAGCCAGGTTCAAATCCTGATATAATATACAATTTTATAATAAAGCAAGCAATGTTTTGTTTCATGGGATAAACCCAACTATTATTAATAATACAACATTACTGAAGTTTTCACTGTAACAATTACTGCAGTGTCTTCAGTATTATGAATTGAAGCATTTTTACTAAAGACTGACATTTAAATAGATATATATAATACATATCACATTACATCTCATGACGTGCATTTATCGCATGACAAATTCATATTTTATAAAAAAAAATCTTTAAAAGTACACAATAAGAATCACTTTTATATTGTTAGTAATATTTCAGCATGAACATTGACTGAAGCAACGTACGTTTACTTGATTATCCATACATAATTTGTTTTTTTAGTAAAACCATGTTCAAATGTGAGTCTCAAATATAAACATCAGGCTTTATTTGTTCATCTGTCAATCATGATTGTATTTCATTATTTGTTTTAAAACTACAGAGCTTTGATCTTAAATCTAAATATCTTACTAAGACATTTATTTATTTATGATATTTATATGATTTTATGTAAGTATCTGCTGTATTGTTATAAAGATCTCATTGATTTACATTACAAGCATCTGAATTTCATCTTCCTTTTTGTCCATATAAATATCAGCATCTGCACCAAACTGCTTATTTTTGCTCAGTTTGAGCCTCTGAATAAAACTAAGGTGTGTTTTCCTCCATATTCTGACTTTATCACACTATATGAGCCTGATGATCAAATATGATACAAAACATAAAACATATATGCAAACACAACATATGAATAAAAGATCTTTTTTTCAAAAATGTTTCCCCCCATTTGTTTCTTATGCTCTAAACAATGAAATGACATGAAAAAATACTAAATTCACAAAACTTGGTCTCAGGAGGATATATCAGACTTTAGTTCACCCAAAAAATAAAGGATTAGTTCACTTCAGAATTAAAATTTCCTGATAATTTACTCACCCCCATGTCATCCAAGATGTCCATGTCTTTCTTTCTTCAGTCAAAAAGAAATGAAGGTTTTTGAGGAAATCATTCCAGGATTTTTCTCCTTATAGTGGACTTCACTGGGGTTCAACGGGTTGAAGGTCCAAATGTCAGTTTCAGTGCGGCTTCAAAGAGCTCTACATGATCCCAGATGAGGAAAAAGAGTCTTATCTAGAGAAACCATCGGCCATTTTCTAAAAAACATTAAAAATGACATACGTTTTAACCATAAATGCTCATCTTGAACTAGCTCTCTTCTTCTTCTTCTCTATTTGAATTCCAGCAGTGTAGACGCTGCTAAGTGTATTACTGCCCTCCACAGGTCAAAGTTTGAACAAATTGTTATATACTTGCACTAACATATTGTATATGACAATTTAGTTCAAACTTTGACCTGTGGAGGGCAGTAATACACTTAGCAGCGTCTACACTGCTGGAATTCTAATAGAGAAGAAGAAGAGAGCTAGTTCAAGATGAGCATTTATGGTTAAAACGTATAAAATTTTTAAAAAATTTTAGAAAATGAGCGATGGTTTCTCTAGATAAGACTCTTATTCCTCGTCTGGGATCATGTAGAGCTCTTTGAAGCCGCACTGAAACTGTAATTTTGACCTTCAACCGTTTGGGCTCCAGTGAAGTCCACTATATGGAGAAAAATCCTGGAATGTTTTCATCAAAAACCTTCATTTCTTTTTGACTGAAGAAAGACAGACATGAACATCTTGGATAACATGGGGGTGAGTAAATTATCAGGAAATTTTAATTTGAAAGTGAACTAATCCTTTAACAAGATGACCCTTTGAATTCATTTTAGGAGCGACGACTGAATGTAGGCTATTTTTAGTAAAATGCCTGTATATAAGATTAGTATTGACAAAGTTCAGAGGCTGTCATATATGTGAATCAGCTTACTTTGTTGTGTATTTTCAATATGAAAAATAACTTTTATATTGATGGATTAATTGCATTTTGAAAAAAAAACATGTCATGGATTTATTGCATTTTGGGGAAAAAATAATACATTTTTATAATAAACCTTTTAAAATCAAAATGTAGATTTGAATTTTTAATGTTTTTATAACCAAAAGATGCTATGTGAAAGTTTGAAACAGAAAATAGTGGTTTTCATCTTGCTGCTTTCTTGGTAAAGAAAACACATTTTTACTCAAATTAATCAAAATAGATTTATAGCTTTTTGGAACCAAACTCTTCATATATACTTTTTAACCACAAATGCTCGTCTTGCACTGCTCTGTGATGCGCCACGCATTACGTAATCATGTTGGAAAGGTCACGAGTGACGTACCGATCCAGTGTCTACAAAGCGAACTAGCAAAGACTAAGTCAAACGGCCTTTAGAAAAAAAATTAAACAACAATGTCGGACGATTTTGATGTTTTTGGAGGAGAAAATGAGATTTTCACTCTACCGCGATACTTCTGCGTGACCTTTCCAACATGATTGCGTAATGCGTGGCGCATAATAATTTACATTTTATTTTAGAAAATGGCCTATGATTTCTCTAGATAAGACTCTTATTCCTCGTCTGGGATCATGTAGAGCTCTTTTGAAGCTGCACTGAAACTGACATTTGGACCTTCAACCAGTGAAGTCTACTATACAGACTGACAGAATTTTCATTTTTGGGTGAACTGTCCCTTTAAGAACTCAACTTCTATGTCAAATCATGTCTCTTCCCACCATATTTACTTTAGAAATGGTATGAAAGTTGAACTGGCCTGTAGTTTTCTCCTCTGTAGTGTTGTGTCGCCGCTGCTGATGGCTTCGGCTCGGGGGACGACAGGTCACCTCCTCTCCGGCCTGCATCTTGGCCTTGTTACTGATGGTCAGCCTCTTCAGATGGACCAGAAGTTCTGGCTGACCCTGTTTGAAGTAGGGGTTGTGGAACTGGTGCAGGTTGCGGTGTCTGTCTTTGGAGGGCCCGTCGAAAAGCTTCCGGAAGCCGTACAGGTTGAGCTGCCGGATGAAGCTGGTGAAGTGGGTGGTCTTGAAGAGTTTAGCGTCTTGTTTGACCGGTGACAACAGTTCGTCCTCGAACCGCTGCTGGTCCACTATCAAGCTGTCTCCAGATGGGCTCCAGAAGACCGAGTTGTTTTCGGGATCGTTTGTCAAACACCATAACTTCGCTGGAAAGTTATTGTAGTTTATGTGGACTGTGAGAAGAGACTTATCAAACTCCATATCCATGTTCAGATCAAATATCTCTCACTTCATGACCTGCAGATGATGGAAACTACATAAACATCACTAAAACGTCAATATATAAACAGTAGGTAATGCTATATAACAACTTTAACACATCAATAGATGGATCTTAGACTGAATAGAAATATTAGTAACACTTTTTAAAGCAATACTACAATATTACTAATACATATTTAAAATCAAATGCTGTATCGGTTAATATTGTTTAATGGGCCAGAGTTAACATGAACTAACAATATTTTCATTATTGTTAACAAAGATTAATATGTATTGCTCATTGTTAACTGACGAGACCTTACTGTAAATAAGTGAAATATTCAATAGATATAAAAGTTATCATAATAATAGCACTTACACAACACATGTAGACCTATATCATCAAAATCTATGAAACTTTGTTCATTAAAACTGATTAATTAATGTCTTTACGTGTGTTTATATTTACCGTCTCCTCTCAGAACCGTTAGTGGAACCGTTATGCGCGTTCACATAGAACACATTTAAACCGCATCAGAATGAGGCTCACGTGACCTCAATAACGTCAGTTCTCTAGTGGTTATTGTGGTCAGTGTAGTTTAAATGGTTTTTAAACAAATTTTGTTTATGGAATACTTAAAAAAATATTATAAAATTAATAGGCTTTTCATTCTTCCATTTCCATTCCATGCATTATTTCCATTCTGAAACTCTTATTTTGAATTCTGATTGGAACGTAGCATCTGCAGATCTAAATGCAACTTCGCGACAGAATTACAATAAAAATATGCAACATAACATGTACATAAGAATAGTAGTCTACGCTAATTATATGAGTAAAAAATAAATAAACAAACAAATAATTAATTAACGACACGATCGAGCGGCGCATATGTATGACGTCATTAAGCGGCGCCGAACGTGCGGTTGTGGCTAGCGAACGCTAATAACAACAACTCGCTGAAGCAGTCGTTGTTCTGAGGCATTTATTTCGTTTAATTTCAAGTATATTGCATTAAAGCGACAGGAATGTCTCTGGAGACTGTCCCGAAAGATCTGCGCCATTTGAGAGCGTGTCTGCTGTGCTCTCTTGTCAAGGTAAAATGAGACATTATTTATATATATTATTTAGATAGCAGAATCGTATAGAACAAGGTGATTCACAAAACTGATTAACAAAACGGGTTTGCCATGTTCAAATCATGAGCATGGTACGGTTTTGTTTATATAAACATCATTCTGCTTCTTACAGACATAAAATGTACATTATGCTGTTAGATACAGTCAAAGATAACTCTTGTGTAAGGGAATGCTAAGGGAAATATGTGTGATTAACATGATCTCATCTCTCTTCTGTGTTTTCAGACTATTGATCAGTTCGAGTATGATGGATGTGACAACTGTGAATCATACCTGCAGATGAAGGGCAATCGAGAGATGGTTTATGAATGCACAAGCTCTTCTTTTGATGGGTACAGTAGTTTATTGTCCCTCATGTCGGTCTAAACCTGTGTGGCTCACTTGCTTTCATCCAAGGACCATAAATAGAGATGTTTGAGCGGTCCATGCAATAAAAATAAGTGGCGATTCACACTTTAAAAGCACCATGAAATGATTGATACAGCTCAGTTCACCCCAAAATGACATTTCTTTTATTAATTATGTTGTTCCACATCTGTAAAACCTTCATTCATCTTTGGAACAAATTTTATTTATTTATCCTCCATAAGCACCACATTCAAAGTCCAGAAAGATGGTAACAACATTGTCATGTGACTGCACTGGTTCAACCTTAATGTTATAAAGAGACAAGAATACTTTTTGTTCGCAAAAAAAACAAAACAAAAATAACGACTTTATACGCTGTTTTTGTTGTATAGACAGTGCAGAACTCATTATTGGCCGGTGTGGTGAGAAATCGAGTCCCCCCAGGAATCGTGTCTCCTTTAGGACCCCAAGTGATCCCATTGGTTCAACAGACTAGTATTTTTAGCATCTGATTATAATTACTGCAAAATCACGTTATGATTTATATCATTTAAAATGCATTATAATGACTATTAATAGCTTTTAAATTACATGGTTCATATACTAAGTTGTAAGTTGTGAAATGAAGCATTTCTTGTTCTTACTGTTTTTTTTTAGCTTATCTATATAGGGTATGCACGTGACGTCACAGTTGACTGTTATGACTGCAGTTACGCCCACTGAGTGGCAGCATTAGTTTTCTGCCGTGAAAAACACAAAACACATCCAAAGCGGGAAAGAGCTTTGCGATTGACTGTACAAATAGCTTTGACACAAAATCTGAGGTATATATTTACAGACTGCTGAAAGCTACAGAAAAAAAGAAGCAAATGGATCACTGCAATTCACAGAAACAGCTGGACTCCAGCAGAGAAACATGTTTTGCAGTTATCATTTTGTCAAATTGTTGGATTTTGAGGTAAAATCATACCGTATATATTGTATTGTTATATATTGTGTTGACAAATCATCAATTAAATATTTTCCATCTTATATTCTGCACAATTGGGTGTTTTTAAATAAACACTGACAAAAACTATACAAGTTTTAGGGCTGGACAATACATGTTATATATGTTGTCATAAGTGATCATTCTGATTTAGACCCAACTATATTGTATTTATATAAAGCATTCTCAGGCAGATTTGCTTTATGTGTCTCCCTTTCGTCGAAATCAGGCACATATAAATGTCAGGAAACACAATTCCCGGGTGCATGTCAAAGAAACCTAATCCATGGATATTGACAAGTTATAAGGAACACTTGCTAGTAAAGTGGGGTAAAATCTGGGATTTTTGTCAGGGTTCCCCTGGTAAAATTGGCATTCCGGGGGCTAAATATCACGTTATTGGGGTTGCTTCAGCTCGCTGACATGAAAAACAACTTGTTAGAGTAGCCCAATTCCAATGCTGCCTACAGGGTCCTAAACGAGACCCGATTCCTGGGGGGGACTCGATTTCTCATGACACCGACTCCTGTGTCATGCTGCTCACGTGAACATCGTCGACCAATACTGAGCCGGTGTTCTGACGTAAACACGGAAACGCTGCACTGTGTCAACTGCTTAGGAGAATGACTGAATAAAGTTATTTTTTTGTTTTTGTGCATAAAAAGTATTCTTGTCACTTTGTAACATTGAGGTTGAACCACTACCTTTCTGGACCTTGAATGTTGAAATTATGTTGCTTTCTATGGAGGATAGATAAAAAAAAACCTCTGATTTCATCAAAAATATCTTAATTTGTGTTCTGAAGATGAACAAAGGTCTTACGGGTGTGGGAACGAATTTTCATTTTTGGGTGAACTAACCCTTTTAAGAACGCTGGTTTGGAAAGTTACGAGTGTGTTAAAGATGAACTCTTCTTTGAAAGTACACTGACACACATATTGGATTTCATTTGAGCACTAATGTGTGATGTCTTCTTCATTATAGTGTCATTGCTATGATGAGCCCAGAAGACAGCTGGGTGGCAAAATGGCAAAGAATCGGTGAGTATTTTAGTGCTCTTTACCTGTGTTTACCTCACTCACACCTGTCTTTCATGTCATTACACACACTACAGATGATTTCACAGTAATAAACAGGAAAATAACAGTGTTAATGTTGCAAAATTCTTCAATTATGAAACGCATACAACAGTAAAAAAAAACAACAGTATCATTATTCAGCTCAATTACAGTGTTGATGTTGCAAAGTTAATCAAACTCTATACAGGATAATAGTTATTATAGTCATTATTCAGTTCAAATCAGTTAAGTGTTGATTCAATAATAATATACATCAATTATGAGTTCAGTTCAGCTATAAGCAGCAGTACAGAAGACAAACAGTGTTGTTATTCTGCCCGAATAAATGTTGATTCACTTCAGTTCAATAATGTCTTTCTCAGGTAACTTCAAGCCAGGTGTCTACGCGGTCACAGTAACGGGTCGGTTACCTCCAGGTTAGTGTCAGACTCTCTCATGACTGCAATGAAGAACGTGTGCATTTTCAATCAAAACGTTAAGTAAAGAATATCTCTCCTGAAATCTGTTTCTCATCACTCACATGCGGTTGATTTGGTCCCGTCTCAGGTGTGGTGCGAGAGCTGAAGAGCAGAGGCGTCATCTACAGGTCCAGAGACACGGCTGTTAAAACATGAACACTGTTTATGAGGACTGCTGCTCTGCTATTGTCTGTTATGTCATTTATTATCTTATGATTTTCTTTTCTACTTTCATTACACGAGTATTTGGAGTGCATTGATGATGGATAAATGATTTATTCCATGTAAAGGATTTAAACATTAAAGTTTTATAAACGGCATCGTTTCCCACTCATTTGTCATTTTCAAAGAGACCATGAGAGGGCGCTGTCACTCCTCAAACTCATGGTGACAGAAATGAAGCCATCACCTTCAGAATATAGGATGCATATGAAATCACATGCTACTGTATATGGTGGGGGAAACCGTATATGACAAAATAAGTATGTAGTATAAACAAACAGTACCGGATGACCTACTATTTCCGCTGAGATTCTCACTAAAAATGCTGGGTTAAATATGGACAAACCCAGTGGTTGGGTTAAATGTTTGCCTAACCTGCTGGATAGTTTGATTTAACTCAACTATTGTTTAAAAATGACTGTATGCCTGGCTTAAAATGAACACAAAATAGGTTGGAAATTAAAAATCAGACACATAATTACTAAAGGCAACAATAATAATCAAAAGGTAAACATTTATTAATAAGCAATTTAATAAATGTTCATTTTCAACATATTTTGGCTTCATTTTAAGCAATACAGTCATTTTTAAACAATAGTTGAGTTAAATAAAACTACCCAGCAGGTTGAGCAAACATTTAACCCATTCGCTGTCTATATTTAACCCAGCATTTTTTTTAGAGTGTGCATTCGACAGATACTTTACTATCCTATAAGGCCACAAAAGACAACATGGCGAATGTAGCACGTCCAAGATGACATTCATACTATATAGAACATACTTTTTAGTGGTCATGATGTAATTGTTCAAAATATATACTCACTTGTGGAATTAAGAGCTCCGATTTGTTAATTATATGGTTGGTGATCGGACCCACACTAAACTTCTGCATGTAACTCATCTAAGCCCATTTATGCATTTGCCATGATTGCCTAAACCTTGTTTGGACTTGGAGGAACCCAAGCGCAATATTTGGGGGTTGCTTAAACAACACCATTTTCAAATAAAAACAGAAAACTTTTTATGCGTTACTACTATATTATACTCAGGCCAGTAAGAAGCTGATTTAAGCCCAAAGTATAGTTCACTTTTACGCGTACGCGAGGGTCAGCGTACAGTGCACGTGACGCGAATTTCGTCATCAGAAGAGTACTCGCGTATTGTACGCGCTCCGGCGGATTTTTGATACTTGTACGCGCAGGTCGCACATGCGCATATATTTGTTTTCGCAGTAATTCGTTTATCCACAAGGTGGCAACCGTGCCCTAGGGGCGCCAATTCTCATGGTAGTCAAAGAAAAACTGCATAAACAGAACAGAGCAAAACGCATGCAAGCTACAGCGACAATGGAGGCCTACATAGACGAGAGATTGTGCGAAGAGGTTAGAAAGTACCCTCATTTGTACAACTCTAGCATGAAAGAATACAAAGATGTTTACATGGATTGTAACTCGAGACGAGAGATTGCTCAAAACCGCGCATGCGTCGAATGCCTGTGTGTATGCACCAGTCAATGTAGACTTTGCAAGGCCGTGCGTTCAACTGTGCGCGTAAACCAGCGCATGCGTTAAAAAAAAAAAAAAAAAAAGTATACACAGGGCTTTAGAACACCTTAGAAATCACATGGCAATGAGATTCTTCATTACTGTATATTTTTGATCATTTAAGAGTGAAAACTTTTACCATATAAGCATTGGATGCATCATTTAAAGATTTTTTATTTCTTTATTTTATTATTGCAAGCAGATTCAGGCACGAGTGCCCAGGTTTAAGACAATAAAAGTGTTGTTGGGAAATTGTGTCATGTAATGCACCTGTCAATACTTCACATCATAAACACGGCAAACTTACTGAAGCTCTTTTTCTTTGAAACGTGCTGGAGAGCTCTTGACTTTCCACACATTTCAGAGGGGAACCATCACCTCCCTCACATGAGCGAACAACAGTTACTGAGTGACTCATAAATGAGACTTCAGAGTCATATCAGGCATTTCACTGCAGCGGGACGCACTTGAGCTTTAGAAAAGAAATGTATTGGTTTCTTGTTAGCAGCAGAAGATAATGTGCCATACTTCACAATGTCACACTTCAAAATGTCTGAATGCTCATTAGATTACAAAAGCAATGTTCACGCAAAACAAGTTTGTGGTTTGAAATGATAAAACGATAGAAAAAGTCCTACAGCATTTGAGTGATGCTTTATATCTAATGCAATGATATTTTGAAGCATGACTCGAGTGAACAAACATCACTGTACGGGTAACACGAGCAGACAGGAAGTGGCTTGTGCTTAAACTAAAGAAAGGTTCTATTTGGAACTCTCTTTTTTAAAAGAACGTTACATTGTGACATCAGTTTGATGAAGGACTAAATGTCATTTGGAACAGCTTTTTATGTGATAAACATGATAAATGAGCATCAGTGAGTGTGATTGGGGTGTGAATGAATCATGGTCATTGTAAGAGTGTGATCAGAAACGCGCAGAACACGTTAAAAGGCCTGCGTCACCGCGTTTATCACGATGCTCGATCAAGGTCGTTAGGAACTAAAACGTAAAGCTGATTCAGAAACGGCATTTCTTTTGAGTCATCTTATTAATGTGCCTTATTATTACACAGATCATTTGCATAGATTGACGTTTGAGTCTGTAAGTGCACACGGATGTAAAAAGCAAAGCAGCTTCTCTTATGCATTTGCTCAGTGACAATATGACATCTATGTAGATGATTTAGTTTATATGAGTGAGTCTTATGAAACCTGACCAAAAAAAAAAAGATACATATTCAGTTGAGAAATAAATAGTGTATCAGTATATTGGGTCTGTGCAGCTCTTAAAGTGACAGCAGCATAATAAACCTGCTAAAACAACAAAGAAAAAAATTCCCCTCACTGCTCTTAACTAAATACATTTTGTAACTTTTAATAAAGATAAATATATATTTCATTTCTACAGTGAAGACAGCAGTGTTATTTTACATTTGACTATTCATTTTCTCTACCTGAAAATGTTAACTAGGCCAATTAAAAAAAAAAAAAATGAACCAGATTCAACAGGGCCTGTAGAAAAAAATCCTCATATATAAAAATAGGTAAAATATCATAATATTAATCATAAATGTTTCTTGAGCATCAAATCATCATATTAGAATGATTTCTGAAGGATCATGTGACACTGAAGACTGGAGTAATGATGCTGAAAATTCAGCTTTGATCACAGGAATAAATTACATTTTAACATATATTCATATAGAAAACAGTTATTTTAAATTATAATAATATTTCACATTTTTACTATTTTTACTGTATTTTTAATCAAATAAATGCAGCCTTGGTGAGCAGAAGAGACTTCTTTCAAAAACATTAAAAAATCTTACCAATCTAAAACTTCTGAACGGTAGTGTGTACATGCATATAACAGTTAAAATCTCATGTTCTTGACTGGTTTCATGACATTAAAACAAACCCTAGATGTAAGTGTTGCTTCACCTCAAACCCTGTCACTATCGTACAACTGCGAACTGATCTCATGTCAGTGCGTTATGCTTCATATTCTGAATCTATACAAATGAAGAAAGAGAAAGTTACTTAAATGTAGTAAAGGAAACTCAAGAGTGAAAGTACAACTGACAGAAATAACTGCAGCGCTCTGGAGAAGAATGACAGACTGAAATAATGTAAAAGAAATATTTCATTCAGGTCTTAGGTTTTGTTTTTATAGCACTGAAGGTTCTTTATGGAATTTATGAAGATTCTTCTTCTATTATTTTAAGAGCTTGTTTAGATTCAAACACATTTGGGCGCGAAAGCAGGTGAATTTGCCTTCCCTCCTCAGTTTTAAGTTGTGCTGGTTTTAACCACAGATACATAACAGCAGCTCACTATGTAGGCTGAATGTGTGCACTTCAAAGTGTTTCAGTTTTGCACCCAAGTTTACACCCTAAAACATGGTGCAAAAACACCCACTCACAACCAGTTAACATTCAAAAAGCAGTCAGTCAGCACACAAGCAAAAAAACATCTACATGCAACTCAAATTAACAATATCTTAATATCCAAGTCAGGAAAAAAAAAAAATCATATATGCTGGCTGAAGTGCATATGATTGTTTAAAATGTCTTAATTTAAAAAAGTAACAATCCACCTCAATAGAATGTCATAAAAAAACACTGTTTCCTCAATTCATCTACTTTATTTATGTTTTATTTGGGAATAGAAATTGCACATATATTCTAGTTACAAAGTACTACAACTAAATATTGTAACTGAAACTAGTTCAAGCATGAAAATGCTCATAATACAATCAGACACCTGAAATAAAATGACTTTAAAAAACAAAGCTCTGTGTCAAAGCTTGATTGATAATCAAATGAGAAAGAGTCGAAGCTCAGATCCGCATCAGCTTCCTGTTTGAAGCTCAACCGTCGAGTCTCGTGTGCCTCGTCACACTCAGATTGACCTGATTAACAGCTCACTTTCTAATGCACAAAAATATTTAAACTCATCTCTATACTGAAAATGTGCTGGAGGATTTCCCTCCAAACCTCAAATAATTACAAAGAAGTGGCAAGTAACACATTTAGTTAAATGTGAAAGACTGAACTACCCTTTTTTTTTTTTTTTTTTTTTGAAATTCAAAATAGTGGTTGTTAAAAGTGCCGACAAATTTTAAAAACGTGACCCTTTAGGGATTCGTAAACGCCATTGTTGGCCATTGTGTTCACATGCTCATCAGTTATGTCTGTGATTGGCTACAATGATCAACGCTTCAAAAACATGTTGTAAATAGTCATCAATGACGCTTTTCACCGAGCACACATACACCATTAATAGTCCCGCTCAGGGTTGCCAGGTGTTCACAACAAAACCCGCCCAATTGCTACTCAAAACTAGCCCAATTGTGTTTCAGGGGGGTCCCCTGGTAAAAATCTTACTCCGGAGGGTGAAATCCACGTTTTTGGCGGGGTTCCCCTGGTAAAATTTGCATTCCCGGGGCTAAATATATCATGTTGTTTGGGAGCGCATCAACACGAGGACTGACTATATGCACGGTTACTTCCTGGATTTTGTTAAGCCAGCTCGGGCATTTCCGGTGATCTGTTAGCTGTCATTCTGTACTCGCTGTACATCAACACAAAACCGTCAATGGTGGACTTTTTAATGTTGTATTCATATTTTAATGCAGTTATCATTATCACACTTGGCTAATTTGCCAATAAACCAGTTTTATTGATTGCAATAAAGATGAAGCTATTGGGACAGTTTGAATAAGAAACGCTGTAATTAGACACGCACACGCAACATTTTTCCAGCTCTTCAAACGTTATTTTTAAAGGTGCCCTAGAATTAAAAATTGAATTTATCTTGGCATAGGTGAATAACAAGAGTTCAGTACATGGAAATGACATACAGTGAGTCTCAAACTCCATTGTTTCCTCCTTCTTATATAAATCTCATTTGTTTAAAAGACCTCCGAAGAACAAGCGAATCTCAACATAACACCAACTGTTACGTAACAGTCGGGATCATTAATATGTATGACCCCAATATTTACATATGCCAGCTCATGTTCCCAACATTATGAAAGGCATTAGACAAGGGCAGAACGTCTGGATCTGTGCACAGCTGAATCATCAGACTAGGTAAGCAAGAAGAACAGCGAAAAATGGCAGATGGAGCAATAATAACTGACATGATCCATGATATCATGATATTTTTAGTTATATTTGTAAATTGTCTTTCTAAATGTTTCGTTAGCATGTTGCTAATGTACTGTTAAATGTGGTTAAAGTTACCATTGTTTCTTACTGTATTCACGGAGACAAGAGCCGTCGCTGTTTTCATTATTAAACACTTGCAGTCTGTATAATTCATAAACACAACTTCATTCTTTATAAATCTCTCCAACAGTGTGTAATGTTAGCTTTAGCCACGGAGCACTATCAAACTCATTCAGAATCAAATGTAAACATCCAAATAAATACTATACTCACATGATCTGACGCATGCATGCAGCATACATGACGAACATCTTGTAAAGATCCATTTGAGGGTTATATTAGCTGTGTGAACTTTGTAAATGCACTGTATTATAGAGTCGCGAGTTCGATGGGCAGGGAGCGTGAGATTTAAAGGGCCAGCAGCCCTGAATCGGTGCATAGTTAATGATGCCCCAAAATAGGCAGTTAAAAAAATGAATAAAAAAAAATCTATGGGGTATTTTGAGCTGAAACTTCACAGACACATTCAGGGGACACCTTAGACTTATATTACATCTTGTAAAAAAACGTTCGATGGCACCTTTAATGTGATGATGACCACAAACATTATTTGTTTGTCCTTCTGAGATTGTCCCCATTTGTAAAAATTTCAAAAAAGCATATTTTTTTAGTCCAATGACCAGATCAGGATTGTTTTTTGTGATGAACAGATTCTTTAATAAATCCATCAAGAGAATAAAATGAGAATTCACTATCAGCTCCTGACATCTGAATCACTTCAGACTGAAATATAACTTATCAAGCCACATTATTAATCATGATGTTACATCATATCCTCCGGTGGGAGGAAACACACACACACACACACACACACACACACACACACACACACACGTTGGTCAGTCGCAGGTCTATCATCTCACTGATCTGAGTGCTTCAACCACACAAGCTTCAGTTTAAAGTCAGAAAGTGTGACCTCATGGGCCGCTTCCTTCAGAAGGACCGTCACTTCTCTATTGACACGTCTGTTAGAGCGGCTGCTATTGGCCGGTTCCTTATATGTCCATATTTGGAGAAGTGTGCACTACTGAGTGCAGATGATTGATTTCAACTACAGTTTGATAAATGTGCGTGAAAAAAAACCTCATGGCCACAATGTTCTGAGTGGTTTCTTGAGTGAAAAAAAAAAGTCCTGCATCCTTGCACTCTGATTTTTAAAGTCTCCATGAAATCAAAATGGATGATTGTTGTATTTGTTTTTTTTATGGAATATTGCAGTATTTATAATAAATGATTTATCCGTGCACGTGTGCCTCATAATCTTGAATCAGAATAACTTCCTCTCCATCTTGCAGCATCTCTTCTCTTCTCTGATGATGAGGGCGGGGCAACCTGTCAATCACATGAGATCCACCAATAGCAAACCACAACCGTCCAATCAATTCCCCACGGACAAAATCAAGCCCCGCCCTACATTTGTTCTTGTTCCAGAAGCGTTGCGCTCGGATATACGGCACAATAGGGAAGAAAAGACGAGCATAACTTCCATTTCTTGCCTGTAAGATTTTTTTCACCTGTTTTCTGGTCCAGCTGGTGAAAATGGTGCGTCTGATCACTTAGTAAAGTAACAGCAAAAGGTATTATTTTGCAAATGATATCTTCTGTAAAGCAGTTGTGAATCAAGTTAACAAGTGTTATGCTC
>JAOTNS010003645.1:577500-642500 GCA_028476615.1 Culter alburnus
ACATCACTCGTATGGGAGAAATTGCGACGTGCAATATGGTGGAATAAGTCCCGCCTTCAAAATAAAAGAGCCAATCACCGATTGGTAAAGTCATCACGTCACTGCAGAGCTCCGGTTCTTATAGAAACAGTCATATGCACACTTAGGTCTGCACATAAGCTTGATCCAGCCTGAAAAATACTATTTTTTTGTTATGATTCAAGCATTTAGAAACAAAATGTATGAGACAGTTGTTGTCAGATTTCATTGGTGATTTCAAATATGAAATTTAATGGAAAGCTTAACGAACAGCTTTGGAGAATTTGATGTTTCCCCATTTAAAGTGATAGGAGCTGCACTTATATAAGCAGTGAAGACTTGCATCGCTTCTCTTGTGGCTCAGCGACTGAAAATTGGCATTGTATATTATACTCCGTGTTGTGTTGCGGTAAAAATAACAACAGGACAGTGTCAGCAGCTCACTGAGTGAGCCAACCATTTGACATCATCGACAGAGAACGCACTGTGCATCCAAACAAAATGGTGTCCAAATATGTCATGGATTTTTTAAAAAGCGTCTTTCATACTGCATATTTCAGTAAGAGACATCATTTACGTTATATTAAGCCATGCGAGTCTTAATACCAGGGCTTCCCTTTAAAGGGACTTTGATGTAATACACATGTGCATGGCGTCATCGTTTCCACAGATTCGCGTTTTTAACACGGAGACCGTTTTCAAAAAACTTGCACTTAGAAACCTGTTTTCAAAAGTTTGTGTTTTCATGCAAAATTCATGCAAATGAACGGCCAAAACATATTACAAGTTTTATTTTTGTAATTTGAAAATGGTGTTGTGTAAACGGCCCCTTAGTTATATCTGATCGCCCCTCCCCCTCAGTTACATAATTAAAGAGTGCATGAAGTGTCCAACATTCCACTCATTAAGTGCATCATCCGGGTATTTAAAGTGCACTATTTCTTTTTACAATTTTCAGTGTGAACACAACACTTGCACTATTTACACTACAAAACAGTACTTGAATTGGGATGCACCATGGGACTTTCATCAGTATGCAACATCTTGGCAAACACCAAACATTGCTTTCATTATAAAGCACTCGGAAACTTCTGAAACACTTTGGCAAGCCCCTAACACAGGAAATGTCATCTAATTTTGACTTGTTTTTATTTTTACGTCCAGGATTGTTTGTAGAACCCTCAAACTAGTCAAGTAAAGTCAAGTCACATTTATTTCTACAGCACTTTTATACACTACAGACTGTTTCAAAGCAGATTCAACAGTATTAATGTGTGCAAAATTCTTCCATTATGAATCAGTTTCAGCTGTAAAGCAGCTCTGAAAACACATGAGTGTCATTATTCAGCTCAGTTTGATTCAATGCTGATTCAGTTAACAGTGTGAATGTTGCAAAGTTTGTTAATTATGAAGCAAACTCAACAGCTTTACAGAGAAGACAATAGCATCATCATTAAGCTCAATTCAGCGTGGTTAAAAGCATGTGGTCTGTATTCATAAAAACGTACAAAAAAAAGTTTAAATGTATTAAAACACACTTAGGCCTTTTGCTTAATATTCACTTTTTACATAAAAATATCTTTAATATAACAAAATGTCTCATTTTAAAATAGTATTTATATCTATTAAATATTTAAAATTTATTTTTAATGCTAAAAAATCCCTTTTTTGAAGGGACAAAGGCATTGAAACGGGCGGGTAAATGTGTCATAGTGAAACCAAACGAGACGCGAGTCAACTTCAGATCACATCTATCTCACCACACCTTTTTCCACTCGGCTTTTTATAATTGTTCAAAAACCATGCGGCTCTGACCTCAAGCACACACACACACACACTTAAAAAAAATCCCCCAGCTCGGCTCTCCACACAGCGTCTCGCTGTGTCAGGTTGTCATGGCTGAAAACAGACTTTGAAAGGCTGGTCTGATAAAGTGAGGTGGGGAATTGAAACCTGGGCTGGTGTTCCCTGTATGAAAATAAATGCTCAGGCCTTCAAACCGAAGCAGCTCTAAATGAGAAGGAAGCTTCTGCAGTATCTGATGTCCTTGCTCAGATATAAAGCAGAAAGAGAGGAGCGCTGTGGTTTTAATGCCACTTTAAACCTCGTGTGCATGACAATAACCGCTAAAAGACCCTCTTAAAACCACAGCGCTCCAAAGATCTGGCTTAAAAATCATTCAGACACATGAATACACATCTGAATATATATTCTCATTAATCGACTGATCTTGATCTCTGCTTCCTTGCATGCAATCATCACAGCATTAGAAGATGCTTTTGTCAAATAAATAACAGGCTTTAAGCAACATTTGTGCTGTCAGTAGTCAAGAAGGCATGCATGCATGTCTTTTGCAGGTGTTGCACACAGGAAATAACACGCCTGAGTTGCTCTATGGGTCCTTCCTGTGCCTGATCAGATCACATCTTCATTTCTGCTCTTTTAGTCAACATCTAACTTCATTTTAGACCAAATAACGTGAATTCAGATGCATTTTTCAACCTCGGTCAGTGAGACACAAAGTTTTATAAAGTCCTGGCATCATTTCTCCCACTGTCTGATAATTCACTTCCCTCTGATGGGGATTTAAGAGACACTCTTTGGCATTTCCTCTCGTGTTGCAACTGTTAAGCAACGGGAGAACAAACTGAAAGAGCTCAGGAGAACAGAAAGCAAGATAAGGGTGAACGCTGACTGAAAAAAAACTCTTATCTATGACATGTATATGTTCATTTCAACCATTTTATCCTTTAACATAAACATTTGACACACCAATTTTGAAATTTGGTTGCATCCCTGAATAGAGAAAAAGTAGCATATTGGTGTAACAGGTATGATTGAAAACAAGTGTTTTACTATTTAATCGTACAAACTGGCTTTAACCTGAACTGAGACCCCTAAATGTGTTTTCAGAACAAAATTGTGTCTCCCCAAAAGGGCACCTGTTAAATAAACGCTGCATTCACAATCGGTGTATATCTTCAGACGTGAATATGTGTGGACATTAGCATATCGGTGGGCAAGAACCAGCGAATGACAGAGGAGCGTGAGGCACTGACTGTTATGCCTCTTCCTGTGTGGTTGAGCACCACGTGGGTTGGCAGCGAGGTTAAATACGAGCACTTCTCCTGTTTTAGGCCCATTTCTACTTGGGCTGGAGAGGAAGACGCTAAAAGACACCGGTAAGACCGCTGGAGAAGAGCATGGCAAATATGACTACTGATCTACGGATGTAACGGAGCCAAAAAAGTTCTGATGGGTAACGTATGCTCATGGCTATACTAGTAAATAGGAAGCGATTTAATTTTTTACATTTGGACTTTTTTTGTTTCTTCATGACTGTGTAACATGATGCATAACTTTATGTATTAATGCATTTTCACATTTTTAACTTTAATGTTACATTTTTGGAATGCAACAAATAGTGAGTTGTATTTCGATACTAATAATGAACTGAATTGAATTATTTTTTAAAAATGTTTCCTGTTGAGCTAAAATGTTAAAAGCACAAAAAAAAGAGAAAACATTTTTTTTTCTATCATTGCATTTTTTTTTTAAATACGTAAAACATCAGCAAAAATGTGCATTTTAAATATTATCTGTAAGAAAACGCCTTGTTTTGAAGGAAAAAGCTTACTCATGTTGAACAAAATGGCTGCCATGTGATGTGAAGGAAGACATTTGGTTTTGTGACCGCAAGCTTTTATCAATGACGCATTCTGAAAATGTTTATTTCAATCTACCTGTTTTCAACAGTTGATGTAATTGTGTATAAACTTTAACGTAGTTCAACAAAATGATGGTTGCAGTATATTTGTTGTAAGTTTGCACTTTGTGCACCAAATAATTTGGTTCAACTGTTTAATTTTGCATGTCATATGTTCAAATAGCATTCAATCAAACTTAATTTCCCCAGTTTAAAGTTTGTGTAAAGTTTGGGTGGGGTTCACAGGCTGTGCACAAGTGTGTGTGTGTGTGTGTGTGTGTGTGAAGGAGGAGCTTGAGATCTCAAGCGTTCATCACGACCTCCAGAGGAGACGTGGACACCTGGACACTGGGAAGTACAGTGCAGTCATCCATAAAGTAGAAAGCACTACTAAACCCCTCGCCACAGTGTAGTGTTTCCTACTTTATGGATGAGTGTACTGTTGGCTGCTGGGAAACTTCACGGCGCTCGATGCACAACGATGGGAAAGACAAAAGAGGAAGTCACTTTGTTTCGTAAAGCCGCACTCGTCTCATAGTGTCAAAACACGTCCACGTGAGGCGGTGGTGCGCTTACAGAAACTGAAGTGAGCTTTCTCTGAACGCTGTTGCTGCAAAATCATTGAAAAGATGTGTCTTGTTGTTCAAATGCAAACTTCAATAAAGCAGAAACTAATAAACAAAACATGCTTTCGTCTTTTGAGTCCATCATTCACAACAGAAACTCATTTTTATGTGAAAATATACTTTATTTCTGTAAAAAGTCCATATTGCAACAAGTCATTCAAGTAAATCACTACGACGTCCCATAAAGCAAGATGCCCATGTGACTGTCCAAAAACATTGTTTCGGCATGCACAAAAGAAACTCAAAAAATACTTTACCAAAAGAAGCAATATTTACAGTTGAGTTTCCAAAAAAAAAAAAAAAAAAATGCATTAGAAAAATGTACAAAAAAACCTCCTCCTCCTGCTAAAGAACAAGAATAGAGTCTCTTTCTCAGTGTATGAAAATATCATACCTCAAATCACAAAAACACACCGACCTCAACACTGCACTGCATCAAAAAATCTTGCTTTTCAGCGCAAATAAACATTTTAAATCAAGATGCATTTAATTGAGAAGCAAAATGACTTAAAAAATGTATCAAAATCTTGTTTTCTCTTTATTTTTCTGCTCTTATTGGCTGATTAATTTTGACAATACTTAATATCTTCAGTCATTTTGCTTCTTAAGTAATTGCATCTTGATTTAAGAATGTCTGGATGTTTTTGCAAACGTGGCCTCCTCCGCGTACTGCAAAATGAATGAACGCAAGGTACGTGCAACTACTACGACACATAAATAGAATAAATAAGGCCGAGTATAGATGGAAAACCATCATGCATGCAGTCATTACAAACACAGCTGTAGTAAACTTGAAGTTAAGACTAAACGAGGTCTTATAAGGCTAGTTTTATTATGGCCTAGGATACGCCTACTTGCAGTAGCAACGATTACGTTAAGATCTGTGCGTTCCTCAGCGTCGCCGTGGCAGGAATCACAGCATGCGTCTGGATTATAGTGCAGCGAGGGGAAAGTCACCTGACTAAAGTTTATATCAAGGGGGCTGTACAGTGCATCACTACCCATAAGATGCTTGTTTAATGCATTATAATAATTCAGTACAATCAAAGTAGCATGAAGTAATGCTAAAAACAATGCTTTCTGCCTACACTGCAAAAGTGTTTTTGTCTTGTTTTCCAGTACACGTATTTAAGATACACTTTCTTAAGCTAAACGACTTCAAATACTAAGACTAGTTTTCCAAAAAATGTAAAATATCTGTCAATGCGGTAGGAAAAATAAGGGAAAACAAGATTATTTTGCTTCATTTTTATACATTTTTAGAAAACAAGACTTAATATCTTCAGTCATTTTTCTTCTCCAGTAAATATATCTCGATTAAAGAATGTTTCGATATTTGTACAGGAAAACGAGACAAATATTTTGCAGCGTATATGGTACGAGCATTGTGAATGTTTGAAACCTTCACCTACTTCCTGTCTGTGAGGTCGTTTCGCCTCTAGCTCCGCCCCTCTAAACGGCTGGCGTTCTGTGATTGGTTGTTAGTTGCTGTGGTTTTTGGCAAGAAGATCAACTGTGTGGTTTGGACAGTCTCGCCTAAGATGAGCACGAGCTGACTTAAGACGCAAAACTGATGAGCAGTTCGACCTGAGAAATGATTTCACACGAGCCCTGTAAGACCACAAGACAGTTACATAAAAACAAATGCTAGCATTTCAAACAAACTTCACTAGCATGTTACATTGTAATATAAAGTCAAGAGAGAGTGTGTGTGGTGTTATGCTCACATGCCGTGACTTTACAACGCTCCTAAAAACGGAGGAAAAGAAAAGAGGAACAAAATAATTACAGCGAGAAAAAGTTAAGACAGAGCTCATGCAGAAAGAAGCCAATGTTTCTGTCTCACACACACACAAACACACACACGTTTATACCATATCAGACATCAGTGAATGAATTATTACTGTTATTTGAGTTCCATGTCGGTGAGTTTGAGAAAAGGCGAAGCTGAACTAAAATACAGAGAGTTCATTATGATCAATAAAACCTGTACAGCATCAGAAGCAGAGACGGATCAAAATAATGTGGTTAAAATGTCATTTGAGCATGCAAATAACATAAATCATAAAGTTCAAGCTGATAATAATGTTGTTTTTATAGTTTGAGCTAATGAAGATTTTAATAATAACGCATAATGAAATTTTCATTGATTTCCACTCAATGAAAATGTCATTTGAACACTGAAACAGAAAATTATAGAAGCTTGTTTCCGCCATGAAATAAAAAATAAAAAGGTAATTGCGACTTTTTATCTCACAATTCTGATTTTTTTCTCGCAATTGTGATATAAAGTCAGAATTTCATCTTATAATGTCCGAATTGCGTGATATAAAGTCAGAATTACAAGATATAAAGTCAGAATTACAAGATATAAAGTCAGAATTACAAGATATAAAGTCAGAATTGCGAGAATAAATCCGAAATCAGTCAGAATTTAGAGATAAAGTCAGAATTGCATCTTTAAAGTCAGAATTGTGAGATATAAAATCAGAATTTCAAGATAAAGTCAGAATTGCATCTTATAAAGTCAGAATTTTGTCTCAAAGTCAATTGCAAGATATAAACTCGCATTCTGACTTTATATCTTGCAATTCTGACTTATTTTGAGATGAAATTCTGACTTTATAAGACGCAATTCTTTATCTTGAAATTCTGATTTTATATCTCACAATTCTGACTTTATGTAATTCTGACTTATAAGCTGACTTTATAAACCTTTATAAATGAATTCTGACTTTATCTTGAAATTCTGACTTTATCACAATTCTGACTTTATAACTCACAATTCTGACTTTATACTCTTCTGAAGACTATAAAATTCTGACTTTAAAAGATGCCATTCTGACTTTATAAGACGTATTTCTGACTTTATAAGACGTATTTCTGACTTTATAATGCAATTCTGATTTTATCTTGAAATTCTGACTTTATAACTCACAACTTTATAAGACACAATTCTGATTTATTAGATGAAATTCTGACTTTATAAGACACAATTGTGACTTTATAAGATGCAATTCTGACTTTATCTAAAATTCTGACTTTTAAACTAGACTTATACAATTGACTTTAATAATTCTGACTTAAGATGCAATTCTGACTTTATCTTGAAATTCTGACTTTATAAGACGCAATTCGGAGAAACAGTCAGAATTGTGAGATAAAAAGTCACAATTACCTTTATTTTTTTATTTGGTAGCAGAAACAAGCTTCCATAGAAAATAGCACAGAAGTGTGTAGAATATAATAAAATATTCTCAGTAGAATATAAATAATCTGAAACTGCAATGGATTCAACAGCAAGTGTGATATACTATCAAACATATGTGAAGCTTTCAGCCTCATCGGTGATCATATTTTCTCCAGTAAAAATAACTGGAATAATATGCAAAGATTTGAATCGAGTCAGAATCACTTACTGGTTTAAATAACCGGTTAATATCAACGCCACATCTTCTAGTCTTAACCGGTAAACACCATCAACACAAAACAGATAAAGGGACACAGTTCTGCAGTCTTGGACCCTACTTGTAGTGCAAAATATTTCTGTAGTGACTATTTTATTTTCCAGAATTCTTGGAATAAACATCACTTCATTTCTCCTCATACTGTAAGTGTGCTTTGCCTTTCAGTGGATGATGCTTGATTGTTATTTCATGTCTAGATGCTGTTATTAAAGTTGGCGAGTTCTAGTCACAGCTTTAATGGGTTCAACTGGTGAAACTCCCTTATTCACATGAGTATTGCAATTATTTGCTTTTCAAAAAGAAGAAACAGTCTGACAAGCGAAAGCGCTGGTAAATTTGCATCATGGCGAAAAATTAGAGAACGATTCTCCTATTGTTCAATCACACCAGATACACTCAAACTGACACGACACATGAGAAAAAGTGCAATCTGCAGATCCTTCCCGCTCACAGCTCGCTGCGCTACTCCTTCTTGCTGGAGCCCAGCTTTCTGAAGAGCTTCCTGCCCTTGGAGAAGAAACCTTTCTTCTTTTTCTCGGGCAGAGAGGCGTCGGGGAACGGAGGGGTCGCCGGTGGAGAGGAGCTCTGGGTCGGTTTCTGCTCAGGGTCCGGCTCAGGGTTCGGTTCTGGCTGAGCTGGTGGATCCGGTTCTGGCTGAGAGGAGCTCACGGGATCGAGATGCTCGGAAGATTCTGTCCGGCTCACCTGGCAGACGAAAGACAAAGCCAATTACATAAGAGTTGAATAAAATAAATAAATAATAAAATAAAATAATAAAATAAAATAAAATAAATAAAATAAATAAAATAATAAATAAAATAAAATAAAATTTTTAAATTATGAAAATTTTAAAACATTTTCTGGCAAGATCTTATTAAGCATCCTTAAAGGGAACCCCTGGTGTTAAGACTTGTATGGCTTAATATAACGTAAATTATGTCTCTTACTGAAATATGTAGCAGAAAACCCATGAAAGATTTAAGTTATTTTAAAAATCCATGACATATTTGGACAATAAGCCACAAGAGAAGCAATGCAAGTCTGCTTTACTAGCAATAAGAGGAAGTTGTGAAGAATGTGGACGAATAAAACCTAATTCCTAACTGTGCCTTTGTTCTCTCCACTTCAGCCCTGATGCCTTTGAGACTTTTCATCTTTATGTTTTGGTGCAACAGTAATCTAGTAACGCATACAGGCCTTAATATCCGCGGGGTTCCTTTTAAAACCTCATCAGCCTTTTCAATTTGAACCAGAGTGCAAAATTAGTGAGGATGAAAACATCGAAGACGTGCAATGTCTCTGTGGCTATTCGAACTACTGTTGTATGATTGACGTGTAAAATCATCTGATATGTCACCTGAATGCATTACACACAGTTAAACGTGCTGAGAAGATGCAATGTTTATGCGATCGCAGATATCTCGTGCATCACGGCACACACGAGCTTTGAGGCAGTCTGTCTCAATCGAGATGTGTTATAGGCTTGCCTTCAACAGGTGCGGCATTTGGTTAAAGCATACACTTATATCCATCGCCAACTGTAAGCTTTTTCAGCTGTGGTCTACTGAAAGCCTCAAAGTCATCAGGGCTAAAGTGAAGAGAACAAAGATGTGGATCTTTAGGAAGTTTTATTCATCCACATTCTTCATTCTTTTTTCTTCTTATCACTAGTAAAGCAGTGAAGACTTACACTACCAGTCAAAAGTTTGGAAACATTACTATTTTTAATGTTTTTGAATGAAGTCTCTTATGCTCATTAAGGCTGCATTTATTTCATAATAAATACAGAAAAAACAATAATATTGTGAAATGTATTACATTTAAAATTATGGTTTTCTATTTTAATATACTTTAAATGTAATTTATTCTGTGATCAAAGCTGAATTTTCAGCATCATTACTCCAGTCTTCAGTGTCACATGATCCTTCAGAAATCATTCTAATA
Organism: Culter alburnus; assembly: GCA_028476615.1. Taxonomy (NCBI): domain Eukaryota; kingdom Metazoa; phylum Chordata; class Actinopteri; order Cypriniformes; family Xenocyprididae; genus Culter; species Culter alburnus. The sequence goes on from JAOTNS010003645.1 coordinate 587,262, forward strand.
TGATGATTTGATACTCAGTTATTATCAATGTTGGAAACAGTTGTGTTGCTTAATATTTTTTTGGAATCTGTGATACTTTTTCCAGGATTCATTGATGAATAAAAGGTTAAAAAGAGCAGCATTTATTCAAAATATAAATCTTTTCTAACAATATAAATCTTTACTAATAATAATATTTCACAATATTATTGTTTTTTTCTGTATTTATTATGAAATAAATGCAGCCTTAATGAGCATAAGAGACTTCATTCAAAAACATTAAAATAGTAATGTTTCCAAACTTTTGACCGTAGTGTACATCGCTTCTCTTGTTGCCCTCCGACTGAAAATTACAACCAAAAGCTGCACAATGTGGCATCGTATATTATATTCTGAGTTGTGTTGAGCTAAAAATAGCAATATGACAGTGTCAGTAGAGCAGTGAGTGCAAGCATTTGACGTCATCGACGTAGAACGCACTGTGCACCTAAACACAACGGCGCCCCCACTGTCCCAATTACATAAGAGTTCTATAAAATAAAATAAAATAAATAATAAAAAGATAAATAAAATAAAACAAACAAACAAAAAATAATAATTAAATGTACGTATGATAAAAATTTGAAAACTTTTTCTGGTAAGATCTTTAATCTTTAAAAAAGTCCTTAAGAGAGCTAACTTTCTACCAATTACACAACAGAAAACACAAAATAAAAATAAAAAATAAAATAAAATAATAAAATAAAATAAAATAAAATAAAATAAAATAAAATAAAATAAAGTTTAAATGTACCTATGATAAAAATTTAAAAACTTTTTTTTTGGTAAGTCCTTAAGATAGCTGAAAGGATTAACTTTCTACCAATTACATAAGATTTTACAAATTAAATTAATAAATAAATAAAACAAACAAACAAACAAAACAAAATAAAATAAAATAATGTTTAAATGTACCTATGATAAAAATTTAAAAACTTTTTTTTTTTTGGTAAGTCCTTAAGATAGCTGAAAGGATTAACTTTCTACCAATTACATAAGAGTTGTACAAAATTAAATTAAATAAAACATAAACAAAACAAAACAAACAAACAAAAAAAAAATAAAATAAAATAAAATAAAATAAATAAATAAAATAAAATAAAGTTAAATGTACCTATGATAAAAATTTAAAAACTTTTTTTTTGGTAAGTCCTTAAGATAGCTGAAAGGATTAACTTTCTACCAATTACATAAGAGTTGTACAAAATTAAATTAAATAAACATAAATAAAAAAAACAAAACAAAACAAACAAATAATAAAATAAAATAAAATAAAATAATAAATGTACCTATGATAAAATTAAAAACTTTTTTTTTAAGTCCTTAAATAGCTGAAAGGATTAACTTTCTACCAATTACATAAGAGTTGTACAAAATTAAATAAAATAAACATAAACAAAACAAAACAAAAAATAAAATAAAATAAAATAAAATAAAATAAAATAAAATAAAATGTTTTAAATGTACGTATGATGAAAATTTGCAAACTTTTTCTGGTAGGATCTTATAAACAAGTCCTTAAAGAGCTTGATGTAAAATCATTGCCTACATGAGATATTGTGGGAAACAGAAACAGAAAACTACAGCGGCAGATCCAACAGACATCTGACATGATCTTAAAATGCTTCAGCTTAAAGCACAAAACTCATGGTGAGAGGGGAGGGGACCATGACAGGAAGAGTCAAGACATGAACATGAGGCTAGTACAGCTAAAAAATAAAAACCTCATCACCTTTCAGACACTTTCTTCTGTAGAACACAAAGGATATTTTGAATAATAATGTTGGAGTCAAAATCAGGGTTACTACTGTTAACGAATACTAAAATTAACAAATTATTTTTGTGACAAAAGCACATAACAAAACTGCTAAAACAAACTAAAGGGAGAGAGTTTGGAATGATGTGCAGTTTTTCCCCAATGCAAAAATTCTAGATTATACAATATTTGATCACTACAAACATTATAATATTTTTTGTTTTTCTGAGCTAGACAACTTGAAAAACACTGTTAAACTTCTTTTGTGTTCCAAAGAAGACAGTCACTCAAACAGGTTTGGGATAAAAAGGAGGATGAGTAAATGATGAAGTGTCATTTGTTCAGGTGAACTAACCCATAAACCTTTGGGAATGGATTGTATAATTCATCTTCAGACTCTGGTGTCTGTTTTAGAGCAGTATTTAGGAAAGAGGGTTTCAGATCTATGAAAGACTTACGGTCACTGTTTAAAGTGAACACCTCTCCTGTGCTTCTGAAAACCATGCAAAAATAAAACACAAAAGAGATAAAACACACATAAGACGACATGCAGAACAAAAGACAGCTGGAGAAACTAACGCTGTTGATCAATGAAACAGTTAACGGTGATGGATAGAACAGAATGGAAAACGCATGCAATGATTAACGGTAATGCATGCAATAATCACACACCTGTGAATCCCTGCGGCTCTCCGTCACTGTGTGCTCCGTGCGTCCGGAGTCCTCTTCTGTCTCCGGAAAAGCTTGCAGGAAGTTGGAAGGCGCGAGGCCTTTGTGTCCATTGAGGTCCCCCTGAAAACACCAACAAACACTCATCATGCAACACTGACGAATGCACAAGAAGGTCTCGAGCGTGAGACGCGGTGCAACGGTCAGACGTCCATCTAGTGCATTTACATAAAAGAAAACAATTAAAAGCAGCAGAACTTAATGTAAACCGCTCCGACAGAGCTTTATGATTGGCCCAAAGCAAACACCTTACATCAGCGCGTTCAGACCCCGTATGTGCTCATACCGTTAATTACTTCTCATACTGGGGTGCGTTTCCCAAAAGCATCGCAAGTTCTGTCGTTCCTAACATAGTTCAACGATTTGGTGTTTCCCAAAACCATCGCTCAAACAAACATATGCAAACTACATCGCAAACTTGTGTGGTTAGATCGACAGCTCTCGAGATTTATTTCGAATATATACAAATGTACTTTACATATTTTAGCTTGTCGAGATTTTAAGCACCATTTTTGAAGAGTGCACATGTGCGTAAGAACGAGCCTATGATTGAATCTGGAAATAAATCTGCAAAATAACTAAAAACAGTCCTCAGAAGCCATATCCATAATTTATAGCATAAATCTAGCATTAATTCGATCTCAAATGGACTCATTTAAAGAAGTTATTACTCTACCACCTGCGTGACATCCTTAACAAACGTGGCTGAACAACAGGTTTGAGACAATACGGTTTCGGGAAACAGTAGTGACTAGCTAGTTGATTTGCTCAACAATGCATTGTACTATGGTAGTGAAGCAGCGACTTACGTCATTGTACGGGAAACACACCCCTTTTGAAACTGTTCACACATGATCTCTTAATGGTAATTTACCAGTAAAGACTGTATGTGTGAAATGAACTAATGGCAAAGCATCACTATTGTTCTCTTGCATACTTATTATTATTATTCCACACAAAATTTCAGTGCGTAACTCATCCCGACCATTTGTCGTAGACCCATGAATGAGATGTCAAATCGGCCAGGTTATTGAGGAGAGGTGTGCTGTGACTTTTCTAAGTGATCGGACCAATGATGTTCGCACAGCAAACGAAAAAGTGGGCAAAAAATCTCATAGACTTACTTTGACAGAATGTTCATAGTTTTGAATTTCAACTGCCACTCATACACACACACACACACACACACACACACACACACACACGCACGCACAAACACGCACACACACACAAACACGCACGCACACACAAAACACGCACGCGCAAACACACACAAACACGCACACACAAACACAGTGCGCACACAAACACCACGCACGCACGCACACAAACACGCACGCACAAACAGCACAAACACACACACAGCACAGCAACACACAAACACGCACACAACACACCACTCACACACACACACACACGCACACCACACACACGCACACACGCACAAAACACTCACTCACACCACTCACGCAACTCACGCACAAACACGCACGCCACACACGCACACAACCACACACACACACAAACACGCACTCACAAACAAAAACACGCAACCACGCACAGCACACAACACCACGCACAAACACGCACACACAAACACTCACACACAAACACACACACAAACACGCACACGCACACACAAACACACACAAACACACAAACACCACGCACACAACAAACTCACACAACACGCACACACAAACGCACTCACACAACAAACACGCACAAACACACACACGCACGCACAAACACGCACCACACACAAACACACACCACGCACGCACAAAACACGCACTCAACACACAAACACGCAGCACAAACACCACGCACAAACACGCACCACAAAACACGCACACACAAACACGCACGTCACAAACACAAACAACGCACGCACAAACACGCACTCACACACGCAACACACAAACACGCACTCACCGCACACACGCTCACACGCACGCCACCACACGCACAACACGCACACGCACGCACAAACACCACAAACACACACACAAACACCTTTTTTTTTTTGAATTATTGGGACTCTCCATAGGCATAATGGTTTTTTATACTGTACAAACCGTATTGTATAACCCTACTACCCCTACACCCTAAACTGCCCATCACAGGAAACTGTGCACATTTTTACTTTCTCACAAAACTCATTCTGTATGACTTATAAGCCTTTTGAAAAATGGGGACATGGGGTAATGTCCTCATAAGTCACCTCTCCTTGTATACCTATGTCATTATACCATTGTGTCCTGATATGTCACAAAAACACACTTCTAATTATGTGTTTAATAGAGGTTGAATTCAACTCAAATACTGCCAAACTGCCCATACTACTTCTGAATAGGATGTCTACTTCATAAAATGTATGAAAATATGGAAATAAATGGTTCAGATTACTCAAATAAATAGAGGTGCCCTTAAATGGTCAGTAATGGAGATTGGGTGTCATCTAGTGAAAAAGTTTGGTACTGCGCCCAAGCAAAATCTTACTGAAAGCTCATTTTTAAAATATTCCAACCTAAAAATTGGAATGTAGACATTTTTGGCTTTTATTTTCTTGCAGTTTAAGAGTAAAACATATTTTTACATTTTCATAAAAACTTTATATTTTTTTTTATTCACTTTCATAATTTATTTCACTTCTACAATAATCTGACAAGTATCTTCTTTAAAACAAGACCAACCTCAGGTCTATATTCCAAAGCATTCTTGAATTACAACAATTACAACAGAAGTTTTGCTGCGGCAAGCACCACTTACATTTTCTTTAGGAAATGTACATTCTAGTTTAACGTACAATCTGCCAAGGAGTGGAAAAATATGTTCAAATACTCCATTTTAACGTCAAATAACTTTACATAAACATATGAGTATTAGTTCATTGACATGTAGGTGCAACGTTACTTATAGTCAACAGAATGACTAAAGAGTATCATCAAAATAAAGTGTAACCAGCTTTTTTCCCACAAAATTTGTTGCTGTTTGGATGTAGTAAGAAAACATCTGGTCATGTTTGCATTTTCTTCTGTCACTGGCTAAAATTATGACCTTGAACTCATGTGAAAAAAAGGCCATACATGTGAAATTAAATAGATAACTGTAGGCTGGTTCAGAGGAAGATAGGAATCTGTCTTTGTGGCAGTTTTCCTGCTGATTAAGGGATAATGCGAGACTTCTTCACTTTACAAATGGCTGTTGAAAGCAAAAATGCTATGAAATGTATCATAATCATATTTTGTGAGAAAGTGCTAGAGCAAAACAGCCACTATTTGTAGAATCAGCATCCTGAAATTAGTAAGAAACAAGTATTGGATTTCATTCAGCAAATGTGATGCCGAGGGCGATGTTATGAATGTACTAGAAAGACACTGACGGAGAAGAAACTCACATAGTAGAAGCCATCATCGTCCATGTCACCGAACACATAGATGATGTCACCCGCACTGAAGGTCAGCTCAGCCTGGAGTTGTTGAGAAATGACTGAACATTAGACTCACTTTAGTCAGAGCAGACTATTTTTACTAATATAAGAAATAGTAATGACGTCACCTCAATGTCTGCATTAGGGGAGCTTTCTCTCGGGTCGTAATCAAAGATGGCCACCATCCTGCGGGGTCTTGAGCTTCCCATCGGGGCGGCTGAGCGGCTCAGGTCTGCGAGTCAAACAAACCATCTCCATGAGCGTTTTCAAAGATTGGGAAATTAAGGGTCAGAAATTAAGCAGAATCCACTTAGGCTTATGATGCTTCTGGGAAATGAAGCCCAAGTTCATAAGTCAATCTATCACAGTTGACTCCTGTGAACTTGTATGTTGATTGCATTATGTGCATTTACTGCTATTTTTTTTTTCTTTTTGTTTTCTGTATATATATATATATATATATATTAGTACTGTCAAAATGATTAATTGCAAATAATTGAATCTAACATAAAAGTTTGTAAATATACATAGAACATATATATATATAATATATATATATATATATATAATATATAAAATAAATAAATATATTATTTATTTATTAATATGCCATCAAATGATTAATCGTGATTAATCACATCCAAAATAATAGTTTGTGTTGTTTACATGTGTGCTGTGCTTTTATTATGTTATATAAATGCACACATGCATGTATATATTTAATGAAAATATATTATATACAAAGTATTTATATTTAATATAAATTGTATATATGTAAATTTTCTTAATATATGTATGTGTATTTTATATATACATAAAAATACACAGTACAAACACATTATGTAAACACAAACTTTTATTTTGGATGCGATTAATCATGATTAATCTTTGACGGCACTTATATTTACAAACTTTTGTGTTAGATGTGATTATCATGATTAATTGATTTGACAGGACTAATATATATATATATAGCATTATTTACATGGTAAATATGTTGATATTTTGTTGATTTGACTTTATAATTAATAGCCATGATTGCTCGGATTGAGAATTTCATTTAACTTATTTAATTAAAATATGTGTTACACTGTGTAATTACAAAAAACTGCCCAAATTGCTAATTACTAAAAAAGTGCATTTCTGATAATGCCATAAACTTCCAACTGATATGAAACTTGTGTGTATATATATATATATATATATATATATAATATTTCTAGTTTTGCAAAACTTTTGATATCCACTGCCTAATAAAAAAGACAGAAAAGAAGAAAAAGGCACTTATGACAGAAATCACATGCAGGTCACAAAGTGAATGAAATCAGCCATGATGCACAGAAGCACAACTGCCAAACGACAGACTGAAAGATAATTAGTGGTTAGAACAGTGTTGGATGGATCTCCATGGTTAAAGCATGCAGCGCTGCATCATCCAAGAGCGCATTAATATGCAATTAAACTGTCACACACATGCGGCTGGAAAACATCCGAGGAGGAAAACATGATGAAGAAGTGAGCGAGAGAAACAGGACGGGACAGAACGATTTCAAACCTTGGCTGGAGGAGTCTATAGCAGACGTGTCCTCCCACACCGCAGCAGACTCCACTGGAGGAGGACAGAAGTGGGGGAGGAGGGAAGGGTTAGACACGATCTGATTGGCTGCCTGACCTTGAATGACATTTGGAATCATGGGGGAAAAGACTAATCAAACTAAACAAAACCAAAATAAATGAGTCACCGCGCTTTGAGGTTATGAGTGCAGCATTCATGAGCCACAAACACACTTCAGTGAGAGATGGTGAGTTGACCAAAGGGGGTTGAGAGTCCAAAAATTAGAAAGAATTAGTTTAAAAGGAATTATCCCATGTAAGACAACATTTTTGCCATTATATACAGTATATATCTGAAGCACTTATAATGGAATGCCATAAACATTATAGATGCTCACCACAAATTATTGTGATAGAATCAATTACTGACTGGGTTGCATTTCCCAAAAGCATCGTAAACCTCAGTAGATCAAAGACAGCATTGGTGCCAGTGGTTTCTATGATCTACTTATGAAGCTTAGGAAATGCATACCTGGTCTGTGAATGAAGTCTGAATTCACATCATAGCATTTGCATGGTCTTGCATACATCAGCAGAAAGTTATTGCATTTTGATGCACCGTTTTCATTACATAACTGAACCATGCAGAGTAAGACCAGGAATATTTGTTTGGAAAATAACTAAAAGGTTCATTTTGATTTCATGCTGACTGTGGTTTAAAAATAAAACTAGTGACATTAAGAGTATCTAATGCTTGTGTCGTATACCCCTTTGGTCAAAGTTCCGGATGCAGAAGCGGAATGTTGTTTCGGAAACAACAAGGAAATTCAGCAAACCAAATGCAGGTGAAATCTGGGAGGGGTGAAGGAGGAGACAGCGAGCGCTGACACACACCTTTCTTGGAGCGTCTAGGTTTCGGCGGTGCAGCGGTGCGGCGTGGAAGCGGTGCATGTAAGCGGGCGTCTTTATGAAATTTAAACAGGATACGAGGGAAAAAAAAGACAAGTAGGCAGACAAGAATGAATGAGAAGCCAAAAGAAAAGCAAAACAAGAACCAAGCTGAAAACAAGAGATTAAAGGGTTAGTTCACCCAAACATGAAAATTCTCATTTTCTCACCCTCATGTCGTTCCAAACCCACAAGTCGTTCATCTTCGAAACACAAATCAAGATATTTTAATGGAATCTGAAAGATTTCTGTCCCTCCATTGACAGTCTATGCAACTACCACTTTGATGCTTCAAAAAGTTTATAAAGAGATCGTAAAGCTAATCCACATGAATAGAGCAGTTTAGTTTCTGGATCGCTTTATATGATGAACAGATTGAATTTAGGCTTTTGTTCAAATAAAATTATCAATCAGGGAACATAAACAGATGCTCAAACGTGCTGCGTAACACCAGAATGAACCTCATTGGTTCTTACTGATGCTCAAACGTGCTGCGTAACACAAGAACGAACCTCATTGGTTTTTGCACGTCAAGCAATCATGCTTAAGCTTCTGTTTACCATATCTGATGTTTGCGTTGATGAATGTTTATATGTGAATAAAAGCCTAAATTCAATCTGTTCATCATATAAAAGCAATCTAGTCTCTTCAGAAAATTTGAAATAAACTGCTCAATTCATATGGATTAGTTTTACAATCTCTTTATGAAGCATCAAAGTGGTAGTTGAGTGGACTATCAATGGAGGGACAGAAATCTCTCAGATTTCATTAAAATATCTTAATTTGTGTTTTGAAGTCTTACCGGTTTGGAATGACATAGGGGGAGGAAATGATGAAAGCATTTTAATTTTTGGGTGAACTAACACCTTTAAACACAGAATAAGCATTAGCATCAGCAATGAGATGCCACAGTGAGAAAAAAAGGGCTGAACCGCCACTGCAGCAAAGCATTCTGGGAGAGACGATCCACGCTGTTGCTCTTTGAACTGCTCATACAGTAACCACAAAAACACACACATTACAATGACAGGACTTTGGCACTTTTGTAAAAATGGCAAAGCTTTGTGATCTGAAATGAAACCGACTGTGAAACATGAACAAATTTAAATCAAGAACAGATTCACGAAATGCAGTGAAATTGTAGAAATGTCCCATTCTCAGTCAGCCAGTAAAAAAATGTCCAAAAAATGAGATAAAGTCAGTAGTATTCGGCTGGTCATGTGATATCAACATTGAAATCTACAGACTCAAATAGATGCAATAAAATAAACACAAATGTGTATTTAGGATGCTTTCTTTCCACTAGTCTGAAAGAGGACAAGGTATGAAAGCCACACAGCCCAAAATCTCAAAATTGACCAATGCATGACAAAAAGAACATGGTTTTGCTTATAGTTTCTTGCCTTAAACAAGAGAAGAAAAAAAATACTCAATGCACCCTTCTAAAAGTACCACTTATCCACTGCTAACACTTTAAGTACTTAAATTCAACGGAAACCAAAGTTCCTCAAAGTTGTTAGCTTGAAGTCTATTTTAAAGCTTGTGTTTACAAGCGTGATTCTAGATATGCTAAAATGTAGCTTTTTCTTTGGTTGATTTAATAAAATGATCTGAACTACAGATCTGCTCCAAAACCTCGTCATAATCTAGACAGCAACATTATCCTGATGCTGATTTCAAGAGAGTTTTGCATACGCTCAAGTAATCAAATTAGAACAAAAAGCACAATATTCAGTGAAATAGTACAATTTTGGATGATGTAAATAGTGAATAGTGATCAACATTTCTCTTGACTTCATCGGCCATCTTATGACTGAGCTTATCACAATGCTTTTGAAGACTGTACATTTTTTAGTTTTTGAATGAAGTCTCTTCTGCTCACCAAGCCTGCATTTATTTGAATACAGTAAAAACAGTAATATTCTGAAATATTATTAGAAATTAAAACAACTGTTTTCCATGTGAATATATTGTAAACTATTTCTGTGATCAAAGCTGAATATTCAGCATCATTACTCCAGTCTTCAGTGTCACATGATCCTTCAGAAATCATTCTAATATGATGATTTGATGCTCAAGAAACATTTCTGATGATTATCAATATTGAAAACAGTTCATATTTTTGTGGAAACCATGATACATTTTATTTTTTTTGTAACAATGTGAAAGTCTTTACTGTCACTTTTGATGAATTTAATACATCAGTAGCTGTATTTTTGAGATATTGCATAAAAAACGCTGAATGGAAATGCCAAGATGAGCATAAATTTTAAAAATGTGCATAAAAAACGCATGCGCTCAATTGAGGCAGATAAAATTTTATCCCATAAGAAGACGTGCACATAAACTGCGATGTAAACACATTTACCGCAAAGAAAATCCCTCGGTGTGCAACAAAAAAAACTGATGTGACTTTGCCTCAGCAGAGGATGTGATTGGATAACTGGACTAACCAGCGGACCAATCACAGCATCACAGCATCTCAAATGTTGGTTTGGTGGTTCTGAAAACGCCGGACCCAAAGTCCGTCTCACACGATTGTGTTCTCAAAGAGCAGCATCCGGAGCATGGCTTCCTCGATTGCAGCAACTTTTATTTATTTTTTATTTTATTTTTTTCAATTTTTTTTTTTTGCACCAATGTCCCAGGAAGTGATGTTTTGTGCAGAAGTTAAATTTGCAACTTTGGATGGAAGCATAGCTATTGCTGATTATAAGTATCAATTGCCTATAAAAGTATCTATTTCCAAAGTATGAACGGAAGTAATTTTGATGCTTACGATTTGGAGCAGTCTTTGCACCTGTGATGCCTTCAATGCTGTCTAGGTAGGCGGCTCACTGGAGTACAAAGCTATCATAAAAGAACAGTTTGATGGGCTGGATTTCAATGGACTGGTACAACCTCAAATCTGACTGGTAACATGATATGTTGGAGTGCAAACAGAGATCGAGGTGTAGATACACGAGTCTGATGCATGCGATGATAAACGCACCTATCTTTTCCATAGACGCCTCTGTGGAGAGGAAGCCTTGCATCAGGAGCTGTTCTCTGGTCTCCTCATCATCAACCTGGATCTCTGAAACCATATTACACGGGACAAAGCCATGACGACCACCCGCCTCGCCTCGGTAGAAACCATCTGCATCTTTGTCCCCATAAACCTGCAGAGAAGAAACACTACAATGAACTTTGAACAGGAATTTTATTATATTTTGAATGCTTTATGTATGGTGGCATGTTTCGGCTGTGAACAAATATCTGTGTGGGACACATTTTTAGGCTTATATAGACAGTGTTGCCTTATTGAAATCTTAAAAGAAAGACTATTGCATCCTGTTTCATGTCAACTTTAAGCTAGTATGCTCTACTATTAAAGACTAATGGATGTGTGAAAATCACAAAATTAAATGCAAGTCAAACCTTGATAATCTGGCCCTCTTTAAAGGGAAGTTCCTCTTCAGCAGCGTCAGGATTGGGTGACATGACTGCAGGTTCATACGGGAAGAGGGCAACGAAGACTCTGACCTCATTTTCTCCAGATGGTCTGGGCTCTGCAATACCAAAGAGTACACATAAACACATTTATATGCAGCAATACATTGGTGGTTGATCTGGACATCATGCCTATTTCATTTTTTTGGGAAGGTGATATTACAATGTTACAAAAAATTTTTTTATTTTTTTTCCCCATTTTCCTTGATGCATTCCAAACATTAAAGCCAGTGAAGTAATGTCCGTCGTATCCCCCCGCCTGAAAAAAAATAATGGTGCGGCCCAGGCGTGTCCTTAAGTGAGGTAATCATACTAAAACCTCCTGATCCTAAGCCGCCATGAGCCGCTAGAGAAACGTGCGTGCATGAGTCATCTGCACAGAGCGAGAACGTCAGGAAGAGCGAAAGACACACTAATGTCTATTCAGATACCAACAAACTTTGTGATTTTAAATAATGTTGTCAGGGAACAGATTAAAACTACACGAATGGTCAAATGTTTGGAGAAATCGAGTCCTTAGGCTCACCAAGGCTGCATTTTTTTTAATGAAAAATACAGTAAATATTCAGAAATATTTTTAAAGAACTGTTTTCTATTTTAATACATTTTTAAAATTATTTATGTAATTTATTCTTGTGATGCAAAGCTGAATTTTCAGCATCATCACTCCAGTCTTCAGTGTCACATAATCCTTCAGAAATATGCTCAATTATTATTGGTGCTCAATTTTTAATACGTTTCTTGTTATTATTGCTATTGATAAGCAGCTTAGATTCAATTGTGCTGATCGATTGATTACTACATGAACTGACTGTAGATAAAGATGTATTACTTTGGCTACAAGTGTCTACTAAATGAATAAATGCAACTGCAAAAATAAAAGTAAATAAATGTAAATCAAATACAAATGCCCCCCAAAAACCACCTGTGCTATTTACTGGAAATGCATGCCAAATAAATCAGCTGTTCTGTACTTTGGAGTCTGACAGCCGGACTCAAGGTCAAAAGGTCGAGGGTCAGTACCCTGAATTCATTAGGATCATGTGGCTGTTTCTGGATGAGTTGGAAGGGGGCGGGTTCAGGAGTATAGTGTACAACAGAGATGTATGATCAGTGGTGGTAATAGGTGTCTGTCGTGTTCGTGTTAAGCTCCAGCAGTGAGATGTGCTCATCTCATTAGTGAGGATCAAGACCATCTGTAGCAACAGTCAAGGACAGGGCAAAGAAAAGAGGACATTTCACAACCTCTGTGTGTCATATTTGAGGGCACATATGCAGAAAAATTTGAGCTGCTTTTGGGAAAACCTCCTTTTGGGGACATTGTCAAAGGAAACATTGAATGTGCATTAAATGTGAAAGTGCAGTGGTGTATTTTGCGATCAGGGTTTGTCTGTAGTAACAGATGCTAGGGTGACACTAGGCTACAATGTTCAGGTATTCTGGGATATGGTCAGATGTTGTCCACTTCCAAATCTCTATGATATTATGGTCACTAGACATGGCTCGACTCTCCACCAAAGCTAATTTATGGGTTTTAAACCAAACAGTTTGTACATCTGATCACTTAGAAAAGCATTCCTCAAGAAACAAGTTTGGGGCGATTTATGTGCCAAATTTTTAATACTTTGTGTGTTTGAGGTTTATTCAAATCAGCAACCCTAAGAATGAGCAATAAAACAGCCTCAGAAAAAAACACTACTAATTAGTTTTATTCAGGAACGAAAGAAGTCCCAATTTAGATTGGGCTACATAGACGTGTGGGTGTGGTTGAAAGTACATTTGGAGAAGAAGGGCGGTTTAAAGTTGGGTGGGTTGGTAAGAGTCTGAGATGGATAAATGAGAGAGAGAAAAGGATGTGATCTAAACAAGAGCTGTGTGCAGTACACAGTGGTCAGGTATTATCCCGGAAGCTATTTTCATAGTTGTCAATTCCTCCTGTGTCATGACAAGCTGTCTAGAGTTAATCTGCTTCTAGAGTGAGAGAGAGGGAAGTGAGAGAGTCTCACCTCTATGCAGTCTAATTTCAGAGCGTGCTGACTTTTGAGTGACGTCGCACCACATTGCACCTGGATCTGGCAACGATGCTTCTCTTCCACCTGCCTCCTAATTTGAGAGAAACAAAAAGTTAGACAATGACAATGGTGGGAAACGGTCACTGACTAACATCACAAAAACTGCATGTAATACCACAGATGAACACTAGGGGCTCCAGACTAGAACAATCAACTGGGAGCCACTTGTGCTAATAAAGCATTTGGGAGCCAAGTTACACTTTTTACTTGGCAAATAGCCTGTAATATATGAATCGCAAAGCTAGCATTTGGAACATTTGCAGCAGACTTTGTTCCATTGTAAAGCTTACTTAGCTTAGCTTGCTATCTGCTGACCAAAAGGTTTGAAACATCGTCTACACAACTATGTGTTTGCAAGAACTTCTAGCTATCAAGCTATGTACAACTGACTGCTATTGCATTGGCCAAGCATTTGTATCTGTGTTTATGCATCTTCCTTGAGTATTAAAAGTAGCCACATAATCGCACAATATGAAGTTTTGGTGTCTTTTGCTAATGGCAAATAAGTGATGCAAACTTTTTTGTTGAATTAGCAATTAGTCTGGAGCCCTGAAACACACACATGTAAAACACTCTCACATGTAAAACACTATTGTTCAAGCAACATTAGATTCCAGATCAACAGAAGCAGAACTTAGGGTAGTTCTTCATAACAACACAGTGGAATTATGGAAACAACAAGGAGATCCCTGTGCAGGTACAACATATATTTTCAAACAGCATATCGGTGTTGTCCAGTCTCTGCTTTAACCGCTCAAGCAGTCTCTGACAACACGTGGGGCAAGAATCATACCATTTATAACAAGGAAAGTAGGTACACTAAAGCAAGTAAACCTGTTGAGTGGTAATGCAAAGCCACAGCCTTAGCATAACAGCATCCTAATTGAACACTGGGAAGAATACAGTAAGATGTAGGACAAATACATAGAGCAGTGCTGCTGTCAGCTACACAACTACAAATATGCAGATGCCTTGACTGGAGACTGGGAGAAAGGGTGTAGGGTACACAATCAGCTGCAAGGAAGGAGACATACAGGCTTAAACCTTTTGCATCCACAGTAAAATTAGTGTTGGGGAGTCATTGTGTACTTGGTGGAGAGCCATATAGCACAGTAAACACTTAACATCATATGTGGTAAATTAATGCATTTGAAATGCTAACTCCATGAAGAGTTGGGAATAGAGAACCATGTCTTATTCAGAACAGACGTTTGGTTCAGTTCAGATTAACATTTCTGTTAAGTTCTTCCTTAATGTCCTTCCTGCATTCTTCCTTAACAACTTAGCATGCAATATACATATCAGAGGTGCTAGGGTAGTGAATGCAATAATTGTCCACTCTTTCTCAAAATTACTAAAAGAATCTTAATGAAATCGGTAAGTGGAACTAGAACCAGAATTGCTCAATTTCCCAAGACTGCCATTGCTAACTCCAAGAACACTGTTTAAGCCTTCCAACTATGCTACTGCAAGTTGGACAAGTTAAGCTACAGTGAACTGATAAGAATAGCAACTGATGTGGGTGCAAACTTGTGCTCATCTTCTCTTTTAGGACGCAAAAGGTTTCAGCCATCTCCTAAAGGGATGGGCAGGTTCTCATAGAGAGCGTCTTAAGGGAAGATGGACAGGAGACAGATGGACAGAGGACAACCCACCCATGAGCGGTTGCTTGTGGGCAGCTCTGGCTGGTGTCTGCATGTTAGGGGCAGGTTGTGGTACTCATTGTTACCACCCTCCACCCACCACTCTGAGCTCATCTGCTCTAACACCACTTCTCCAGGGTCAAACAGATTAGGCTCCTCATTATCGGTTCCATACTCCACGTCAATCTCTGTTGAGGGTCCGGTAGGTGACTTCACACGGTGTATGGTCTTGCTAACTAAATACGGTCCCTGCCCTGTTCCTGAAGATGCCACAATGCCAGAGAGATCTGAAGACAACTGGCTACGGAGCAAGGCCTCTCTCCTGAGTCGGTCGCCATGTCCTTTGTGCGGTTTGTGGCGCACACCCACACTTCCAGAACTAGGCCCAGTGTACAGGCTACTGTCAGAGTCCAAGTCCACCTCCTCCTCATCCAGATAGCTGATGGTGTCCACTGTGTCAGCATAGTGCACTCTGGGTCTAGTCCTGACTGGCGCTGTCCCTTTGTACCTCACTACGGGCGATTCAGATTCAGTTTTATGTCCATGATTGTGGCGGTGGGGAGAATGTCGGCGACTATCATGTCCACTCTGGTTGCCCTTGCCTGAAGAAGTCCGGCCAGGGGAATGTCGAGTGTGGGGTTCTGATTCGGTGTTGTCTTCTTCTTCTGTGACTTCTGGGATGCTGAAGAGCTGTTTGTTGTGGTAGGCCTGATGGGGGAGCTTTATAATCCTCTCCAAAATTTCTTCATCACTGTCAGTTTCCCACAATTCACACTGCTGTTGTTTTAGAGGAGCGTTGGGAGTTATCAGGGCAGGAAAGGACAAGGCGATAGATCAAAAACATAAAGTTGAGAAAAAGGTTGGTTTTGTTTGGTGTCAAAAGTTGAAAATATAAAGAAACAGGAAAAAGAAACAAGAAAATTAAAATGCAACAGAGGAAATAGAAGAACAGAAAGAACATAAAAGACAAGTATGGCTAATACTAACAAGTTTCTACTTGATCAATTTGCATGTCCACAACGAAAGCAAAAGTGCAGTATCACACAGCACAATTATATCCAATCAGAACTTTCCATGCTGCAACAGGATTTCACATTTTGTCCACCGAGGAATACTACAGCATTCATGTGCATGTACATACCCTTCCCGTAGGAGCTGTACCGTAACCTCTGGAGGGGATGTCAGTGATAGGCTCAGAGTACAGATCTTCCTCCTCTTCCTCTAGTATGTCAGACAGATCAGACCGGCTGCTCTCCCCATGGTAGTCTGGGGGAGGGTCCATAAGACCACCAGCATATACCTGATAGCGCACCACACAAACAACAATTTCAACAGGTTTCTGAGGCTCTAGAACAGGTGTGTCCATTCCAGGAGAGCCACTTTCATGCAGAGTTTACTTCCAACTTGCCCCAACAAACCTGTCAGGAAGTTTCTAGTAATCCCAAAGACCTTGATTAGCCGGTTCAGGTGTGTTTAATTGGGGTTGGAGCTAAACTTTGCAGGACAGTGGCCCTCCAGCACCAGGATTGGACACCCCTTCACTAACACAAACAATGTTTAAATTAATGAATTACTTTAAAGTTCACAACAGAGTAACGACACACAGCTCATGCATCTAAAGGTTTTTCTCTGATGGAATAAATTTGTATATTAGGGAAGAAAGATTACCTCTGAAAGTAAGATATTTAACAGGAGTGTAGTCTAAAATTATATCAATTGCACAGGTACACATATGGCCTCCAGATTTGGTTTGGAAACTGACCTTTATTCGAGGTTGAGGTACAGGCCGCAGGAACTCCTCAATGGACACAAGCCTGGTGTTTTCCCTGTCCTCCTCGGTCTCTGACTCAAAAGGCGATGGATTGGGAGGCCTCAGTGGGTGCGTATCCGGGACATCAAGAGGGTCCTTTCCTGGGATGTTAACTTTGGGGTAGGTGGAGCTTGGTGGCGGTGTATGAAGTTTGGCACGGGGGTCCTCCAGGAAGTCGGAGAGGGAGGCAACAGGACGGAGGGCTCCTGGGCTGTCTGTCTCTCTGCTGGGGTTCGCCGCAGCAGGGGCCACACTGGACTGCACTGGCACTGATGCAGGTACAACAACAGGTGCAGACATGGGCACCGGCATGGTGGCAGGTGCCGGCACATCCACAGGACCTGGCACTGTCATGGACACTGGAGTGGGTATGGGTACTGTGTTCAAGGGAGCAGGTACAGCCATGGACATTGGTGTGGCAACAGGCACAGGCATGACCACAGGTGCAGGTGTGACCATGGGTGCAGATACACTCACCTGTTGATGGATAACACTTTTACTACTCAAACAGATATAATACTCATTCCCATCCCTAAACAGAACCTATACATCCCATATCCTTGCACAGAGACTATATATCTCAACTAAAACAGTTCTACGTTATACCTACATGAGGATGGGTTAATGTACAACAGAGGCAAGCTAGCTGTGCATGTAAACCTCACTCCCCTGGCCTCAAGAAGCATGCTAGCGACTTATGCTAGTGGTCTTTAATGGTCTGTGGTTTTTAGTGTCCTTGTTAGAGTGCCCGCCTCCCATGCCGGCGATGCCGGTTCAAATCCGGCTCTGGGGTGCTTTTCCCATATAATGATGTAACTATCATAGTAGGATGCATCGTTGAAGAAATCAACTAGCTAGTCATGGCTGTTTCCCGAAACCATATTGTTGCAAATCTGTTAGTGGTGGAGTAATAACTTCTTTTAATTAATCTTTTTTTTAGATTGAATTAATGCAAGATTGTTTTGGCTATAAATTACAGACATGTCATCTGAGGACTAATTCTCATTTTTAAGGTTATTTTGCTTTATATCCATATTCAAACATAGGCTCGTTCTTAGTACTAGAGCATGTACACACATGTGCACTCTTCAAAAACGGTGCTTTAAATCTCTTGACAAAGTAAAAGATGTAAATGACTTTTGTATATATTCAAATAAAAGATATAGATTGTACTGAATGTCAGCTTGCTTATTTTGCTCAAGATAAGGATTTATTAGGTCCCAGAGAGCTGTCGCTCCAACCACACCACTCGTTGAACTATGCTGATAATGTTAGAACTTGCGACCATTGTTGGCTAACAATGCTTTCGGGAAACGCAACCCAAGAGCGGGTCGAGTAGGACCGGTTACAAACGCAGTGGCTAAAGCTTAGAGCAGGGCTTCAAAAGGTTACTGGTCTTAACACAAAATCAAGAATGTCCTTGTTATTTTCCATACAACAAAATTAACTGAGGGCCTTATATTACATGGTTTATGAAGTGACAAAATTTAAGTCTTACTTCCTCTGTAGTTCTCAAACCTCTTTCAAGTTTGACTATTTATAAATAGGGCATGAGTAGACGCCCCAGAGTTTCAGTGAATAATGGTCTGTTCATTATGCAACACTACTGTTTACTGTCATGATATATTTGGTGTTGCTTATTTTTGTCATTTTTGGATCTCAACAGCACACACACATTCTTTTTTGTGTGTTCCACATAATAAAGAAAAATATGTTTATGAATTTAAAATGTTGGCTCTATAAGTATTTGCTAAATGACTACTTGCACTGAGTAGTGACTAAAACTGAAGAAATTTAGTTGAGACCCACCGTTGAGTTAGTACGCGAGGCACATAACGGCAGTGCTTCCTGTGCTGCCATGGCAATCGTCAGTGGTGCAGCTGATGTTGGGTTTGCCCAGGCTTCTACATAGGATGCAGGAGAAGGAGGCCCCTCATGAGTGACTGCTTTGGGCGTGTTGACATAGACTCCCCGAACAGGACCAGACATGTGCTCGTCTAGTGTAGAAGCGTGTGGCAGAATGGGCATTTTGGCAGCAGAGAGAGATGTGGCACAGACAGCAGGGTCTAGATTGGCACTGGCCGTGAGGACACTGGCGGCAGCTGGCACAGACTGGCATTGAGGCAATGAGGCACCGGACATGATGGCAGGCAATTTTGCGGGCACATTCACCGGCAATGAGTCCACCGACTCGCCAAAAGCAGACATGGTTCGCACGGTGAGCTCATGGGCCGCCTGTAACGTCTGGATCTGAGATGGACCGATCAGAGCGCTGCCTGCCGTGGGCGACGACACCTCTAATACCTGAAGACAGAAGCAATAGTAATGTCTGAAATAATGCAAATGGATTTGTGAATTTAAATTTGAGTAACATGAAGCTCTGCTCTCTCCAGACATTTATGAAATGCATACTATTAAACTTTAAAGAAGGAACATATGTAATGAGCACTTAATGATGGTCTTCAATCATTAAATGGTTTTACAGTTTCAGTTTTATAAAGAAATTCACACAATTTATCATTCATGTGGTTTCAAACACTTGAGCAAAAGATTTTCGATCCTAAGCATATATATAAACTTTTTATATAAAATAAAATATAATTTATACAGTATAAGTCATAATATACAAATATAAAGTTGACTTATTTTCAGACGACTTTTTGTTATTTTGTTAAGATTATGCAAATTGGTCATTCACCTTCTTTTTGTCAGCATAGATGGTGTAGCCAGTGACTCGCACACCATTGGACGTCCCGGCAGCATCTATAGTAACGGGCAGCCAGCTGATCTGAGCTATTCCCGGAGACGGGCCCTGCTCCAACTGCACATCCAGAGGAGCATCAGGTGGACCTAGGAGACAAAGGAAAGGTTCAAAGGTCAAACTAAGAAATGTTGAAGTTAACAAAATCAAAATGGACTCTTTCTTAATACATTTTCCCAGTCTTGTGAATGTTTCATCAGAGAATGCTATTCCAATGTTTTTTTTTTGTTTTTTTTTTGACTGATTACTCTATTATATTTTTTAAAAATCTTTGTATTATGAACTGCATCCTGGTATATTCTGAAATGCAACAACATAGCTAGAAGCATTCCATATATTTCATATTCTACTACAGTAGACAGTCAACCAAAATGCACAGTACCACTGCATGTCAAATAATGTGGTTACAATATTAACATATAGTATATAAATCCATGTTTTAGGAAACAGGCTACCACTTTTAATGCTTCTGTGCCAAGGAAACCACCTTCATTTTATGGCAAGAATAAATATAACATTGGATTCAATTATATAAATAATACTGCTGACCTGTTAAATGTGTAAAAATCTAAAATACCATAGTACTGTGTAGCCCAAGCGCAGCTCAGTCATGACGTTTACTATGCTGCTTGAATTCTATCAAGCGCATACATAAGTTCAAAAATACTAAATTTGATCCTGTGAAAATTAATTCTTTGAAGTCATCATGAAATTAAAATGGACAATTCATGTAATTCTTGGAATAGTGTAGTGTTTATTATAAATGATTAAACCATGCACATCATTTTAAATTGTGCCTCGCAATCTTTAATCAAAATAACCTCCCCTCCCTCTTACAGAAACATCTCTTCTCTTCTCTGATGAAGTGTTTACTGGCACGAGGGCGGAGCAACCTGTCAATCACATGAGATCCACAACCACAACCATACAACCAATTTAAGCCCTACATTTTTTCTTATTCAAAAAGCTGTCACAACAGAGAAGGAAGATTGTCTCAACTTCCATTCGGTGCAGAATTTAACTACAGTGTTTTCCTTATAGATTCTCCACCGTTCTCCACCGTTAAATCTAGCCCATTGGCAAAGTAAAGTTGACTGCTACTTGTGAAAATGTGCTTTGATACGTTCACCTGATAACTTGTAGAAGTCTATGGTTAAAGCACAATTGCTACAAATGCATTTGCCACAGAAACAGCGGTGGTACCCGCGACAGCACATTATAACCCTCATCATCAAAGTGAAAATAGCATTTTAAAGGGGACCTATTATGCCCCTTTTCTGGTGTTTCCAGAATGTGTCTGTGAAGTTTCAGCTCAAAATACTCCACCAGATCATTTATTATAGCTTGCCAAATTTGCCCCTATTTAGGTATGAGCAAAAACACGCCGCTTTGTGTGTGTCCCTTTAAATGCAAATGAGCTGCTGCTCCTGGCCCGCTTTCCAGAAGAAACAACAACAACAAAGCTGGAGAATCTCACGCAGCCAAAATGAGGATTGTCAGTAACGGTGTTCAGCCTTACATTGTTCAAACCAGAGTCGACACTGATGGAGAGACTCAGGAAGAAGTTACAACTTTTAGAATGAAACTGAATGTTTCTGAATGGTTAGTTTTGAGCAATCTCTTGCCATGAGTTACAAACTACAGAAGAGGATTAGGGCCAAGCAATAATGAAAAAAAAAAAACCATCTCGAGATTAAAGTTGTTAAATTTCGAGAAAAAAGTCGAAATAAAATGTTGAGAATAAACTCATTAAATTACGAGAAAAAACTCGTTAAATTACGAGAAAAAAGTCGTTAAATTACGAGAACAAATTCGTTAAATTATGAGAAAAATGACGTTAAATTTCGAGAAAAAAGTCAAGATAAAATGTTGAGAATAAACATTAAATTATGAGAATAAAGTCATTAAATTACAAGAAAAAAGTTGTTAAATTATGAGAACAAATTCGTAATTAAACAAATTTGTTCTCGTAATTTAACAACTTTTTTCTCATAATTTAATGACTTTATTCTCAACATTTTATCGACTTTTTTCTTGTAATTTAACGAGTTTTTAATCTCGAGATGGTTTTATTTTTTTATTATTGCTTGGCCCTAATCCTCTTCCATAACAAACCATGTAAACATCATCTCTTGAATATATAGGTCTACGTCTACAAAGTACGCTCAGTTACAAAAATCCGGCCATGTGCATTCAGTACGCGCATACTCTTCTGATTACGAAATTCGAGTCACGCGCACTGTACGCTGACCCATGCGTATGCATTAAAAGTGAAGTATACTTTGGACTTTAATTTATTTAATTCTCCAGGGTGTAATGTGACAAAAGGTAAAGATTTTCACAGGGTATGATGGCTTTCTATATGCACTATACATAAGCTAGTTTCAGGTCTCATCTTTGCATCTCACCTGCAGTCAGGGTTGTGAAAGAGGTCACTGCGGTTTTGCGTTCTCGGCACTCCGGCGGTAGTTCCCAGGCTGTGCGGTGCGGCCTGGCCTCCACTTTAACGCTGTAATGCAGGTTGGGTGTGAGGTTACTGAGGCACAGTGAATAGCATCCCGCCTTTACCAGCTCGCACTCTTCGTCGTTCAAAGACACAATGTGCACATAGTTACTGTTGCTAGGTAGCCAGGTCAGGCTGGCCGAGGTAGCCGTTACACGTTCAGCGTGCAGGTGAGTCGGCGCCACGCACACGTCCCGCCCAACGAGCATAGTGCATCGCAGCTGATCCGAGTTACCGCGCTCCGTCAGGCTCTGCACTGCAATCCGATACGCCTTCTGCGCTAAATCCAACTTCTCCAAAACGGCCTTCGTTTGGGTACCAAATGGCACGTTGAGCCGCAACTCGTGGTCCACGTAGACGTTATAGCTAAACACTGAACCCCAGCCGGCCGGGACTAGCGGAGACTCCCAGCCAATGATGATACTCTTGGCTAGCTGCTTGATTAGCGTTAGCTTGCGGGGGTAAGGCACAGTGTCCACCCCCACCTCCTCTAGATCCAAATCCAAGCCATTGGTGAGCGGGATGGCCAGGGCAGGGTTAGCGGGGCTGGCTTTGGCATTGTCACCGGGAGCTGAGGCTGTTGTGGAGGTCTCCGTCCTCTCAGAGGTGCTGTGGGCAAAACGTAAGTGGTGTTGGTGCAGCCGCTCACTGCCGCTGTGAAAGCTGCTCTCCTGGAAGGAATTATGGGACATATCGCCAGCCTGGTGAGGGTGTGAGCTCATGAAGTCGTCGTCCGACACACGTTCCACAAAGTTGGAGGGAACAAGGCCTCTTCTACCGTCCATAAGCTCGCCTAAAGGGGTAATGGTAACACAATAGTGTTAGTTAGAGGTACAGTAGTGTTGTTACAGTTTGTTTTAAGAAACTTTTAGAAATTTGTATAGTAAATCAGATTTTTACATTTTCAGAGACAAACTCACTACCACAAATCTAGAGTGTGGGGAGTAGTTTGCTTTTAGTACACATACATATGTGACTGTGTGGGTGTGTTGGATGTAATGAATTCACATGGAGAATAGGTGGATGGTCACTCGGGGTTACATTTGGTGCCGTGACCCGGATGGGAGTGAGGTTTAGGGGGGTGAGTGTAACGGAGGCCAGCTAGTAGTTGCTGTGCGAGTAAACCTCACTCCTCTGATCTCAAGAGATGCTCTAGTGACTGATGCTAGAGGTTGCAGCCTTTAGCCTCCTTGTTAGAGCATCCGACTCCCACGCCGGAGACCCGGGTTCGAGGCCCGCACAGAGCGGGGCGAGTAGGACCTGGGTCAGGGGTTACACATACATACACACACACATCCATACTTGTATATGTGGTTTACGGGGACTCTCCATAGACGTAATGATTTTTATAACTGTATATTCTATCCCCCTGCACTACCCCTGTATGCATGTATGCACACATACATACATGCACACATACACATACAGGCAAACATGCATACACACACATAAAACCCCTCACCCAGGTCCTACTAGTCCCGCTCTGTGCGGGACGAGAAACCGGGTCTCTTGTGTGGGAGTCGGACGCTCTAAGAAGGAGGCTAAAGGCTGCAACCTCTAGCGTCAATCGCTAGAGCATATCTTGAGATCAGAGGAGTGAGGTTTACTCGCACAGACTACTAGCTGGCCTCCGTTACATACATACATACATACACACACACACACACACATACATGATGCAAGCATACATACATGCACACATTCATACATACACACATACATGATGCAAACACATACATACATACATACATGATGCACATACATACACACACACACACACACACATACATACATGATACAAACACATACATACATATATACATACACATACATACATGATGCAAGCATACATACATGCACACATTCATACATACACACATACATGATGCAAACATACATACTTGCACATACACACACATACACGCACATACATACACACACACACACACACACACACATACATGATACAAACACATACATACATATATACATACACATACATGCACACACATACACATACATGCAAACACATACATACAACATACACACTACATACACACATACACATGATGCACACACATACATACACACATACATACATACATACATGATACAAACACATACATACATACATACATACATACACATACATGCACACATACACACATACATGATGCACACACATACATATATACATACATGATGCACACACATACATGATACAAACACATACATATACATGATGCACACCATACATGATACACATACAGTACATACACACACATACACACAACATACAGCACACATTACACACATGCACACATATACATACATGATACACACACCACACACACACACACACACACACAACACAGACTTAAGGAAAATATATAATATACAGTTTAAAATAAATATATATTTTTCAGCATTTATGAAAAACTATAATTTATTTTAAAAAATCAACTATTTGAAAAAAAGTCAAACATTTATAAAAAATGTAAATGTTCAACATCTATAGATGCTGTCTGCACACTGAATGAGTACTAAAGAAAGCTATGGGCTGAAATGTCTGCTCACTGGTCTACTTTTCACTAGTCTAGTTAAAAATAATTTCAACCGTAATGCTAGTTCAAAATAAATAAATAAATAAATATTTTTGATAGACCTCCAAGGTCTGTTTTTTATTGTTCATGGACAGCATCTACACACTCGAGGTTTAATTTGGTCTCATTTATCTTATAAATAAAAACTCACCCTCATAGAAGCCGTCATCATCCATGTCTCCATAGACGTAAATATACTCTCCCGCTGTGAGGGGCAACTCAACCTCTGGGTTATCATTAGGACCATCATAGGGATTGTAGCTGCATTTAGAAATAAAAAACAGGCCTACATTTACAGTGTGCAATTTGTTCGATGTCTGTGGCAGTTTAGTAAATGCTGTAAGCTTGCAAGCAGAAATCATTAAAGAAGTTAAATGGTGCTTACCTGTAACGTGCGATAAAGACCTGGAGTTTAGCCGCTCCTTTACTGACCGAATACGGCGCTGGAGAAACATCAATATCCAGCTCCTCAACTTCACTAGCAGTGTCCACCTGAAACACACATAAACAAATACTTAATATGAGTTTAATTACATATTAAATGGATGACTGAAATATGAAAAATGAATTTGGTAATGTGATCTAAAACTAATTTGTACTCTTCTTTGGCAGGTTAAACCTGCTTTAATCTAAACCAGTTATTCTCAACTTGTGGGTCTTGAAATGTCACAAATAAGTTGTAGGGCACAGCAGGGAAAACACTGCTAAATGCAAAAAAATATCATGTAACTAACCATACAATTGTACATAGGTTGGATAATAAAACCAAAAAACTGATATACTTTTAATGGAAAGACTATGATATCTAATGCATCTAATTACAAAGATGCCACCATGGACAGATTGCATAATGCCCTCATCCTCAAAAATCATGAGCAAAACTCAAAAAGACAATTCAACTAAATCACTAACAACTATGCATGCATTGCGCTCATTTACACCACTAGCAAATACCAGCATCTCACATTATGCATCGCGTAGAACTTTTTTTAGTAATAACAGGTCTATCCCTAAATAAACTTGCAGTGTCAGCAGCTGAAACCATCTAAATATAGTGATGCTGTGAGTAAGAAGTAAATGGACCCATACAGGCAGTATTTATAGCTTAAGGGTCAAACCTTTTATGGATAATCACTTACAACTACTACAACCTTCATAATCCAGCACTGCACAGGATTATCTCACTGAATATCAGCTTTAGACAGCTGCACGCACTCCGGAGAGCGTCTGCACTCTGACCCAGGATCAGTTTTTAAACTTCACAGCTAAACCTCAAAGAAACGCTCGAAGGTTAACTCAACCCTGTCATTCATGAAATTCAACCCAGAAAGAAGCCAACAAATGATCTGCATTCTGCATTCTGATTCTGCACAAAAAAGTGGAGTGAAAGTAACTCTGTGAGTCTAAGTTTGTAACTTTTTTATTTAGCCAATTAAGACATTTTGAAGTCCCAGTTCATGTGAAAAAGGTTTCCAAACCTTGTATTAGAGATGTGCACCTGCGAGCAGCGTTATTTTAGTATTGTTAATATACTATTATAGTATTTGACATTTTTTGTTTTATTTTGATTTAATTATATTTTAATTTTAAAGTTTTAGTATTTTTGTTGTTTTTTTATGCCTATATATCCACTATACATTTCAAAAGAAATACTTTTTATAGAGCATAGTAGGCCAATACAGTTTTTAGTCAAATAGCAATATATGTATGTATATATATATATATACATACATATAGATTTGATATATTTTATGTATATATATATATATATCTAGGTCACCTGAGGACGGAAATCAAGAATTTTCAAGTCGTTATTATGTATAAAAAAAAAGATATTGTAGCACTCAAAAAAAAGTCCGTCCTCAGGTGCGTAAATCAAGAAAAGTTTGACCAAACAAAAAAAACCAAAGTTGTCCGCACACTGAAAGACAAGCAATTAGACCAAGGCAAGGGCCTATCCCAAAAATTACTATAATTAGACATCTACAAGGTGAAAAAAAGTGCACTTTCCCTTGCCTTGGTCTAAAGTCATTTGTGTTAAATGAGAAAAGCATCAAATAGACATCACAAAAAGCAGCTTTAGAAAGAAATATTTTATTCAACATAGAATTATGTTTAGGCTACAAGGACCGTGATTTTTCTGCATCTGAATTGGTATTTAGATATTTAAAGACCAAAACAGTTTGGTTACAAACATTCTTCAAAATATCTTTTATGATTTACAAAAGAAAGAAAGTCATACAGGTTTGAAGGGCGAGTAAATGTAAATAATCAAATTATTAAATTAAATGATACTCTAAATAAGAAACTAAAACTGCCAAATGTTGGTAAAAAAAATTGGTATCACTTGCATGATATTGCGCTCGTTACTCATGTGATATTGGCTAAATAATCAATAATATAAGACAAATCTTGAATATCTTGAATTTTAGGGGATGTCTACATTATGAGGACTGCTGATGTCCTTGTAATTCAAATAGCTAAATAAAACACTGCCAGGCCAAAAAAAGTTGCTGTTTGGATTTTAATAGGCAAATACTTAAGAGTCTATCTTTTAACCCTAAAAGATGGAGTGTGTAGCTTTTCATTTCTTAAACAAGCATGTATGATGTATAATGGCCATATTCCAGGATGACAATGTCAAGATTCATCAGGCTCAAACTGTGAAAGAATAGTTGGGAGGGAGCATGAAGAATAATTTTCACACATTAATTGGCACTGACCTTAACCTCAGTGTAAGTCATTGCTGGAGTAGACTTTACAGAAATGTCATGACCAAAAATGATGCTCTTGATGGAAATAAATGTTGTGATGTTATTTCCATCAAGAGGTGCATCATTTTTTGGTCAATGACAATGCAAGAGGTGAGCACTCTAAAGTCTCCTCCAGCACATCCCAAAGACGTTCAATGAAATTAAGGTCTGGGACTCAGATGTGCAAATTCATGTGTGAAAATGATTCTTCATGCTCTCTGAATCATTCTTTCACAATTTTAACCCTGGTGAATCTTGACATTATCATCCTGTAATATGGCCATGATGTGTCTTCCTACATGGTTGTTTAAGCAATGAAAAGCTACATACTCCATCTTTTAGGGTTAAAAGAACCGTTGCCAAACATAAGCAACTTTTTTTGGCCGGGCAGTGTATATTAAACTTAAAACATAAACATAATGCTTAAAATGAACCCATTATATAGCCAGCCATACAGCAGCCATTTAAACAATAGTTGAGTTAAGTAAAACTACCCAGCAGGTTTGGTCAAAACAACCCAATCGCCAGGTTTGCCCATATTTAACCCAACTTTGGTTGTTTTTAACCCAGCATTTTTATAGTGTAGTCATGTAGTTTTCCTCACCTCATGAGTAGGGCTGGCCTTTCGGGGACTGGCCGGGCGAGAGCCAGCGGATTTAGGGGAGAGGTGCGTGGTCTCGGATCGGGGTGGCGTGGGGCTGGACGTGGAGCCGGACTTCACACTGATGGCGGGCAGCTCTCGGTGTTTGGTGGTCGGTGAGCGCTCGGGACGCGACAGTGACAGTTCAGCCGCATGTGGAGTGGAGCCCGTCCGCAAGACCGCAGCAACATCTAACACAGGCGGAGGAGAGCATGCAATGAGCGCAGAGAAATGCAGCTAGTATGACTTTCTTCAAAGGAACACACACAAGTTACGTTCTCAAAAAAAAAAAAAAACAGTTAGATAAACATGTATATGTATGTGTGCACATGTTTATCTGTGTGTATTGGTGACGCTGGTCAATCCCTGTGTCATGACCTTCACCTCCTCCCTCTGCTTACATTCATTCATCGTTTGCCTGCTTTAAAATTAATCTGACAAACTTGTCATTTTCATTGAGTATTTCCATCAGCAACTTCTTCATATTGCAGTGGATTAGTCAAATAAAACACAAAAGTGCAAAGCAGAAATTGTGCGAGTGCGTGTTAACATTTAAACGTGCTGTTAGATTTGCGTGATAATGCATCCACATATACAGCAGAAGATTAGGACTATGTTCGGATTCAGAATGGAGTACTTACAGCAGTATATACTGCATACAGTACTATTTTTAAAGACACCCTGCAGTGAAAATCAAGATTTACACAAACCATGTGCAAAAACATTTAAATATGTGATTTTGATTAGTTTTAAGGGATAAATGATGACTGCAGGGGGAATTTAAATCTAAAACAGTATGCCATTTCATGAAATGCAGTATGCCACACTTT
The DNA here is from genome assembly GCA_028476615.1 of Culter alburnus. Lineage (NCBI taxonomy): Eukaryota > Metazoa > Chordata > Actinopteri > Cypriniformes > Xenocyprididae > Culter > Culter alburnus. Next base: position 616,807 of record JAOTNS010003645.1, read on the forward strand.
TGCTACATGACCTTACTAGGTTGCACGCTTAATTTAGATAATTTTCTAATTATCATCTTGGAAAGCAATACTGCAAACATAGTACAAGTAATTTGGCAGTATACCATTCTGAACATAGTCAAGAAGCAGCTGTCATGAATCACCATAGAATAGTGATCGGTCCGTCAGAATAAAGCAGCCGATCATTTCCTCACAAAGCTGAGAGACATGCAATGTTCTACCAATTATGTAAGTGATCATTTTCATACGACAAAATACCAATAAAAAACTTACATTAACAAGGTGAGAACTGCAAACAGTACCATCGTCAGTACACAGAACATCTACAATATCACAAAGCGGTTTATGTTATGGTTCAGGATAGGGGTGGGCGGTATGATCAGCTTATTTCTCAGGGTATATATTTTCATATCGCCCAGCTCTAGCTCATTACATTCTTCATGGATGTGACCCCTACTGCCCACGGTCACACTCCATGTGTTATTCATGCAGGCAGACATGTGATGTCTTCCATTCAGGACAAACACAGCCTATAACGAAACCAAGTTAAATAGTACCAGGCTCAGAGGCATCAAAGAGGGCTTCATTACCCTCCAAACTCCAGAACGCGATGTCTTCCCATGAGGCATTTGTGCCTGGAAAAAGAGGGGATAATGCAGACGGAATCCACTTCTCAGATCTCAGATCTCTCAGACACACATACAGTACTTAGGCTGTGCTCAAGAAAACACAGTATATGACAATGCACACTGAGCCACCTATTGCGCCATCCGCCCATTTCGCGGCGTGGTTTCTCTGCCACCAAAGAGTTAAATTTATTAAAGCGGACACGAGGCCTTGACATATGTACTGCCCTAATGAAAGCCAAATTTTGAGCACTTTTTACTGTATCAGTCTCATTTTATGGACCTTGAACTTGGCCAATAGGACAATCCTTACAGCCGTATTGCGCCATCAGCCCATTTCGCGGCGTGGTTTCTCTGCCACCAAAGAGTTAAATTCATTAAAGTGGACATGAGGCCTTGACATATGTACTGCCCTAATGAAAGCCAAATTTTGAGCACTTTTTACTGTATCAGTCTCATTTTATGGACCTTTGAACTTGGCCAATAGGACAATGCACACAGCCGTATTGCACCATCAGCCCATTTCGCGGCGTGGTTTCTCTGCCACCAAAGAGTTAAATTTATTAAAGCGGACACGAGGCCTTGACATATGTACTGCCCTAATGAAAGCCAAATTTTGAGCACTTTTTACTGTATCAGTCTCATTTTATGGACCTTTGAACTTGGCTAATAGGACAATCCTTACAGCCGTATTGCACCATCAGCCCATTTCGTGGCGTGGTTTCTCTGCCACCAAAGAGTTAAATTTATTAAAGTGGACATGAGGCCTTGAAATATGTACTGCCCTAATGAAAGCCAAATTTTGAGCACTTTTTACTGTATCAGTCTTGTTTTATGGACCTTTGAACTTGGCCAATAGGACAATGCACACAGCCGTATTGCGCCTTCAGCCCATTTCGCGGCGTGGTTTCTCTGCCACCAAAGAGTTAAATTCATTAAAGTGGACATGAGGCCTTGAAGTATGTACTGCCCTAATGAAAGCCACATTTTGAGCACTTTTTATTATATAAGTATCTTTTTATGGACCTTTGAACTTGATCAATAGGACAATGCACACAGCCGTATTGTGCCATCAGCCCATTTCACAGTGCGGTTTCTCTGCCACAGAGGATGTGTTAAAGCAGACATAAGGCCATGATATTAGAAGTATACTGCCTTGATGAAAGCCAAAATTTGAGCACTTTTTACTGTATCAGTCTTGTTTTATGGACCTTTGAACTTGGCCAATAGGAAAATGCATCCTGCCATATTGCACCATCAGCCCATTTCCCCGCGCGGTTTCTCAGCTGCCACAGAGGATGCATTAAAGCAGACATAAGACCATGATATTAGAGGTATACTGCCCTAACGAAAGCCAAATTTTAAGAAAATAGATCTTTATTAATTCATGCACATCCATATTCTTGTTTTCTTTACAGTAAAACTGCAGTGCCACACAAAGGAAATAGGTTATAGACAGCATACATAAACTGGAAATTGTAATGCGTAACCATGCAAAAAGTTTCTCAGGCGCATTTGAAAGTCTGCATTTTTTTTTTTTTTGCAAAGGTCCCATTAGGGGCTTCGTAAAAACCTGTGCTAATTGAAAGAAAACAAGTTGCAAAACAAGTTGTTTGGTGAAAATATAGCATAATGAGAGATTTAAAAGCAATTTAAAAGGCCCAGAACACCAAATTAGGTAAAGGATTTTCAACACAGCACAAGGGTTAATTTAGCGTACCAGTCTCACCGGGCAGGCCGACCCCATTGGTCAGCTGGGTCAGACTGGGGCCCGACAGCAGACTGGGGCCCGACAGCAGGCCAGGGCCCGACAGGTCGATCTTTGAGGCCTGAACCCGAAACTTATCCAGTTCCTGTGACAGCATCCCAAACTGTTCGCTCTGACTGCGGCATTTCTCCTCCAGCTCCCGAACTTTTGCCTACACAGGGTCGACATTAAGATGCAAATATTAATTCATATTCATGAGGTACTTAAATATGTTAAGAAAAGCTTGCATGATGAAGAAATGCAGATGCTAAAAGCAATGAATAATGCACTGCAAAAGTGGGATTAGCCAATCAGAGCATGTGATAATGCAATTAATATGTGACATCATCTATTCAGCAGGGCAAGTCTCATGTCACACTGTAGCTTACTCGTATCGATTAAACTATGGATATTTATAAGAGCTTTCAAGCTGTCAGTTTTTGTGAACTTTAGGATATTAATCTCAAAAAATACACTTAAAACTAAATTAATACAAGAATAGTTGGAGACTATAAAAATTACATTTTTTATCATATACATCTATGTATATATACATCTCTCCTTAACAAGACACATGATTTGTAATAATATAATATTACTCACTGAGGTTACTTGAGTTTATTACTTGGTGTTTGGGGTTTGTTCAAATCACTAACCATAAGCTAATTATTTTGAAAAATTCAGACTATTCATTGTAATAGTTTTCATATATCTTAATATTTGTGTTATTGAAACCTAATTCCTATAAAATCATAAATGCCATGTAGGTTTTCCACATAACAATATTAATACAATGAGTCTGCTATAATCAACACATGTTATGTGCACAAAAAAAGTTTTTTTTTTTTGTAAAAGACAGTAAAGCTTCATAAATAAAAGCAATGAGTGAAGTGGAGGCAGCAGGTAAACAGTGGAGGCAAAGGAAAAGGGTTAAAGCTGTTTTGCTGAGTGTAAAATACAAGCATGTAGTAAAAGCATTTGAAACTCAAGAGGTTGAGTTTGTGAGACTACGACGAGCTAGTTTCACTTCCGGTTCTGTGGTTCAGTTTCCTGGCATACTGAGCACAGAAGGCTCAAAAACACACATTCACACACACATTAACTGGCCGACTGTCACTTGTTCAGTCACTGCTCTCCGCTCTAAAAATAAAGGGTTTCCTGTAAAACGCTCACCTCAAAAGTCACATTCAAAACTTCAGAATTCTCACAGTTCACTTGAAAATACACTGGGAAATGCATTTGCGAAAAGCTGATTAGCACCCATCAGCTAACAAATGTGCAGCACTTCTGCACATTTTAAACACTTATTTTAGTGCTAAAAACTTTTATAGAAGTGCTTCTGTCATGCTAGAAAAACACTAAAAACACCTTGTGAGCACCTTTAGCTTTGTGGTAAACTGCAAAACAGCTCACAAACCACACACACACACACAGACGTTTGTTTCATTATATAAATGAGGACATTACATAGACTTCCATTGATTTTACACCAGGTTAATGATATTTTCTATGGCCTAAACCATCCTCTATCCTCTAACCATCACAGACACATGTGCAAAACGCTAGATTTAAAGAAAAACATGTTTTGGCTGATTCATCAGACCCTCCAGGATCTCATGGGACTTTTTTTGATTTTGCAGCCTAAAATGACTGAATTTGCTGCAGATTTTCTCAAAAATTGCAGCATTTTTTGTTGTTGTTTTGCAGTGAAAAGCACCAATAATCATGATGTACTTATAATTAGTGTTAGTGACAATAAGAGTGCAATTACCTGTGAATACTTTTTTTTTTGCATATTTACTAAAATTGTGGTTCTGGCCCCCCCCATGCACTAGGCAATGGTGACACCAGCAGAGAAATACTCAGTACTCAATACTCAGTGATTACATACTGAATCAGTATGTAATCAATCAGTATACATTTTAAATAATATAATTATTATTTCATGTTTTTAATTTAATTTAAATTGTCTGTATAATTTTGTTTTAAGTAATAAGAGTATTGTCATTGATTGCATACTCTAGAAATATTTAAAAAGAGCAGTGAAACAATCCAGTGAAATATTTTTTCAAATCTACTGGTGAAATCAGGCATTATGGGGAGTAGCAAATATTTGCCCTAATATAATATTACCACCAGCTTTGTTGTTTTAGCAATGTTTAATGACCATCCATATTTATTTTTTCTCTTTATTACGATGCAAACAGAAAATACAGAAAATACTTACACAACAAAGCAAAAATCAGTATTTAGTGTGACCTCCTGGACTACTTCCAGTTTCTCAAAGAAGAAACTATGAGAAACATCTCATCATATTTTGAAAGTATTCTTGGCCTTCCAGTCATTTTCCGTTTCATTAAGGTTTAAGAGAGCCGCTATGCATGCTATTGCTCAAGTGTAAGGGCATGACAATAAATACTTGCCACTTTAGCCTATAAAAGCTGTTTTTTTTTCTTTCTTTTTTAATACTGCACAAATTTCCTGTATTTTCTGGTTATATTCTAATAAGAGACTTAGAAAAAAATTATATATAGTCATTATATCATTGCTAAACAACATCTAATCGTGGCCTAAGACTTTTGTGCAGTACTGTATATATGGATATATATATATACACACACACACACACACATTATAAATTATGCAGAGTTTGCTTGATTTTGTATTGAATTCTGTGATCACAGAATTGCGAAATCCTGGATGGACTGATGTACAAACCTTTTTAACTAGTGAGGACCAGTAAAATGTGCTCACTTGTCAGTTTTCATAATATTTCACTACAAAAGTGAGGAAAATTGGCCCCTTACAAGTATAGTTAAACAAGTACACACGCACCACACACACACACACACACACACACACGCTCCAGAAACTGAACCTAACTTGGCTCTAAACAGACACAAAGGGTTTTGGGCCTAATGAATGTGTTTTTGAGCAGTTCTGATACCTGCATGCAGTCCAGTGTATTCTGGTTAGCGGCCAAATAAAAGACAGAAAGAGAGAGGAAACATCATGCATTTCAAAAGCAGTCAGAACAGATATGAGTTTAGATTATTAAACGCTGCAATCCAGGACCTGTTGAACCGCATCACTGTTGATTGTATCTACTGTAAGTCCTTCAGACTCAAAATGCACAAAAAGTTTTATTTTTAGCAAGTTTCACAGTACTAGAGTGAAATACTTCTTTCTATACTCATAACACATTTTTCTAGATCAAATGCAAGGACAATCATGAAAAAAAAAATCTGAGCTGCACACTCTCAGACACCAATCCACAACCTACACTTGTAGCTGAACTGGCAAAGCGCTTACAACATCAAGATCAAGGGTCTGATTCCCACTGACACTGATGTAGAGTAAAAGTTAAATGCAGTGTGAGTCACTCTGGATAAAAGAAAGTAAAAGACACCACATTCAAGAGACATCTAAGCAATAGAGCACTCTCAAAGCTCATTATTGCCTTGCTGAATTGTATGTCAATTTATAGCATATTGCATAACTATTTTATTGCCATTACTGGGTCCTTATTTTTTAATATTTATGTTCTGGCAATATTGCATGTAAAACAACTCAAGGGACTTTGAAATGAAAAACCAGACTAGTAGGTAAACAGGGCCCTCTGCAGGCTGAAGATACAATCATCAGTGATGGAATTTAGAGAGAGAGACAGGAAATGCATCACATCAAACAGGAAGTGCACACGCTGTACTCTACCAGCTCTCTGTGCAATACGAGCTGCACCAGATCCTGAGAAAGACACAATTCAGTTAAACAGCGCACAAATACACAATCATCATTAACACCCCAAGCATCTTAATCAGTTTCTATCGTTCACTCATCACACCTCTTTAGTTAATGCAAATTGGTTAGTTTAAATCTATGAAACTATTATGACAAAAACAAATGCATAACAATGTGACGTGAAACTGTGAAACTCACCTCCAGCATTTGCACGACACCTTCATGTTCTCTTTTAGCAAATAACTGAGCCTGTGGATCCAGAACACACTCTTAAGCACAAAATAACACATACAAACATCTGATTCATCATCTATATACAGTGTGTGTATATATATATAATATATTATATATATATATATATATATATATATGCAAAATGAACAACTGAAACACTGAAATCTCTTAAAAACCTTTACATGATCAACTTGTTTAACAATTACTTAATTTATTGTTCAATTTTTCATTTATTTTTCAATTTTTCCATTTATTTTTTTAGCAGATGCCAAAGTGACAAATGAGGAAGAAACAACAATAAATAATAATTAAAATATTTAATAAATACAATTTTAGTAAATAAATAATAATAATAATAATTTAATAACCCACAAATGTTTGCCAGCTGTAAAGATTGAAGCAAAGATTGAATCATGACCACATACATCTACTTTTCTCTTAAAATATTAAAGTTATGTTCAACACAAATACAGCAGTAACACTTTAGTTTAGGATCCAATTCTCACTATTAACTAGTTGCTTATTAACTTGCATATTGGCTGTTTATTAGAACTTATTAATGCCTTATTCTGCATGACTATATTCTATATCCTACCCAATACCTAAACTTAACAACTACCTTACTAACTATTAATAAGCAGTAATTAGGGGTTTATTGAGGCAAAAGTCGTAGTTGATACTGAAAATGTGACCCTAATCTAAAGTGTGACTAGCTTTACTTACAACATTTGTGGCATAATGTCAAAGGCACATTTTAATACAAAACACTGTGGTCTAACCAGGTGACATATACAACTCCAACACACTAACTAACAATCATCAATACTTCTACAGCATACATTAATCTTTGTAAATGTTAAGATGCAATATTAAAATCAAAAGTTGTATCTTTTAACATTAGTTAAAGTGCCCCTATTATGTAATTTTAAAGGCTAATTTGTTTTCAGGTCTCCTATAATAGGTTTACATGCATTATTTATTTACATGCATTTATTTAAGCATTTATATGCATTCAAGGTCAAAAAACACTTTCATTTTCTCACAACATCCATTGCAGCATCAACTCTCAGTATTCTCTGAAGTGTTTGAAATGGTTTGGTCTCTCTAAACCCCTCCTTTCTGAGAGCTGCTCTGCTCTGTTGGAAACAAAGCGCCCATTAGCATATCTGAATTTCATCTCTTCTTCAGCACTTGATACACAGTGATCTGGACAGCAACAATGGTGTCAATTTTACCGTATCGATCTCATCCTTTTGAAGTGCATCAAAGTGGATTTGTTTTGGCAGCAGAAAACAGTGTCTTCTCAACATGAACAACACGAACCAAACTCTTCCAGTCTCAGATACTACTACAGTGTTTGAGGGCGGGGCAAAGTAGACGTTGTTCACCAGCAGCCAATGAAAACCAAAGGCTTGCATTATGCAAATTTGTTACAAACCTACGTAGGTTGGAATATGAAGTGAGACTGGAATTACTGATGACTCGTTTCAGGCAGTCCAGAATTGAGTCTTTCTTTTAGGAGACAATAACTTTATTCATCTGCACTTTGAATCTTTGCAGACCTTTTACATTCACAAACAGCTCTTTTAGACACTACATGAATGGGAATATCCGAAAAAGCATAACAGGGGCACTGTGAACTAACATGAACAAACAATAAATTTGTTTGTATTTTTATAAACCAACATTAACAAAGGTTAATAAATGCTGTGAAAATATAATGCTCATAGTTCATGTTAACCTATGCATTAAAGGATTAGTTCACTTTTTTTAGAATTAAAATTTCCTGATAATTTACTCACCCCCATGTCATCCACGATGTTCATGTCTTTCTTTCTTCAGTCGAAAAGAAATGAAGGTTTTTGAGGAAAACATTCCAGGATTTTTCTCCATATAGTGGACTTCACTGGGGTTCAACGGGTTGAAGGTCTAAATGTCAGTTTCAGTGCAGCTTCAAAGAGCTCTACATGATCCCAGATGAGGAATAAGAGTCTATCTAGAGAAACCATCGCCCATTTTCTAAAAAAAAATAAAAATTATATACTTTTTAACCACAAATGCTCGTCTTGCACTGCTCTGTGATGCTCCACACATTACGTAACCATGTTGGAAAGGTCACACGTGACGTAGAGCAAAAAAGTCCATCTCATTTTCTCCTCCAACTTCCAAATTGTCCGACATCGTTGTTTTACTTTTTTTGTAAAGGCCGTTTGACTTAGTCTTTGCATGTTCACTTTGTAAACGCTGGATCAGTACTTCCGCCTACGTCACACGTGACCTTTCCAACATGATTACATCATGCGTGGAGCATCACAGAGCAGTGCAAGACGAGCATTTGTGGTTAAAAAGTATATTATTTTTATTCTATTTTAGAAAACGAACGATGATTTCTCTAGATTAGACTCTTATTCCTCGTCTGGGATCATGTAGAGCTCTTTGAAGCTGCACTGAAACTTCAACCCGTTGAACCCCAGTGAAGTCCTCTATATGGAGAAAAATCCTGGAATGATTTCCTCAAAAACCTTCACTTCTTTTCGACTGAAGAAAGAAAGACATAAACATCTTGGATGGCATGGGGGTGAGGAAATGATCAGGAAATTCTGAAACGAACTAATCCTTTAATAAACGAGACCTGTACAGTGCTATCATTAACTGAATATGCAAGAATGGGATTTCGCTTAGAATCAATGTCAAGAGATCATCAGAGTTCATGAATACGAAGCACAAACGTGAGACTCGTTCCCATATAAATTCTCATTAAAAGCAGAAATACTGTGATAACTGACCCGCTGAAGCCGCTTGATTTCATCCTGTTTGAACTTGAGGATTGCCAGTGCCTGTTCATGCTCCAATTCCAGCTGCTGCCTGCGATCGGCGACCTCTCGCATGTGCTGCGACAACACAAAAACACAAACCGATCACACACCGAATGCAACACGAACCTGTGAAGAAACCGATTAAACATGTTTCTGACATGAGTCTGTGTTACCTTTAGGACCTGCTCTAGGTTCTCCAGCTTTGCACGGAGTCGCTGGTTCTCCTCCAAAACTGAACTATGCTGTGCGCTCAAAACACAGAGCTGTTCCTTTAGCTCCTCATTTTCAGCCTGAGACTACAGAAACATGGCTTTAAATGAGCATAAACAAACTTCATTTTTGCCAACAGGTGTTAAAGAGAACCTATTATGCCCTTCTTGATGCTGTTTTGGGGATCTACTAGAACAGGTTTTCATGCTTGAATGTTCAAAAAACATTATTTTTCAGATATTTACATTGTTGCAGCTCTTCTCTTCCCAGTCTGTCAGTAATGCTCTGTTTAGTTCCTGTCTCTATGAAGCCCCTCCTTCTGAAAAGCTCAATGTGCTCTGATTGGTCGGCTGGAGCAGTATGTTGTGATTGGTCAAGTGCTTTTGGTAAATGTCCCGCCCCTTACCATAACCACCAATTTCAACACATTTCTAACTAACTCAACCAGGCCCCGCCCCTTTATTTTGGGTGGGAATTATTTAAATGAGGAATATTGTGACATGTTTGTTCCCAGAAGAAATCTCAAGACTACAATGAAGGTGTTTCAGGGATTTCAGAAACAGTGACGCTGATATAGAGAATAACTCCAGCTGGAGGGACTTTTTCATGCTCAAACAGCAACATTACACACTAAAGCATAAAAGGTCCTCTTTAATAACTTTATAAGTCGACTGGTGAGCGTTTCACCTGGTCAAGCAGCTGAGCCTTTCTCCTGAGGAGTTCTGCCTCCTCCACTAAGTGCTCATTTCTGCTGCGCTCGTCCACTAGCTGGTTCTCCTGTGAACACACACATACACAAAGAGAGAGAGAGAGAGAGAGATTTTCAATCTGACACACAGGACACATGCACTGTACACATTAAACTAAGAGAATGACACTCACCAAATCGAGACATCGTTTCTGTCTCTTCCGGACCTCATGCTCAAGAACTTCACATTCTTTCCTCTTCTTGCCCAACTCACTTTCCTGCAGGAAGATCACACAGTTTGTTCAGAAACATAAATATATTCAACATATGTTAAATTTGGATAGCATTGATTTTTTTGTATGACTTTCACTTTCAGCTGTTCATTGTTTGTTCATGTTATTTCACAGTGCATTAACTAATGTTAACACATACAACTCTTGATTTTAATAATGTATGAATAAATGTTGAAATTAACATAAGATTAATAAACACTGTAGAAGTATTGTTAATTCATTATATATCTTCAGTGTCACATGATCCTTCAGAAATCATTCTAATATGATGATTTGCTGATCAAGAAACATTTATTATTATTATTATCAATGTTGAAAACAGTTGTATACTTTTTTTTCAGGATTCCTTGATGAATAGAAAGTGCAAAAGAACAGCATTTATCTGAAATACAAAGCTTCTGTAGCATTATACACTACCGTTCAAAAGTTTGGGGTCAGTAAGAATTTTTATTTTTATTTTTTTGAAAAGAAATTCAAGAAATGAATACTTTTATTCAGCAAGGATGCATTAAATCAATCAAAAGTGGCAGTAAAGACATTTATAATGTTACAAAAGATTAGATTTCAAATAAACACTGTTCTTTTGAACTTTCTATTCATCCAAGAATCCTGAAAGAATATTGTACACAAATATTTTGTACAATTGTAAACAATAAATGTTCTTGAGCAGCAAATTGACATATTAGAATGATTTCTGAAGGATCAAAAAGCTGAAAATTCAGCTTTGCCAACACAAGAATAAATTACAGTTTAAAATATTTTCAAATAGAAAACAGTCATTTTAAATTGTAATAATATTTCACAATATTACTGTTTTTACTGTATTTTTAATTAAGTAAATGCACCCTTGGTGAGCAGACGAAACTTCTTTTAAAAACATTAAAAATCTTATAGATCCCAAACTTTTGAGCGGTAATGTATATATATACACACACATAAGGGCTGCCAATCAATTACATTTTTACATTTTTTAATCTAATTAATTACATGATGTGGCGATTAATTATCAATAATTAATCACACATCAAATTTGGCTTGAGAAATGACCCCCAAAAGATCATTTAAATTCATTGTGTAAAGCATCAAATTACAAAAAATGTAGCTTCAGAAATAAATATTTTATTTGATTCAACATAGAATTTATTGCACAAACTTCTGGACCATGAGGTTGAGTCAATGATGACTGAATTATCATTTTTTGGGTGAACTATACCTTTAATGTTTTATTTTTATTGATTTTGTTAATTAATAAGGAAATATGAAATTATATTTTTAATTAAATTATACTCTAAATAAAACTAAAACTGCTAGTATAATGTCTTAATGATTAAGTCATGATTAATTGATTCATTTAATTCGTTTAAATGGCTAGTAAATGATTCTATTTATGAATGTTCCATTGAATCATTTGATCACTCAGTTTGTTCAATACTCACTGCTTGGAGATGAACAGTTGTCTTTTTATTTTTGCTGGCAAAATTGAGCAAAAACAGACAATACTGTGTCTAAAACAACACAATATTAACTTCTTATTTATTGAACTGTTGTATAAAATTAGTGTCGCATTTGCACTTCGGGACAAAAATAGCACTCGTGTGATATAGCTTCACTATATCATATGATGTAAACATGACTCAAATTCAAACTGGGGTATTTTGGCCCCATATCTTGTATTTTAGGGTCATTCTAACTGCATTCTATAGGCTTCATCACGCAGTGAGTTATTATATTACGTTTATTAATCCTGCATTATATTCACCATCAATCAACTGTATGAAATGTCAGATGACCTACATAGGACTGGGGGCGGGGCAAGTGCTTCAAATGCGCTAATAATTTTAACGTGTTATTTTTTACCGTACTTAGTTAATCTAATTAGCATGTTAAATCGACAGCCCTAAATATTCCCCTATAATTCCAGGTTTTCCATGACTGTGGAAATCCTGTGCATATTTATTTCTCATTCATTTATTTGTCCCAGGCTCCCATGAATTCAGGTACTGTGGCATTTTTGTTGGTTGGTTGTTACTTAGAGTACAAAATCTGTGCATATAGACTATCTGATGCCTGTGATCATGTGACTCTTACCAGCAACTGAAGACGCTCTTCTGTGGTCTGCTCTTCCTGGTGGGTGGAGCTTGTGCCCTGTTCGGGCTTTACATTTTGTTTCGGACTCCTCCCCCTCTGCAGGAGTCTCCTCCCCCTTAACTGGGGCCTCATCTACTACTGTGGGCGGGGTTTCAAATGTAACCTGCATTTGAAAAAAAAGGTAAAACACTTATAAACTGCAACCAAACATGCAGCAGCAGAGGGTCATGCTACACCATGTTAAGAATTTAACATTGAAAATCATATACTGATTACAAACCCCTGAATCAAAAATATCAAATTCTCATAATGCAGAAATGAAAACCATCCTGCCCAGATAAAGTACAATGAATTTGGGATTAAAACAAACAAATAAATAAATAAATGCATGAAACAAACATTACCATGATATATACTTACAACTGTACTTTATCATTTAAATAAATAAATACATTTTACAATAATGACAAAGGGGGGACATGTTTTTTATCCAAGTCAATAATTTGTTATGAAAATAGTAAAGCAAAAATTATTTAAGTCGACATGACATGCAATTCTTTTTAGGTCTAAAATGTGACCTATTTCTGAGTGAAACTGCATATTCAAAAACAAAAATACTGACATTTCTTTACAGTTTTCCTGAGATTTGCATTTCTACTTTTAGGCCATTTAGCTATTTATTTATTTGAACATCAGTCATGGGAAAAGATGACATTTGGTCTCAGCTCGTCTTTACTCAGAGGTTCAAGGGTCAAATGCCTTAGTGGCTAATTTTAGTGGCCATACCTACTTATGCTCTAAGTGGAACTATTCCACTGTGGCCAAAGCCACGACCTGGTAACAGGATCAAAGAGCCAACGCAGCACAGCCGGGACCGAGAGTCGTTCGTTAGCTATGTCAGCATTCAGACTCATTAGCATATCACACTCTCACTTACTGGCCAACAGACCAAATGTTAGAAGTTATACAAGTTATATTCATGACGTCTACTGAAACAGATCCATAACGAGGATAATGTGTCTGTTTGTGCATGTATAAGATCTGTAAAGTTACAAAGCTCATCAGTTGTACTGTATAGTCAACGCCGGCTGTATACAAAGACTGAAACGTTCTGATCAAGTCGTTCTTGCAAAGTTGGCTCCGATCGGCTTGATTATACACATTTTCAGAATCCGACTCGGGCTCGAACTGATACGGTAAAACCAGTTATATTATTATAAACTGTGTTTACAAATGCCTTGCAAGCTGAAGCTCACAATTATGATAATGGAGTGTTACATTTCCGACATGTTTGAGGTGTTTAGCCAATCACAATGCACTGGGTCTTCTGGCCAATCAGAACACTCTGAGCTTTTTCAGAAGGAGGGGCTTTGTAGAAATCAGTGCGTTTCAGACAGCTGCAATAATGTATAGTATGTGAAAAATAATGGGTTAAAAATAAAAATAAAAAATGCTGGGTTAAAAACAACCCAAGTTGGGTTGAAAATGAACAAACCCAGGGATTGGGTTGTTTTAACCCAGCGATTGGGTTAAATGTTTGCCCAACCTGCTGGGTAGTTTTATTTAACTCAATTATTTAAAAATTACTGTATTTCTTGCTTAAAATGAACACAAAATATGTTGGAAATTAACATTTACTAATGTTTGATAAATAAACATTTATTAATAAGTTTAATTAAAAACAAACATTTATTAAATTGCTTATTAATAAATGTTCACCTTTTGATTATTATTGGTGTCTCTAGTAATTATGTGTCTGATTTTTAAATTCCAACTTATTTTGGGTTAATTTTAAGTCATTTTAGTTGGGTTAAATAAAACTGATCAGCAGGTTTGGCAAACATTTAACCCAACCACTGGGTTTGTCCATTTTCAACCCAACTTGGGTTGTTTTTAACCCAGCATTTTTTAGAGTGTACTTAAAGCCTTTATGTATAATGCATTGTAAAGGTATTCATAATGTACATAATAATGCTATGTTATATTTTCATAAAAAATTATAATCAAAGTTAAAATGCATCTGTAGATTCCTTGTTACATCTGAAATTGGTTGTTTATCGTGTTTTAATGCAATATACTTTGTTCAAGGAATAGATAAGTATTATAATGTATTGTTTTTACAATTATTCATGAGACCTTACAATGCATTATAAGGTGCATTATCAAATACTTTTATAATATATATATCTAAAGGCTTCAAGTTAAGTATTACCAATGAGATTTCATAAGAATCTGTAATACACAATGTAAGCGACAGTGAAAAGCAAACACAGGAATGCAAAATGATGAATCTGCTTAAACCGTTCATGATCGGCAGCATAAAAACCTTCATTAGCTCTAATTGAAGGCTTATCACACGCTAGTCCACATACAGCTGAAATCTGTCATCCGTGGACGCCTGAATAACCAAAATGGTTCACTTGATGAATTAATCAAGCAGAACTGAGTGAAGACTTCTTTTTTATTGTCATTAGGGATCTTATTAGCACCTCCCTTCCTAAACTCAAAGAAAATGGAGAATATATCAAAATGAACATTATCATTTATTTAAAATGCAAAAAATATAATAATTATGTAGTGTAGGGAAAGTTTCACAATTGCACAAATGTCGACAATCTAATATATGCCTTATAATAATCAATAATCATATCATGTTGATGTCTGATTGATTTACGTTAATGAACACGATAACAGTATTAAAGGGGTCATGAATTGAGAATTCAAATTTTCCTTGATCTTTTGATATATAAGAGGTCATCATACTATAAGAATATCCTGTAAGTTTCAGAACTGAAAACTTCTTTGTTAGTCCAATAAAAGCTTTTATTGACACCAGACCCAGCAAACGACTCATCCCGCATGTACCTAGATAGGTGAAACTCCGCCTACGCAGAAGAAATCAACGCCTACTTCATCAATGCAACATTAGCCCCGCCCACTGGTGTGTTAGTGAGATGAGGAGGAGAGAAGAGTGATACAGGACTAAAATAAAATTACCTTTCAAAGGATCCTAATGCAGGAATATGGATATTTATTTTAAACAATGTGAATGTCTCAGTTGAGCTTTATTTATTTGTATTTGTGTCTGTGATCGGCTACAATGTTCATCACTGCAACCTTTCATGCCACGATCTAAATATAATGCCACAGATCTAAATGTAATGCTTTTCACGAATAGTTAACCTTGACAGCTGTAATAGTAAAAAACGTGTTAAAAGTTTGAGAGAGTAATACTTAGCTATTTCATATGCAAATATGTTAGCCAATCACAGCAGTGGGCGTTTACACTGAAGTCTCACAGCAGACAAGCCCCTTAAAACAGCGTTCAAATCAAAGGGCTGAAATCAGGGTAGGAAAAACGCCTTTAATTTCTAAATTATGACATTTTTTAATGTAATAAGCATAGTAACATTATAAGTGCATCCAAGGAAACATTATAAAACAATAAAACGATGCAGTTCATGACCCCTTTAATGTTCCAAAGTTCTTCGATTATGAAACAAATACAATTTTAGCTGTAAAGCAGCTCTGCAGAAGACAATAGTATCATTATAATCAAATTAATAAATACAAAGACATAAGGTCTATGTTTATGGAGTGAATGTTGCACTTTTCATCTAAAGTTTGTGATTTGTATAGTCTGAGTTAAAACTCCTCTACAGTTGTTTGAGCATCTGCCTTTTATGTTTGATTTGAACTGACACACAGCTTGCAGATGAAGTTTTATTGCATAAAATGATCTGACGTTTGAAGGAAACAAGTAAAAGCGCAGGAGTGGCATTTAGCCAGTTTACCAGGCTCACATTCCAACGTCCCTGAAACACCCGTATAATGACAGATTTGTGCGTCCACTTTTAATTAAAACTGCCAGTCACATGCAGCTGCAATATTTATCAGTTGGGAAACGCTGGGTAGACAAGACACTCCAGGAGAATAGGTTAAAAAAAACTCCATAGATTCCCCATCCGATAAATGCCAGTACATTAAAGGGGATCTATACTGCCTCTTTACAAGATGTAATATAAGTCTCTGGTGTCTCCAGAATGTGTCTGTGAAGTTTCAGCTCAAAATACTCCACAGATCATTTATTATAGCTTGTCAAATTTGCCCCAAAACACGCCGTTTTTGTGTGTCCCTTTAGATGCAAATGAGCTGCTGTTCCCCGCCCCCTTTCCAGAAGAGGGCGGAGCTTTAACAGCTCAACAACAACAAAGCTGGAGAATCTCACGCAGCCAAAATGAGGATCGTCAGTAACAGTGTTGTTGTGTGTTTTCGGGGGAGGGGTTTATGTAAATTTTGGGGTTTGTGATGTCGCCATCCCAGGAAGAAGCTTGTTGTAGTCCCTACCAGCCGTTTGTTGTAGTCCTTAAAAAGCTGTAAAAGAAAATATCTCCCTTTGCATTGAACTTTGAGTGTCGTAACTTTGCAGATGTTTTTTATGCTTAGTCATCATTCACTCCCATTATAAAGCTTGGAAGAGGCAGAATATTTTTTAAAGGTGCCCTAGAATTAAAAATTGAATTTATCTTGGCATAGTCAAATAACAAGAGTTCAGTACATGGAAATGACATACAGTGAGTCTCAAACTCCATTGTTTCCTCCTTCTTATATAAATCTCATTTGTTTAAAAGACCTCAGAAGAACAGGCGAATCTCAACATAACACCGACTGTTACGTAACAGGATCATTAATATGTACGCCCCAATATTTGCATATGCCAGCCCATGATCGAGGCATTACACAAGGGCAGAACGTCTGGATGTGCACAGCTGAATCATCAGACTAGGTAAGCAAGCAAGAACAGCGAAAAATGGCAGATGGAGCGATAATAACTGACATGATCCATGATAACATGATATTTTTAGTGATATTTGTGAATTGTCTTTCTAAATGTTTCGTTAGCATGTTGCTAATGTACTGTTAAATGTGGTTAAAGTTACCATCGTTTATTACTGTATTCACGGAGACAAGAGCCGTCGCTATTTTCATTTTTAAACACTTGCAGTCTGTATAATTCATAAACACAACTTCATTCTTTATAAATCTCTCCAACAGTGTAGCATTAGCCGTTAGCCACGGAGCACTATCAAACTCATTCAGAATCAAATGTAAACAATATAACAGTATACAATACTCACATAATCCGACGCATGCATGCCGCATGCATGACGAACACTTTGTAAAGATCCATTTGAGGGTTATATTAGCTGTGTAAACTTTGTTTATGCACTGTTTAAGGGCGGGGGACTCGGGGAGCGTGAGCATTTAAAAGGGGCCGCAACCCTGAATCGGCACATTTCTAATTATGCCCCAAAATAGGCAGTTAAAAAATTAATAAAAAAAAAATCTATGGGGTATTTTGAGCTGAAACTTAACAGTATCATTCAGGGGACACCTTAGACTTATATTACATCTTGTTCGATGGCACCTTTAATATAACTCTGATTGTGTTTGACTGAAAAAAGAAAGTCATATACACCAAGGATGGCTTGAGGGCGAGTAAATCATGGGATAATTTTCATTTTTGTGTGAATAAATCCTTTAAGACAATGGTTTTATATTACAAGTTTTCTGAATTATGTTTAAATATGTTATTACATATAAATATGCTGTAATTTACATACATTTCCAGAACATAAATCTGAACATTATATAAAGCTTTTGTTGACATATAATAGATTAATATAAAAGATTTTTACAAAAAGGATTATGCATTTCGCTATCACTCCAAAAAAATATTTTCAACATGTTAAATATATTTCAGGTGAATGATATATGAACGAACACTTCAGAATATAGATAGTAAAGTTTGGTGTGTGTAAAGCTGCTGAAGTGGAGATTTCTGACTCAAACTCACCGCCTACAGATACACAGATACTCACAGATACGGATTGTAACTGAAATCTACAGATGCAAAGTGTAATAATATAAACACTTAAAAGTATATTTTGGATGTTTTCATTCCACTAGTCTGAAAGAAGATTGTTATAGAAAAGAAATAACCCAAAATCTCAAAATTTACCAGTGCATTAAAAAATACATGGTTTTGGCTGAAAGAATCTCATAAACACTGCATTGAAGTTACGAACAGGTCTGTGTGTGTGTGCATGTGCGAGTTCAGTGTTCATGTGATCCAAAAAAGACACTAAGTATAAGATAATGATATAGAATGTAATTAAAAAAAGACTTTGTTCATGTCTCAGCCATGATCCACAACATGCTACTTGCTATTGCTAGTCACTGACAGGTTGAATTGTACCGAGGAGTTCAATCTACAGAGTTTCATTATTAGACAAAAATAGACAAGTAACAACTTTTAGTAACACACTAGGATATAGATATAAGCCTCAAAGCTAACATGCATGAACAAAAAGCCACAAAACTACCATTCTGATTTCATGGGGTCATATGAGAGCATTTATTCTGACATTACAAGTTAAACTGCCTCATATCAGGCCTGCTGGTGGCTAAAGCTAACATCCTATATAGCTGCACCTTTTAAGACTCAAATAAACCGATCTGAAACCGAACCTTGGGTTTAAGCCGTATTTCATCAAGCCTGTGGCTGCGCTAAGGCGGTTCGACCCCATACGCCGGCCTGCGTTGGCTATAAGCACATTGCTGTAATCCCCGTGGACTACTGAAACGGGTAACTGGATCACTTCTTTAAAAAGCACCTTAATGGATTGGCCTGCCTGCCGCTGGTTTTCTTCTATAGCACATGCATCAAATGCATTGACACTGAGAGCTTTATCTGTCAGCATGCATCTCTTACGTTTTGCTATTGCAAAATTTGTCTGTCGGCACCAGTTGGCACCAAACTCCCACATCTGGCCGAGCCGAATCACTTTAAAACACTACGTTTTGTAAAGCGTCATCCGAACTAGGCCTAAAAGTGCCTCTTCTGCAGCTCTGTGCTCATGCACACTAATGCACGCATACGATCTGTCACCGAATCCAAGCCGGAAGGGCCGTAATCATACGCTGGCGATGACAGGACAGGTGAGTGTTATAATCTGTCCCGCACTGTCGGCACGCGCACACAGACTCTTCAACCTCTTATAACACATGCATGTTACATCATTACGCCATTCATGCAACTACAGGAACTAAGGAAACTACAATCTGCATATCTGACACACACGCACACCTACCCCTCTCCTGTGAGCTGACGGAAAAAGAAGTGTCCGCGCGTGGACGGCTCTCTGACTGCGGGAATCTTTGGTTTGCTTTGGGCCAAAGTCGTAGCTACCATCCAAAACCCCTCTCAACGCTACCACGGCAACAGGCAGAGGATTATGGGACCGTACCATTCTGCTGTCAAAGGGGATTAGAGTGCACACAACATGGCCCCTTTCTTTCCCTGAGTGTGTATGTGTGTGTGTGTTTGTGTGTGTGTGTTTGCAAATGACCAGATTACCCGTACTGGCATTCTCATCCAGAGACGGCTTTACAGAGACGATGGGGACAGCTGAGATTGAAACTTCAAATGGTCAGTAAATTGGGCATATTCTCATTCTATCTGTTAATATGCACCAAAAATTCTGCAACATACACTAGCAGTCCAAACTTTGGACACATTTCACTAACTAACCTCAAGTTGAAGCCTTTGGCACACAAATGTGCACATGCACACATAACTGCAGAATGGTGATATTTTCTGCACCATTATAGCATAATTTATGACTGTTTTTCCAAACACTCCTACTGCACCTTCTGCTCCGCCCCTGATTGCTATTGGTCACCAAGCAGATAGTCCCGTCCCCAAATCACATCATTGGTTGAGTCAGAGATGAGTGTTAAACTGGTGTGCATGATGATGCAAAATGGGAAAGCATTTTCACATCCAAAATAAACACATACACAAATATACACATACACAAATGCGCACACACACACACACACACACACACACACACACACACACACACACATACATGAACACATGCATACATGAACACACAAGCACATGAAAATGCACACACACAAACACATACATGAACACACGCGCACACACACAAAAAACATATGCGCACACACACGAACACATGCACGCACACACAAACGCATATGAAAATGCACACACACATACATACAAGAACACAAACACCACAAACACATATGCCACATGCACACACACAAACACATATGCGCGCACACACACACACACACACACACACACACAAACACTCATACATAAACACGCACATACACACACAAACACGTGCACACACATACACAAAAACACATACATGAACACACACATACGTGAACACACACACACAAACACATACACATATACAAACACAAATACATGCACACATGAACACACACAAACACACATGAACGCGCACGCACACACATACACAAACGCGCACACACACACACACATACATGAACACACACATACGTGAACACACACGCACACACACACACAAACACGCACACACACACATACACAAACACACAAACACACACACAAACACACATACACACACAGCGAACACACACACACGAACACACACATATACAAACACACACACATGCACACACGAACACACACACAAACACACATGAACATGCGCACACACATACACAAACATGCGCACACACATACACATGCGCACACATATACATACACAAACACACATACATGAACACACACGTAAACACACACGAACACGCGCACAAGCACACAAACACACATGAACATGCGCACACACACAAACAAGCACACATGAACGCGCACACACATACACAAACATGCGTGCACACACAAAAAAACACATACATGAACATACATGTACACACAAAACACACACATGAACACACAAACACACACACACGAACACACACATATACAAACACACATACATGCACACACGAACACACACACAAACACACATGAACATGCGCACACACATACACAAACACACATACACGAACACACATACACGAACACGCACACAAACACACATGAACATGCGCGCACACACACACAAACAAGCACACATGAACGCGCACACACATACACAAACATGCGCGCACACACAAAAAAACACATACATGAACATACATGTACACACAAACACTCATACATGAACACATGCACACTTTTTGTACATCTATTTCATCATTTGCAATCTCCAGCTCCTTACTCTAACCCTACCCATCACAACAAAGAACCTAACCCGAACCCTTACCCTAAATCTACCCTTGACCTAGTTATATCCTGATCCCTAAAAACAAGCCTTGACCCTCAAACAGGCCTTCAGAGGCTACCAGAATGTGTGAACTGACCAAAATGTTCTCACTTTACTCTCTTTGACCTCACTCCGATGGCCTAAAACTCAAACCACTCCACATAAAGATAGTTGTACAAGTACACACACACACACACCACACACACACACACACACACACACACACACACACACACACACACACACACACACACACACACACACAGTGTTGGCTTCAGTACATAGAGCTGCTCATTAGCTAGTATTACAGATTATGGTGTAGTCCATTACATAAGAGCAGAAACAACATTCATACCAGTGTAAACACAAAATAAGCCCTGAAAACAGGAACAGAGTCGTCATAAACACATGCACAATCCCGACTCCTTCACAGAGGAAGAGACTCCATCCAGGAAAGAGTCCTCTAGATATCCATTTATATCAATGACACATAAGAGCGCAGAGAGACGGTGGAGCAGTAATGGCATTATGACAGTTCACCAGTGGATTGAGAGGATTAAACCAGGATGGTTAGTATGGAAGGTGATCTGGCGGAAGCTGGATATTTTACTTCACAGCTTGTTAAATATGGATATTTTTCTTACATAAACGCATCGCTTCGCTTCAGAAGGTCTTTATTAACCCCTTGGAGCCGTGTGGAGTACGTTTATGATGGATGGATGTGGATGGAGACACTTTCTTGAGCTTATACCCGTTGATCTTAATCAATGCCATTACAAAGCTCGGATGCATGAGGATATTTATTAAAATATCTCAGACTGTGTTCAACAGAAAGTCATATACACCTGGGATGGCTTGATTGTGAGTAAAGCTTGGGCTAATTTTCATTTGAAAGTGAACTAATCCTTTAATATTTAATATTTGGCCAGTTCTTTACGATAGAAATGCTACAGCCACTGTAATTTCTTGAACAAGAATGTGTGGACATGTACAGTGAGGGTTTAAACTTTTATTTTAAAAATCGTGATGATCAGTAGCATATATTTATTTAACCGAATCACAGCCTTTGTGATTTCACAATAGCACTATGCTATATCATGCAGCCTTTGAAAGCTGTGTAATAATGAAGTTCATGGATTCTCGTACATGGAATAATGGATAACAAAAATATTGATGTCTTTTATAGATAAACATATCAAAGAGTGATTATTTTGCTGAATGTTTTGTGATGGCACTTACCCTGTCCTGTCTCTCTGAAGGGATTTCTGCTATGGCACTGCTGGAGGTGACAGACAGCTGTCTCTGCAGACGCAGCACCTCCTTCTGAGACTCCTTCAGGAGACGCTCGAACTCGCTGACTCCCACAGGACCCTGAGCGAGACATGGAGAGCAATCACAGACAACCGTTCACACCTTCACAGTTTCAGAAGCACCTTGTTTTGCAGATCACTTAAATAGAATAATTTAGATTCTGTGCCAGTTTAATGCATATGTACTTAAAAGTGTGTGTGTTCAGTAAATGCTGACTATGTGCAGTACATGACATCTCCAGCAGGTGGAGACATGAGTCATAATAATGAAAATGCAAGAGGGAACCTAGAGCTGAAATATAAGGGCCAATGCACAGAAATCATGTTATGCATTTAGTAATTATTACAAACATCTAATTGGTTATATATTCTGAGACCTGAAATATGAGAGCTAAGACACAGAAATCAAGTTATATACATTTATATTTTAATAATTTGATTAAAAAAAAAACAAAAAAAAACAAAACAATATGAACAAAAGACAGATCCATTCTAAAATAATAAATAATAATAATAATAGTAAAAAAAAAATGCAAAATAACCTAATAAAATAAATAAATACTAAAATAAATAAAATAAAATACATTTAAAAATAAAATTAATAAAATAAAAGTAATCTAATCTAATCTTGATGCAAAATAACCTAATAAAATAAAAATAATAATAAAATGAAATGAATTTAAAAAATAAAATAAAATTAATTTAATATAATCTAATTCTGATGCAAAATAACCTAATTAAATAAAAAATAACAATAAAATGAAATAAATTAAAAAATAAAATAATAAAATAAATTAAAAAAAATAAAATCTAATCTAGTATGATTCTGATGCAAAATAACCTAAAAAAATAAAAATAATAATAAAATAAATAAAAAATAAAATGAATTAAGAAGATGATAAAATAACAAATTATTCTAATCTGATTCTGATTCAAAATAAAATAATAAAATAAAATAAAATAAAATAAAATAAAATAAAATAAAATAAACTAAAATGTATTGGCAATAATCATTTCTGAAGAATCCAAAGATAAACATAAATAAACAAAAATCGACTTAGTCACAGTACTAGTGTTGCTTGACTTGGCAAATATGACTAATTAAAACACATGAGGTGTGATTGTGCGTACATTCCCCTGTCCCAGCCGCGTCTCTAGCTGTCTGCACTCCTGCTGCAGCGCTGCGATCTGCTTATCTTTACACAGAAGTGTGTCTGCGTGCTGCGCCAGGTCTCTGGCTCTCTGACGGGCAAACGCACGTTTGTACTGCTCCACAGCGCCCGGCTTCACCGGCATAGGGGTATTTACCTGGATTTGCAAGAACAATAAACCAGGATTTACAATTTACAATTTTACCAGGAATTCTGCTGTTAAACACGATTATTTTAAACAAAAGCTGAAATAATGTGAACTGACATCTTCAACAGATGCAAATATCATCAATTAACAACCTCGTAGCTCACAGTAGGTCTGTCTTTAAAAGTTTACAAGTAATCATTCAAAATCAATTTCCCTATGGAGAAAATGAATGGAGTTTTTACTTCATCAACACATATCTAAAGTTTTAAAACTTATGAACTATTTAAAACAGACTAAAAGACAGAATCAGCTTTAACTAGGAACAATGGGAGTGACTGTAGTCCATCTGTATGTGTGCGTGTGTGTGCTGATACGATAACAGGTGTTGTGCTGTGACCGTCAGTCATTATTACCCATGAGCATCAGAGAGCCGACAGGTGGCCACACAGGTGGACTAGAGTTACAGTGTAACACACATACAAAGGGCGAGGAGTTCAGTGTCTTTATGTTTAAACTCTCTCACGTCATCATCCACTTCTCTGTGTGTAGATTCGTCTTGTGTTATAATGTAACTTTTACATCAAAAGCTCAATGTCATTGTAAAACAGAAGGTTGTTTAACAATAGACCTGTAATGTATTTAAATAGTCACGGTCATTCAGGACAAAGTCAACATAAAACCATCAATAAAAACTCTGCGGTTTGCCTTTATATCTGAGACACAAGAGAGCACTGAATGACTGTTTGAGGAGTAAACACTGGATGGGTTGGTGAGATCTGTAAAAAATTTCAACATCCAGCAAAGGCAAAAGCGCAGACCATGACTAGTTCATTAATCCAAAAATGAAATAAAGGAATAGTTGCATGCTGATGCATGTTATGCCTTCATAATCAGATCTCAAATAAAGTCCAACTTTAAGAGATCCCTTTACTTTTACACTGATGACTGAAATGCATTCAAGGCAAAATAACAGGTGAATAGTGTAAAAAACACAAGCAATGGTGATATCTATTAATCACAATACATTTAAGACAATTGTTTTGTATCATAAGTTTTCTGACAAATAATGCATTATCTAATTAAATATGCATTAATTTGCATACAATTCCAGAACAGAAATCTGAACACTGGATAAAGCCAGGTTCAATTATAGTTTAATTTTGTTGACAGTTTTTGGATTTCTCTTTTTATCACTCCATAAATCAGAAAATACTGTTGTCAGACAGAAATTAAAAGACATTTACCATGTTTTTAGCAATAAAATGTTATATGAATCAGGCGGATATATATATCAGAATGATATGAAGAAACTTGAGAATATAGATTGTAAAGTTTTGTGTGTAAAGCTGCTGAAGTGGAGATTTCTGATTCACCGCCTTTAAAGATATGGAATGAAAATGAAATCTACATTTGCAAATAGATAAAGTAGATTAAAAAAA